>JALDNG010000324.1:0-234884 GCA_024349245.1 Neodontobutis hainanensis | reverse complement strand
CATTAAATATAATGAAAGATCATGCTATTAAACATAATTAATTTATAAATAAACACATTTTTACTATTTTATCAAAATTAATTGTAATAGACAGTAAAATTCGATTTTTAGGCAATATTAATAAAAAACATAAATGAAATTTTTTGCGTGTAAATGTTGTTATGAACTGTTAAAAATGTACTTAGACGATGATTTATACGATTTTAAAAGAATATAACGTATCATAAAAACTGGCGGATATGAACATCAAGGTTCCTTAATTATATTCATTTTTGAACTTCGGCTTCATAAACCATTGACATTTTTAAAATATGTGTGCAAATTTTAGAAACGAATAACATTTTAAATAATTCATTGAATATTTTTATGATTATGATATGTTTCACGTATAAAAAATTAAACCTATATTGATTAATTTCAGAAAATATTTAAAGATAACATTCATGATATTTAAATATTTTTAACAATCGAATATCAAGCTCTAAACGAAGATCGTATAAATGTTGTTACATCTTTTGTTATTGCTGGATTTACAACAGATAAATACACTTTAACAAGTAAATATAATAAAAGTAACAAAAAAATCTTATTAGTCATGAAATATTGATCAAGTTTGATCTTTGACATCATAGATAATTTTAGCGCATTAGTATTTACAACTAACGTCTTTTTTAGTTATCATATGTTAGACAGAGAAGAGATATAATAAATTTTAGCTTTTTGTTCATATGGACTTTGAATTCAACTTTTTACAAAAGGAATGGAAATTTAAACATGTAACATAAATCTGCGTTTAATAACAAAAACATATATATCAATGTAATCTATAAATTTTAAATAAAATAAAAAATAATTTTTAAAATTGTCTTTAAAATTTCACAGATATAATAAAATAAATCAAAGATATTTAAATTTGAGCAAATTAAAAATCTTAAATAATATGAATTATAGATTAACATATTTATTATCAATATTTTAAAATTGTGAATTAACTACAAAACTCAGATTTACATGAGTGGTTATTAATTAGATGTGAGTCAGAATATCGGCGTTTATAATTTCAAAAACCAAGAATTTAATCGAAAAAATATTTTAATTGTTGTAATCTCCATTTGATAATTTAATCCTTGCGATTCAAATAATCAAAACTGCTTCACCCATAAAATTAATTCGAAATAAAATAATAATAACAATATATATAATATTAACTTGATATCACAAAAAATTGTCTGTGATTAATATGTGATAAATAATAATCAAACACTTAGAAGTACAAGGTAAACGTAAAATATTATGGATCGAGTTCAAATTTAAATCAGAATATCAAAATGTTAATTTTTCTTAATTTACTTATCAAAATTACAAGTTTTTGGGATTCATATGCAGAATCTTTAATTATTTATTTCAAATGATGTAATCAAAATTTTCACTTTATTTTTAAAATTTAATTTATATTTTGAGGGATTAAAAAAATGGTATTTGAAACTTTGAACTTATAAAGTATATCCTCATAATAAAATAACATATTTTATTAACATACCTTAAACCATATTAAATTTTCATTTAACTCCTCATCTTTATGACCAAAGATGAGTGATGTTCATAAGCTCTAACCAAACAGAAATGATTCTAAAATACGGTTTATGACTTGCCTTTATAAATTCATAATTGATTAAAATATTAAATTAGAATTTTGTGTCAAAGTATGTTTAACTAAGTAAATAATATAATCTATTAATTTATAAAAAGGTGAAAATTGTATTTGGTAACTCTGGCTAAATTCTTCAGATGTTGAAATATAAAATTAGAAAAAAATAAATGTCTAAAAGTGGAACATGAAGTTACAATATCGTTTAACTCGAAATTGTACAGTCCACTGGTTGTCTTAGACTTTTATAAATGTTAAGGGACGTTGTTTTTTGAATTTTTTAATTGAAGACAGGCATATATATATATCTTTTAATGTCTATTATCTATTTTACTTTAAAACGTCAAGGTGAAATATATAAAAAATAAAAATGACAGTTCATGAAGTCAATACACATATTTTGACATAAATAATTTTTTATAAAAATCTATTTTTGATATTTTTAGTGTCTAACTATTTCATATATAATATTATTTATCACTTAAAAATAAATAAGAGATCAGATTTTTAATATTCATCACATTTTTACTCCTGTATTAATCTATTCGCTATCCTCAAGATAAAATCTCACACAATAATTATTTATTGAAATAATTCAATTAAAATAATCGAAAGACATAAATAATATGAAAAATAAACTTTATTCAAAATGTAGAAACGTTTAGCATTCATGAAAACCAACAAAACTTCCAAGAAGCGTTTTAAAAGAAAGATTAAATGAATAAAATAATGTTGAGTTGTGGTCGTAAGTTTCATTTCTCTTGAGATTATGTAAATTTATTATGCTATTCAAATTTAAATTTAGTTTATATTGAGGAAAAAAAGTTAAAAAGAACGTGAGATAGTCTCTCAAAAGTTATTATGAGTTTAAAACTAAGTCTTCTAACTACGTTAAATGTTTATATTTATCGATAAAACGAACACGAATCATGAATATTTCTAGGTTTTTTCATGAGATTTTTTAAAAATTTGATGATACGATGAATATTAACAAAATGAACTAAAGATGAACATTTAAAAATACCATTTAGGTTCTTGTTCATTCTGGAGAATAAATGTCCTGTTTTAAAAATCGGATTTGTATTTAATTAATGAAAACTGAAAGAAAATCAATACCTTTATTTTGAAGCCTTAGATTTGTAAATAGCGTCATTTATAATGATGATCTATTTTTATTTTTGTAAGGATTTTTCATCATAAATTTTATTTCGTACAATGGATAGAGAAGCTAGAATTCATAGAGATTTAAAAATGTAACAAGTTATAAATTTTTCATCTTTAAATAACAAAGTTATTATTGTTTAGCTAATTTATAATTTTGGGTCAAATTTGATGTAGTCTAACTTTCATTAAATTTTCATTCAGACGTTTTAACATCTATATTTTAAAATTTATTATTTTTTAATCATTGATTTAAATTTTTATCAACTGAGCTTTTAGAAATGTTACTTTCGTAAAATATTGATCAAAATATAAGATGCTTTTGAAATAAAAAATCTTGAAACGTTTTTAAGTTACTCCGAAATCATTTAAATTTGAAAATAACTTTTAAATTATTTATATAACATATAACTGAGTATATATTAAAGTGAATCTGTTCTTAATATTTCATGTCGAAATTGTTGATCTAACTTTCTTCTAGTTTTTAATTCTGAAATATTTGATATACTTATATTACTCGTTAATCTAATAAATAAAGTATCGATAAAAAAGAAAACCTTTAGTTCTTAATATAGCGAAAAACATTACAATTTATAACAAAATGATTTATTAGACAAAATCTAAAATATTTTTTAAGAAGAAAGATTTTTGCAATATTAACACCTTTTTATATGTTAACATGCTTTAGACAGTAATTTTGAACTTGGATTAAAATTATTAATTTTTAAATAAAATACGACAAATTATAAAGTTTTTTAAATAACCTTCAGCAATATAATAGTTTTACGTCAACACTTTATTTAATTTGGCATCACTAGATATGTTGTAAAATTTTATTTATTTTTACGATGTGATATACTTTTACAATCTTTGTTAAAAAATTTTAAACAAATTTATCCCTATGAACTGGAATGAAAATTCTTCACTTTTTTATTTAAAATTCATAATAGATTAAATTAATATAACTTATATCAGCGTGTCTACTCTATGAAGTCGTATCATTATAGTAGTAAACCTAAAAATTAAAGATACAGATAATTTTTTAAAATAAAATATTTACAGATTTGGAACCATGTTCAACTTTACAAATACCGTTAAAGCATGTTTCTTGAGAGGTTGGATCAGTTTCGAATTTTATGTTTATTGGACTTTTACAAACAGTAAAATTCCCAAATACATCACATGGACCTAGAATCATAGAATAACATCAACCATCACTACATTCAATACAATAATCTCTATATTTTAGTTGACATAAATTTTGTTCATTGCCATAAAAGTTAAAAAAATATCACACGAACAAATAAATCCTCTTCTGAAATATCACACGCACTTTCATGACAAAATTCACCAACGTATCCTTCAAAACAATCACAGTATTTTAGTTTTCTATCATTATACTTTTTTTAAAAATTTAAATATACGTAGTAACAGTTTCCATTATGGTTACAAAATCTATCATCGCACTTATCATCATAAATTTATAAATTTATAAATTATCTTACTCATTTGATCCTGACAATTTATACTGTGGTATTTTTGACACGTCAATCAAAATATATTTGATTTATTACCTCAGATTAACATAATATAAGACACCATTATTATCTAAAATCTGAATAAATTCTGTGTTTGGATTCATTTTAAGTTGTTGAATTTTTAAATGGCCACCTAAATCAAAGCTCTTAAATTTAAGAATTGTTCTTATCTCCATTTTTAATTTGTTCTGCATTAGAGAATAAAACCGTATAAATAATTCTACTTTCAAAGTAATCATCCAAAACAAAGTTAATGTGTGAAAATTTATTTTTTTTCATGATGCGGAGTACGAGTTGATCGTATCCAGGTATGGTTATGAATGCTTGAATTTTCAATAAAGAGCTAAATTGAAACATTAACATACCTAAATACATTATCGGGTATATTTATTTTCAAATTTATCATTACTCGAAGTTCTCTGAATGGAAGCGAGCTAAAAATGAAGCCCTATAAATTTACCTATCACTAAAACTTTTTTGAACAACATTTAAAGTTGAAATATCTTGAAAAATTATCTAAATAATTGTCTAAAAATACAGAAAGAATAAAAATGTTGTGAATTTCAAAATATACCATGTTTACAAGAATAATATTCTCTTAAAATAGGATACATTATAAAATATAGATAATCTTCAATGAATTAGAGTTATCAGATTACCTTAATATTTGTAAAAATTATAAAATTGAAATATTAATCAAAAAAATAATATTTTTTTAAAATAAGACTCTTATTTTCATATTTTAAAATATTTCATGCGTTTACATAAAATTAATCTTAATCTTATTTGTATATGTATATCCAGATTAGAGAAAATGTATAGTTTTATGTATTTCCTAATTTTGGCAAAACTAAAATGTATCAAAAATATTTTTGTGTAAAGTTAGATTAAAACCAAATTATCAACGTATGGAGTAATATATATGAACTTTCTCGCAATGAGAAATTTAAACTATTTATATTCTCTTTATGCTAAATTTTCTTTTTTAAAAAGAACACGAATAAACGATTAAATGATTTCCTCAGTTTATCTTGTGCATTGAGATTGAAATAAGAAATTCTTTTATTTTTACACTCCTCATCGGAACATTCTATAATTCCTAAAAATTCATCTTTCAATTATATTTTTGAATATTTTAGTTTATGTCATAATTTATCAACATCATAGTAGATCTAATTCTGATAGAATATCTTGAGCCGAAATTTACTGAGAAAATTGAAACCCGTATTTTTAAATATATAACAATATCTTAAAATGAAAAAATATATGTGTGGTTGTTTGAATATAAATTCAAAGATTCCAAAAATGCTATATATTTTCTGATTGTAATGGAATTAAAAATAATTTGTGAAAATATTTTTCTTATCTTAACATGGTATTTAAAAGTTCATAATCTATTTTTCTTAAAATAAATTTACCTCATTAATAATGAATTAAAAATTTACCTAAATCAAATAAAGTTAAAAATTATAATTTAAAACATATTATCAGAGATTTTTGTGAAAACGATTTCAGAAGTATATTATATGTATGTAAGGTGTATCTATAAAGATTTATCAAGCACAGAGTTTCATAATATAATTCATAATTTACTTTTAAAATTGCATTTATGATTTTAAAGCTTGATATGTGGTTTAAATAGTCAAAATTATTATAGTTAATATGTGATAAAACAAAAATATTTTTCCTAGAAAAGAGGAAAGAATAGTCTGTTTATTTTATATCTGATAACATGTTATTTAATACAAATAAAATTTTCGAATCTTGTTATATTTTTAATTGTTTTTACACATTTATTGACAATAAAATGTTTCTAATATATAATCCTCCAGGTTTTCCCGTCAATATTGTCAACCAATAATGTAAATAAATAATAGTTTTGAGAAATTTTTAAAATGTCTAAAGCGTTAAATAAAAAATTCATAATAAGGTTGACACTTTTTTGCGAACATTATAAAATAAATTTAGAGAGGTAATATGTTTAAGTATGCAAATAACTTTGATTGACTTATGGTTATCATAACACTATTTATTAATACATACTCTGCATTTAGACTCAATTTTCATTTGAGTTTAACGGATAAAACACTAAAAAAGGCATTGAAATATATAAAGTAAGCTTGCTCGATGAATAGACACTGCGAGCAGTTGTAGATGCTGCCAAATGAGATAAGGTGGAAACATCTCCACTAATATATACCCAATTAGTATTTATTTATCAAAGTCTATCAGATCTATTATCTTATGTCCTTACAATGAGTGAAAGAATTCAATTTAGAATGCCAAGAGAAACTAGGATGTATTCCAAGCTTACAACATGGAAAGAAAAATGAAAATTATTGAGTCTTTTAAATATACCAGAACCAACTGTCAGATACTTCGTAAGGCGTTTAGACGACCCCTGATCTGTAGAAATAAGCAACATAATGGGCAAGTCATCCATGAAAACTCAATCAGGCAATAAATGATACTATTCATAACTTAAAACACGACAACAAGAAATATATTCTCCCTGATATTTCAAATCATTTAGAAAATATAAATCAGCATGCCACAATGTGGAAACGGTCTTATAAATTAATTTACTTCTGGAAGATCGTCCTACTTATTACAGAAAGACGAAATGACTCTGAAGCATAAAGAAGAAAGAGTAGCATACGTTCGACGGTACAAATCCTTTACCCAAATCTTAAGTATAAGGACATTATATATATAGTAGAATCCTAGTTTTATTTTCATATTATAAAAATACATAAGTAATCTTAAGTTGAAACCACACCAAATCTGATTATTACGAATTCAAAGGGAGGAAATACAAGCATGATTCTGACAATTAATTTCATTAAAATTACTTCATTCAAAAAAATGTTCACTCAGAAGTAAACTCTCAATTAAAGGCTTTTTGTTTAATCTTGTTTCAACTCTTGGGAATGAAACAGATATTCTTTTATTTTGAATAAGAATGATTTACTATGTTTATTAATGTTTTGTGTGTTCCGATCAATTAGAAATCAAATTCCTTCCAAGGTACAGCCCATAAATCAATCCTAACTTATAGCTCGTCTCAAAGTTAAAGAATCGGATGCGAAAGAAAGAATTAATTTGGAAAATAATCTGCTATATCGGATTGATGAATCCTCTTCTGCAATTTCAACACAGAATTTATCAAATTAAATATTTATCTGCTTGTCTTATTTCAATGATTTCCTTAAATAAAACTATATAGACAGAGATTTTACATTTTTATCTAGCTTTAGTTATTTTCTTAATCTTATAAATTTTAACATTTTTCAAAATAATAAATGATTTTAATTATTGGTGTGGAGTATGGAGAGCAAAACCAAGTATATTTACTTCATACATTTTATAAATCATATTCAATTATTGATATATTGAATTCATTATCACAAATTATTCAACTTTTTTGGAAGAAAATTAATAGGATGAAAAGTTTTTATATTTTAAACCATAAATAATAATGATTAAAAAATACTTTTTGTCTAATATTTTTAAAAAATTGATAAGAGAAGATATATTAAACTCGTTTAATGAGTCTTAAGAATACCTGCTTGAGCGAATGCTTTATATTGTTTTTTGAGATTACATATGTAAAATTTACAGATAAAAAATGAACGAAGACTGTTTATTTTAATGAATTAATCGATGAGTTTATTTATTAATTTTTAAAATTATATTCATGACCATCAAAGAACGTGGAATTCATTCTTACGAAAAAACATGTAAAAATTTAGTGTTCTAATCATATAAACTTACCAAAAATGTTAAATACGATAAATGTAACAAAATCTATTGGATTTATTTGGTTTAATCTTCATTTTAATTATAAAAAAAGAGAAATTAAAATGGATTTTTTTAGTTTACATTATTATTAAGTTTAGTAGCATCGTGAAAAAGTTAAATTCGCAATGTATACGATTCCTTATTTTTTATAATCTTTATAATTATAACTAAATTCAACTTTTGTGAATGAAAATAAACCAATTTAATATTTTACAAAAATATCAAATCGTTATAATTATTATCTGAGGAAGGACACTAAAATTAAAATGATGATTCCTCATTTATTTTATAATTTAAACAGTATTATTTCATTAAAAATATTCAAAAACAACATAAAATTCTATGAATCAAATATATTAGAAAATACATCAAAATTTTTTTAAATCAAAATTTGGCAAAAGTATTATATGTTTTATTAATTGTTATTAAAATGGTATATCAATAAAATTTGTTGATAATCTCGATGTATGAGTTATTTTAAATGATAGATTACTTAATAAGTAGTACTTTGTTGAAGATATTTAAATGAAGCATTGTAAATACTTGTGTTTTCAAAAAAATATTTTCGTTCATTTGGATGAGTAAAATATAAATTTATTATTTACATTATTAACAGTCTAAATATCACTCTAACTATTAACATTAACTTGAAAGAATACTCAAAAACCTATATCTTTAAGAATTATCTATATCTCAGTTATATCTTGATTCGAGTCTCTATGTAAAAGAGGGTTTAGTAACAAGGAAACATATTAACCAAACGAAATATTATTTTCTCTGTTGATATAACATAAATATTTTCCTTCATCACGATTATGTGAATTTAAGAATCAACCAAACAAGATGAGATATTACTTAAATATAATACCTTCAGCTGGCAATATAAAATTATCATAAAACACAAAATTTTAATTTTGAAAACCAACATTATAAATACATTTAATTTTCAAATTTAAGAACATAGATAAAAACTAGATCTAGCTGATTTTTACTTTCATTAAGAATATTCTATCAAAATAATTATGATGGATGTTTTGTGTCTCGACATGATCAAAAATTACCTTGATTATTAAAGTTGTTTTCAGATGTTTAAGAATTCCCATAATCGCTTAAGTTTTATTATTTATTTTTTTAGATTTAAAAAAATAGACGATTCAAAATCGATCCAAAAATGTTTTCAATGTAAATATCCTAAATTACATTTATTAATCTCAGTAAATAGATAAAAACATGTGTATTTGTGTTCAAGAATACAGACATAAGCTATAATTTAGCAATATATTATAATTTTTAGATCCAGCTAATTAAGGATAATCAATTAATTTATGTTGATTTCAAAAAAGTTATATGATTAAACTGTTTATTTTATTTATTCATGATTTAATATTTGGTGTCATTTCTATTCTACATTTAAATTTTCATTTTTTTTATTATTTTTAATGTTTTTTGATTTTTATAGATTAAAATTAAAAAAACATATTGATTGACTCTTCATAAAACCAAATAGTTTTGTAGTTTTCATAATATACATTTCATTTAAATCGTTTATCATAATATTGTTCACTGTGAATCTTTCATCATCTGACAAAGTATAAAAACATCAAAAATATAAATATTTATTGCCATTCTAATTATCTTTGGAGCATTAGTCGAACAATTATTCCATTCTTAGATAATTTCAGCCCTCGATCTCCTTTATGTATAAATTATGTTTGTTAAGTTATTTGAATTTTTGTAAGAAGATTATGGATTATTTATTGGTAAATATTTTCAAATAATTTTGTGAGATTTACTATTTTACTTGTAAGGTACAAAAAATTAATTTGGTGTAATCTTGTAAGTGATATGTGAATTAAAAGAAAGTTTCCTTTTAATTTCAAAAATACTGTTCCTATTTTAAAAATTTTCTTTTGTTATTGGGAAAGAAATTTAATCTATAGAGTTTTTTTCAATTTTTAATGGTTAAGTTTGATATTCTTTTTAATTTAATAACAAAATGAATGTTGTTAATACTCTTACAGAAATTTCGAGTTTGTTTAAATAATGTTAAACTCGTATGATTTTATCTGAGCAGATACGAATGTAATACCTTCATCGCATTATAACTTATATTATTAGAAATTACTTTTAATACTTTAGATTTTCAAATTACATTCTGCAAAAATGGATATTAAAATATAATTTTAAATAGTCTTCAGATTGTTTCTATATTATTGTTAAAAATAATTAATTAATAGTTGTTTTGACAGCTGGCCAATATCAAAGAGGGAATGTTTGTCTAATAGGGTGAAGAGAGGATGAGAGTCATATAGTATTCTACAACAAGTATTTAAACTTCGAAAAGGTGCGAAAAGAGGACGTTGAAAAGAGCTTTTCTAAAGAGAGTCAAAGACAGAAACTTCTTTCAAATAAAGAATTGATAGGTTAACCTAACTCGTCGTAAACACAAAATTTTTTTAATTCTTTAATCTATAGCAAACAGAATTGGTTTCATATTGTTTAATTTTAGATTTGCAAAATTAATTAAAAAAATTTAAATAAAAATTTATGAAACCCATCAACTATTTTTAAAGCCTTATGTACAAATATTTTGAAAATATTACATGTTTAAAACCGATTATTTCATTAGTAAAATAAAAATCATGAAATTTGGAAAAATAAATTTCAGACTCAAGAACGTGTATTTTTGATTTTTTTACAACATCATTAAATAGTTTAGAGCATACAAAAGAAAACCAAAAGTATTAAACTTCCTTTAAAAATTCTCATTTCACAATTTATTAAATTAGGTTCAAATATTTTCTATTAGAATGTGAATACGAATCGTTTTATATTTTATTTTACTCAGATGCTTTAAATACTTTACAGTATACAATACAAAAAAAATTTGCAGATTCAAAAAATAACCTAATACAAGCCAAAATTTTATCTTTTTACCTTATAAATGATGTTTACGTTGATTATAAAATCATAATTAAGAATAAAATCACCATTAAAGAATTTTATTATTTAATTTTATTACAAATAAAATGATAGATAATACCATTGTGAAACATCAAAGAAATATTTACTCTCAACATGTAGAATTTACTCATTTATCTAAATTGTGGCATTTAAAATGAAACATATTTTTCTAAAAAATTTTTGCCATTTGAGTATTTATGATTTCCCAATTTTAATAATGATATATAATAACAATTTGAATTTAAAAATATTATCGTTTAACTGATTTAATCTTATTTTCTAGTTATATAGCTAAATATATGATTCAAAAATGAAAATAGACAAATATCTTATGAATTATGTCAAAAAATTGAAAAATAAAATAATACTTAATTTATCTATAAACTCTTTGTTTATCGAAGAATATAAATCATGTTAACTTCACAATTTTCTGAAATTATCAATTAAATTCATATTTTGACATGTAAAAATGATAAAAAAATTAAATTATTCGTTTAATAAAGGCAGTCGATTACGTATCTCATAAAAGACATGATATTCATTCTAAATTCCAAAATTATTCTTTAATCACATTGTTAAAAATTTTCAAAATTAAAATTAACATTCGCATATTATAAGAATAATGATAATTATTTTTCATTTTTAACTTCATATTATTTTATAGGGCACAATTTTTATATTTTTATTTTATTTAAAATCAATTCTTTTTTACATATATGAGTTAGATATCTTTATCTATATGTGATAATTCATAAAATATAATGTAAAAAGAAGATTATATAAATTTACCCGATATATTAAATACTGTATTTATTAAAACGGGCTTAAATTCATTAATATTAGAAAATTTAGTTTGTTCTAATTTTAAGGGTATTTTGCAAAATACTTGAATGACAATTCTTTAGCGTTTTTACAAATAATAGTTTTAAAAAAATGTAGATTTATATTGTAACGTCTAAATAGATAGTTTAAAAGTGTATTGTATGGAATATATTTCGAAGAAACGTAAAATATAACTCGGAATGTAAATTTATTATCAAATAGTACGATAATTTGTTTATTTTAGAAAAATTATTTTAAATAATGTTTTAATTTAAAATATCTATTTATTTTAAATTATAATCCACAAAATTTAATATCGACCATTCTCAAATGTTACTTTTCATCTTTATTTTAAACGACATTTTCTCGTAATAGTCGTGTACCTATGAATTTAGACAAATATTTGCCCGTTTAACACGGTGGTCTAATTTACAGATTCAATGTATGCATGTTTGAGAGCAATTCTGGTGATCACATTTGAAATCATTTAGAAATTTACAAATGATAAACATCACACCGGACTAAGATTAAAAAAGTTTCTTCAAAAATCAGGACATTCCACATATTTATCAAAATGAGATATTTGACATCAACTTCTTTCATCGGTCAAAATTAAGAAAAATATCTCATTAATAAATAGATATTCTTCAATAATATCACAAAATTTATCGGCACATTATTTTTAAGCGTATTCTCAAAAATACGAGCAGTATTCTCCTTTTCCAAAAATATTCACAAAATAAATATTTATAAATGTTGTATTATTCCGTTATTGTTACAACAATCATCTGAACATGATTTTTCGTCATTCATTAAAATAATGTGAATCTTACTCATCGTACGAACACAACCATGACAAAAGTAATTTTGACAAGATAATCAAATTAAAAATGAAAATTACTTTTATGTGAAGTTTTATTTGTCACAGGGATGATTCATTGGAAATGATTTTTCAGTTTTTGGATACATAATAAAACTTCAACCTGGAAAGCAGAGTATTATCTTGTGGTAGTATAAATGTATCGATTTTGATTTTGATTTCAAATATAAATACAAACTAAATATATTTAAGAAATTAACAGTATAAGGCATTATTTCATCAAAAACAACATCAGAAGGCACATTGAGAACCATTTATTGTCAAAAGAATGTCAATGAATTTCTCAGCATTCATTAATCAGAAACTTGTAAACTTTCTAAGAAATAAGGGAAAATTATGATATCCATCTTTACTCACACATATTCATATGAAATAATTGGATACACTCACCAAAAATTATCAAAATATTCTTATTTGAGTTAATAATTGACAAACAACTGTTAAAAAAATTAAAGAACAAAACCAGGAAAAAGATTATAAAATTAAGGAGAAATATTTTTGCGATTTCAAGAGCATTGTTTGAAATAACTGAAAATGATCGAATTTGATGAAAATCAATGATTTTGTTTTAACATGCCTAAGGATAAGTTAAAAGATAATGGAAAATTTGTATAAATAATATTTAGCATGTTTAAAAATATGATGTTATCAAAATTACAGATTTTCATATGAATAAAAATTATTTGAAATTAAAAAGTTCGGAAAATTCATCAATAAATATCCTCAGTTATATTGAATAATTTCATGGTTTTTAAAATCTTTGGGATTTGAAATATTGAGTAAAAGTTCAAATAATATGTATCATTGTAATTTTAATGATTTGCTTTCTTGTTTTTAATTATTAAAATACGTCGGCGAGACATAATATTGATATAATATAACTAATTATTATCAAAATAATCATGAAATTGTTAATTTAATGTATAGTAATTATCCCTTTTTGAAAAGACAGCCAATTAAAAGTTCTAAAATACCTATAAAATAGCATATTTTGATAAAATGATTTTTAAATTTAAAACAACAATTTAAATTAATACCAATATGTTCAATATTAAAAAAAGGAAATAAATTTGAATTAGTTTTTATTATAAGAAATTCATTTAAAATGAATATTTGCAGAAAAATATTCAAGTGTTTTTTAGTTGAAACAAGTTTTAAAAATTTTTATTTGTTAATATAGCTGTAAAGTACATCGTTCTGACAAATAATATCTGGTAAGTTCCTTCAAGTAATTTATAAATAACATTTCTTAATTCCAATTTAATGATTAAAAATGAAGATATCAGTTCAAAGATAATTTTTTTATTTAAATTATCATAATTAATTACAATATCATAAAAGAAAAATTTAGAATCCTTTAAATATAACAGAAAAATATTTTTGTTGTATATATACATGAAAAGAAGTTGATTTTTTTTAATATTAACATATTTTCATAAATTTTCTTTTTTTGTTCTAAATTTTTGATTACTGTAATTTATTCAGTTATAAAATATGTAAATTAAAATACAGATTTTTTAAATGAAATAAAGGTATTTTATGAAAAATTTAATTTGTCTTCATTTTTAATTAAAGTACTTATTAGGATTTAAATGATTTATTTTGAAAAAGAATAAGTTATTAATTGATGTTACCAGTAGCAAAAAGATTTATACAAGATCATATTAATGAATCCGCATGAAAAGCAAATTCTTAATATTGTCAACTAAGATACTATAAACGAATAAAATTTTAAGGAATAATTAATCATGTAGAACTTCAAAACTGGTTTTGTTTAAAGATCACTTAACAAAGTTATTCTTATTTAAATAAAATATCATCCAAAAATATTTATTCAGATTATATATGAATATATTTTTCAAAAATTTGAAGAAATCAAGGTCGTAAACACTTTCAAACTAAATTTTATTTGATATTTTATTTACTCATAGGTTATAAGTTCTAAATATATTTATATTTACATATTTATAGACTTTAATTTTTATCAACATCCTTTTAAGTTTTATATATTTTTGAAATATAAAATTCACAAATTTATGAAAGAAATTATATTAGTGATCAGGTTTTATCTTTTACACATTGTTAATTATATCAATTTATGTATCAATTTAAAAATTAATGATGTTAAAGAGTTGAATTAGAAACTTTTGTTTACAAAGAATCAATTTTTTAATTTAACTAGGAAGACGAGTGTTGAAATCTCTTTTACTATTAAGCTAAAAATTTTAAACTAAAAGCAATTAAATGATAAAAATATTTTATTTTATGTATTAATTCTAGTAATCAAAGAATAATGACAAATTTAAATCACAATTTCTCTTAAAATACACAAATTATCCTTAAAAGATGTGTTAAAATCTGATAATTGTTTTCAAAATACTTTTGAAAAAATTTTTCTGAAGAGCAATGATGATATTTATAAATTTTAGGATGAGCGACAAATGGATTACGACGATTTCTTTCTTTATTTGTTGAATTTAAGTTACATTAGATGTCAGTCTTGCCGTTAAAATTATTTTATGGATTTCAAGAACCAAAAATATCATGAATTATTAAATTGATTTTGAAAGGAATCAAAATTTAAATGAAAATTCGAGAAAAGATATTCAAAATGAAAAAATATAACCAATTTTTTCTCACAAAATGTAATTTAGATATTAAATAAAAAATTATGTACTTTCTTATATTTAGAGTAAAAAGATTTTTATTTGTAGTGATTTATGGATATAAAACCAAATTTATTGTTTAAATAAACGTTTGTATGTATTTACGCAGATAAATGGGAAATACAGTAACTTTCAATCAAAATGCAGTTTATTTTCAGAGCTAAAATTTTCAAAAAATGATAGAATAGTTTTTTATTTTTATACTTAACAATTTAAAAATACGATTTAAAATATTTAATCAAGATGTAGGAGCATGTCGGCCTCTCGATGATAATTAAAAATTATCGTGTTTTGAATCTAAATTTTTATTTTACTCTTGTTTAAAATTAAAATTCTTTCAAACACAAAAATATAATTTCATAAAAAGTAATATATAATCTCTATTTTGCATATTTGTAAATTGTGAAATTAAATATTTTGATATTCAATTATTTTTGACATATTTAGTCGAAGAATTAAAGTAGATAATCAATTAAACTGTAAAGTTACCTTGTGATCCACACAACAATTTTTTTTCAAATGTAATCGTATTATTTACTTTATAAATTATTCAGTGATATATTTCACAATTTAATTGTTGTCTTAATTGATATTAACTAATTCATAAGTAATAATAGAAAATTCAATTATATATTCTAAATATTTTATGTTTCCAATGTATTCGATAAAAAATTTTTGTTGTTTATCCTAAATTTATCTACTATTCTCATAAAACTTTTGAATATAATCGCAAAATGTTTAATTATAAATATCATTGGTTATTTAACTTAAAAATTAATTTTACAATGTATACAGAAAATGTGTATTGAAGTTAACCTGAAAATTCACGAAACATTTTTATTAAAATTTTGATAGGAAATTACCAGAGTTTTCAAATTCCGTAATTTTCAGATTTGTTTTTGACAAATCATGTTTAAATAATTCAAAATATTCTCCTTTAACGATATTTAACGTGAAAAGTATCAAAAACTGATTTAAGATAGATTTTTTAATTTACCAAATTTGAATTAATAAATCATATAAATATGAGAAAAATTTTCAATTTCATCTTTCAAAAATTACGAAGATTAAATTGTTTATATCATTTGAATTTTAACAAAGAATGGAGGATATACCAAAATTTTGAACAGTATATGATAATAATTTTATTGATGATACTCTTGAATGGTCATTAACTAAGCTATTTGAAATAATATTTTCATAGATATGCATTAACAAATATTTCTGAGTTATTCAAACTTTATTTTTACAAGAGAGATAATATCATTGAAAATTTGGCTTTAAAAATAAATTATTTTAACAAAAATTAATCAAAAAATACATACTATATAAGAAATGATTTTTTCAATTCAAGCGATTTTTAAGGAATATTACTGTTATTGGTTTCATCACTCATTGAATTAAAAATATTGGCAGAGTTTTGTTATTATTTTTAGATTATATTGTGAATTTAACAATAAATCTAAATTTTTAAAATTTAAAAATTCTCATAAACTTACTTGAAAAAATAAAGAATATTCTGAAAATTACAATAGAATACCATCATCAAAAAATATTTCATTCAAAATATATTGTTAATTATTCAAAGTAATATATCACACTTGATAATTTTCGATATTTTATCAACAGAATGTGGCTTACATCTCAAGATAAATTTAATCATTTAAAAATTTAAAAGACAGAATCATATATCTTCAGCTTATCATTACCCAAAATATGCTCGGCTAACATATATTCTTAAACTTATCTTATTTGTTAAATATTTTTAATTGTTGGTTAACTTTTTTGAAACATGTTTATATGCAAACAGAAATATTAATATTTTTAGTATTTCATGAGAACTAAATATTTCTTACCAATTTAATCGATACCGATTTCAGAAATAGGAAATAAATGAGAAGTAGATTTTCTTTCACAAAAATGTCCCACATCAGATCCATTTTAATCTGGTCCTATTGAGCATCGAGTGTGGCTTTCTACACTTCTCGGCGTCGTGATGCGTATTGGCGATCGTTCTATGCTGGTATGAATTCTCCTGTGATACTATCTCATTAACCACCTCTAGTGGGATAGATAAGATATGAATGTTTTTTATTCATCGAAATAGAGCTTAATATCTCTGTTTGTGATATATTTTATTTTCAAAATGTGTTGTCGTTGTTAATTATGTACGCGATCAATTTTATTTTTTAAGGTGTCACTAAATATATTTGTACAAGTTTTAAGTATATTCTTGTTTGTCTGCTTGGACTGTAACTTGAACCAAATGATACAAAAAAGAAATATTTGTTTATAATACAGAGTCGTTAAGAGATATGAACAACTATGTATTTTTGCACAAAGTGAGGGAAAATATATCTCAAATGTAGGGTAACAAAACTAAAAAACATGGTGTTGACTTATAAGTATAACTGTACTTTTTGTTCCTATGATGAAAAAGTTGTTTGAAAATCTAGCGAAGAAATTTTATTAACAAAATTTTTTGTCGAAAGGAACTGCAACTGGAGCTGAGGTATGAGAGTGTTTTCATGTTTCTCATATAATATGTAAACAAGCCAAATTCTTAAATAACAGCGAATGCATTTAAAGTTCATTTTAGAGGTAGTTTTATAACTCTAGCAAGAGAAATTATGTTTATCAAGAACGATTAGTTTGCCTCATATGACGATAACGAGAATTAAAGATCATGAAAAGGCGCTTCTGCTCCAACGAAGATTACGGGAGAAGAATTCTTTATGTTTATATCACTATTATGAATCCACAGGCTGTGATAGAACCGAGAAATTACGTGTTCATTAATAGAATTATCCGAAAATTTTAAAACAAGATTTAACTATAATGAAAAGCTGTTTGGAATAATAAAAAGTGAAAATAAGTTCAAAAAACAAAGAAGAGTTATTGACCATATGCTTAATAGGAAAAAACTTTGGGACGACGAACTAAAATTCATGAAGAAAGATCTGAAGATACATCGACTTGGTTGTCTGTCTCTTTCAAAATGTGAAATATTTAAACTAATTGTTTT
This sequence comes from Neodontobutis hainanensis, assembly GCA_024349245.1. NCBI lineage: Eukaryota > Metazoa > Chordata > Actinopteri > Gobiiformes > Odontobutidae > Neodontobutis > Neodontobutis hainanensis. The sequence goes on along the minus strand of JALDNG010000324.1, from coordinate 216,379 downwards.
CACTTAGTACTTCATTGTATAATTCAGCCACAACTCTGTTCAAAGCAACTAAATTTTAAATATGTGATTTAGATTTTATCTAAATCTGTAAATTCTATCAGGTCTCGTGTCCAGAATCACAGAATTTTCAAAGAGTTTCTGAATGGAACTGAGTCTGAAATTGATTGCATGAATTAACATAGAGGGTGGCTGGCTAATTCGAGGTAACGCAATAAAACAATTTTTGCCTAAAAACACACGATTAATATTTTCGAGTCGAACAAATCAAGCCAACCTATAAAACCTATCGGTACTTTGTGAATTTAACCCTTAATAAATCTATATGATCTGACTAAAATCTGAATGTTTTTAATATCACACTTCAAATGGGAAAATAAACTTAGCTGTCATATATATTTAGAGAAAAAGTGGATTTCAGACCGAGTTACAATTGTTCATATAACAAACTGAAATAGACGTATCAGAAAATTTTCCAAATTTTCTGAAGTTCTGCGAAAACAGGTTAATACTTTCTTATCAAAGAATTGAATCGTTCAATTGTTTAAACTGTTTTGTGGCCATTTAAATGGAAATTCGCAGACTTGCGAGATTTCCAAAATAAAATTCGGTGCTTTGAAAATCTACTCTGATTCGATGCTTCAATGGAACAAAGAGAATAGCAACTTTAACTTGTCGAATTACAATTCCGAGTGTTAATTCAAGAGAATTTTTGAAGAAAATCCAAAAGAGTTTAGCATTTTAGCTATCATAAGAATATTATCATTATTTACATTGGCATAAAAGAGGATAATGAGGTGTTTTGTAGCGCATACGTGTGAAAACAAGCCTCCTCGATGTTGACAGAAGCAATATTCAGTCTGCATACACGCAGAACAGATAGCTTTTTAAATATATATGTAAAGAATGATAGTTTAATCTATTTAAGTAAAAATATTCACCGGTTGTTTATTAAGAAACAAAATCAGACCTCATAAAAAATAATTAAATTGTTTGAGAATATCTTTAATTTTTTCTCAATACATTGATAAACGAAAAATATTCATATAATAATATTTTCCCAGTAAAATTTCATAAATTTTATCTTGGAACTTTGAGGCAATCAAATTATAAAAAAGTTGGGACCATGGGTTTACGATTTATTTATTCAAGTGGAAAATTATGTTTTCATGCTATTTTAACATTAATGCATTAAAAATGACATCATTTTAGTTTTGAATTTAAAGAAAAAAAAAAATTATGTATATTAATTTCAAATTTATAAACTTTCTCGATTTTATGATTTGTAAGAACAGGTGAAAATTATTCAGGTATAGTGGTCATTTTAAAGTTTTGATAGATAATTGAATAAATCTAACGTAATAAAAAAAGAAATCTATGCTTTAATATTCAAATTGATATAAATATAAAGAAAAATAATTCTAGCATTTGAAATATAATAATTCTAATGAGTTCAAAGACATTTTTGAACTAAATTAACAAAGAAAATAATTTTTATATTTTGTGTTTTCCATTTAATTCATCGTCTCATTATGTTTCGATAACCCTTTTATTTATAATCTCATTTTATAAAATATAAAAATTTATAAGTTAATATTTAATTCATTAAATCAATAAATAATATCGTGATAATATTTGATTTTTGAGTATCTTGTAGTTATTAAATTCACAAAGCTGCAAATATTTATACTCTGATGCAGAGATTACGATTTCAGAAGAAATTAAAATTATTATTTTATGTTAAATTAAATATAAATATGTAAAATTTAAATGGTATTGCGATTTTTTGATGTTTTATTTATTTAAAATAAAAATAACATTTATGTAGTTTTTCAAAAGATTTGTAAAATTTTTGGATTAAAAAATTTAGTATATCAATATAATAGATAAAAAAATTTTAACATTCCAAAAAATATGGAATGAATGTACTTTTTATAAAATATTACAATATGCTTTAAAAGTCAAGGATAATATAAGTTAATTAAAAAGTGTGAATACAAATTATATTTTTAGAGATTTATTATCAAAATTATTGAAAACATAAAAGCGCACCAAAATTAGATCCGATATTGTGTGTAATTTTTTTATTTTGTTGTTTATATTCACTTATAATTCTGTAAACAAGATTAGATTTTTACATATCTTCAAATTAAATTTATTCATTGGGAAATATTGAATTTATTAATTTATATATGATCACCATATTTAAATATTTACATCATTAAGTTGTTTTGTTCATAAAATTTCTCTTAAACTGTTCCCAAATTTATTTAAAAATCAGAATATCTCTCAATTGCATCTCAAGGTAGTTTGAAGGAATTGTGCAAATATAGCTGCGTTAGCTTATATTTTTCATATTTTCAAGAATACAAAAATGATAATTTAAAAAGGTTAATGAATTTTTTTCATTCTAAATTTCAATAAAAATCACATAAAATGATTTAAGGTTTTCACAAGATTGGTATATTTGTCGCCAACGTGGATCATTTCAAAAAAATTTCATCTCAACTATTTATTTACAGCAATAAAAATAGATTATATTTTTATTTTTTCCAGAAGTATATTTTGAATAAATATTTCCGTAACTCCCATTTTTGGGTTTCCAGATATACAAATTTAATTATTTCATACTTTTCAAATTTATTTAAATCTTATAGAAATATTATACAAAACTGAATAATTGAACTTTTTAATTTTATTGATATGTGAGCACAATTTTCTGAGCTTATATTGGTAAATTAACACACACATAATTGCAAGTTTTATTATCTTAAAATAAACTTATAAAAATATTTTTGTGATATATAAAGTAATTTTTAAAATGTCTTTTTGTCATGTTAATTCAAACACAGTTATTTTATTTCTTTAAAATAAGTTAAAATTAATTATGAGTTTGATAAATTTTAAACAATAACCACTATAATTACAAAATTATTTAAATTGTGTGTAAAAATGAATATCGTAAAATAGTTTTGTGAATATTATCCAATTATTTTTTCAGATCATTGATGTGATGAAAATTATTCTAGTTTACACCAATGGAGACAGTGATAGATTCAAAATTCTATTTTGAATCTCATTACGATTCGATTCAAGTAAAAATTCATCAAATAATCTATACCATAAATATTTTTAGAGCCATAAAAACCAAACTAAAGAATATTTAATGAAACAATATATTTAATTAAATTTTTGATATTTCAGTTTTTAGAAAATTTATTTGTTTCTTTCATAATATACTTGATAATACAAAATTAATTTTCGAGTTTTATAAAAATCACTTGAATATATTCTGAAATATTAATAAACTCAACAAATCATTCATAAATTTATTTTCAAATATAAAAAGATAGAGGCTAGTAAAACTAAAAACTGAAACAATCATTGAAAATAAAACATTTTTAAGGTGTATTTATATGTTTATCTTTTTGCATAAAAAATATATTGATAAAAACTATTTTGTTCCTTGTTTTATCCTACAATCGTTATTATATATATACATATGATTTATATATAATGAGAATGCTTTTAGCGATTTTGAATCTCGTTAAACAGAAATTCTTTCAAAGTAAAAAAATAGAACTTTAATATTAGAATAATTCACAATCTTGGATGAATGAAAATTATCAAAGCCTTTTCTGTTTTCTTAGATAATATGCGGTCTACTTTTTTATACGTTATAAATACAATTTTACAGGTTTTTGTTATTTTTAAAAATTTGAGTTCTTTTATTGTAAATATAGGTAATAATGTTTTAATTATAATTAAAATATAAATGTTCATATTATATCTTTACTTAGTAGATTTAAAAGATATCATAACTGATGAAAAATATTACATTATTTTTCACAAACATATTCAGATTGTCATGAGATAAAAATAAGTTTTGATAGTTAAGTAAATGCCACTTCTTAAGGATTTAAAGTTATGAAATTGAGTCATGGTCTTTAATTTTGAAATTCCCTTTTATAAAATAGACACGATCGTCGAGCCGTTTATTCTTCCAAAAATGTTCTTTGTGTAAATTTTGTTCAGTAAATCATAATTTTCTTGATTTAATGCTAATGCAAAGTGTAAGCGATGAACATGCTGACAACGAAAAATTAAAATATGAAAGAAGAAAAAAAATTTTATTTTAATATTTAAGAAATTCATCAACATTGTTTCAGATTATTGTTTGATTGCAAGGAGACAAGTTTAAACTTAAACATGATATTTCATCTTAAACAATAAAAACTCTATATTTATATGCATACCTTAACGTATTTACATTAAAAGTTAATTTGGCTCATCATGTTAAAATTAAAAAAATTTTAAACTTATTTTAAATCTTAAATTTATTTATTATTTGTTTCAAATTATTTATTAAATAACTAGATTATTTTGTATGGATATCGGCTTAAGTCAAGAGATCTTATGAAACTTAATATCTATAAGATGAAGTATGTTTCCACAAAAATGAAAAATTCCCCTTGATGAAATTTCTGATTATTTCAGATTTACTTTGCTTGAAAATGATTGAATTTAAATTTTTACAATTTTTAAATTATAATGTTCTGATTATGTGAGTATAAGACGAGATACTCAAATGGTTATATATTTAATCTCTAAGTGTCTAGAATAATTAATTTTTTCACGGATTTATTTATTGAAATATATATTTGCATTTGATCTTGACACATCATTAGAAATAAAATGATAGAACAGACTTCTCTCTTGATCATTGTGTTGCATTTAAAATTTACTAGTTTAAGTCCTTATTGGTCATCAAAAATTTAAAATATAAATACTATGATTTCCCTATCGAATGGTATAGATAACTATACATAGAATTGTAGTTTTTATGAAAATTTATTCACATTATCTATGGAGTTTTATTTTCGTTTATACAAATTAATTTTAAAAAATTTACTCAGTATTATATTATTTTTAAAAACTATATAATAAACGATGAAAAATTCATTTTTATTCAAAAAACCGCCGAAATTTTTGATTTTTCATATTATCACAAGCATATTATTTTTCGTAAAATTCACTAACTTCAGAATCAATAAAATAATAAAACTTGATGGTTAAAAACCGAAAATAATACAACTTTTTATTGTGAAAAAAAATTTTTCAAGAATTTGCACAATCAGAATTATTAACATTGTATTCAGCGTAAATATCAATTTTACGGGACATTAATTTAACTTAAGTTGTCCAGATCAGTTTTACTATGATTCTAGTAAAAAGCAGAAGGTTTAAATTAAAAGCTAAAATCTTTTATTATTCTTTCCTTTGTAAGACTTTTGTACATTTTAAACTAAACTATCAATAATTTAGAGTGGGATAGATACATATTCAAATCTCGTCAGCTCTTTTTTTTACTTTTGTTGAAAGCAGTATCAAACTCTTTGATTTATGGAATATAAAGAAGTAGAATCATGGACTTTTTCTTCCTTGACATAATTTTAAATCAATAAAAATGATATTTCCTGTGAGATTATCATGTATATATCACCATATTTCATCATGAAATTGTTTCTTAACTTTTTTTAAAGAAAAAATAAATTTTCTTTTCATTCAACAAATTGATTTATAACCCAGAAACTAACCCTTATATTTGAGAAAGTATTATAAATACTAATGAGAGCAAAAAATAAAATAACTGAAGATAAAGTTTAGGAAAATGTTTTTTCGGTTTTTGTGATGTACTATATGTTTCACAAACTTTGAGAATGTTTTTATGTGCACTTTTAAAAACGCTTGGATAACTTTTAACTCCAATATTATTTTACAATCAAGCAAAAAATTATGAATTTTTAACTGATTTATATCATGATAAGAATATTTTTAGAAATTTATTTGGGACAGTTGAATAAACATTACAAAAGTGAATATGATATTTTTATATTGACAAAATTCTTTATGTACATTTATTTTAAATGTGAAAACTAATCTTATTCTTACATATAAATGTTTAATCAAGGTTTATGTGTGAGTCACTTAGAGTTGGAAGATTTGGATTCTTTGGTTTAATTGAAATTTAAATCAAAATTTTTCCAATTAATAATAATTATTCTAATACGTCTTAAAAAAGCTCACAAAACCAACTCTTTATTGATGACAGCTATGATTCTCTGATTTAAGTTGATATTTTGATGATAGGAAATTAAAAAAAGTGGCACATTTTCATTTAATAGACCCGTCACAAAAAAATCTCTTTTAATAAATTATCCCTTAACAGACTCTTTAAAAAATGTAAAAGATTAATTTTGTATATTTTTATTTATTACAAAAATTTTTTTAATCTTCGAAGTTATGAAATTTAGCTTTTTATCCATTCTCTAAATAAATTGGTAATAAATAAAAATTAACAGGTATAACGCCCACCCTACTACCCTCTATATTAATTTATTTCAAATATAGTGTTTGAGAATATCGTAAAGAGAGGAAAGATTATATACTTTATCAAAAGATAGGTTTTATAAAATGTATATTTTAAATTAATTTTTATAAATGAAGGAAATAAATATTTAAATCGTTATCTTAATTTTATAAAAAATAATTTTTTATAAACTTCTTAAATGTATAAAAATTAAATCAGTAAAGTCGATATCAAATATTCTTGATCAAAGACTTAAGTTATCCCAAATTAAATAAAAATTATTTCAAATTTATAAAGCATGGTGATAATTTTTAACGTCTGAAGTTCACAGAAGAATTATATTAATTCTAAATCAACAACATTCTAATTTGTCAAAGTTGAATCAATTTATTTAATTTTTCCATTTTCGTTTTTATTTTTACCTGAATCCCAAAAAATAGAATTATATTAATTCAAATGTAGAGAATTATTTTTCTAACTTCTTATGATAGATAATCGTTTAAATTTTCAAAATTCGTACGTGTTGAATTTTGAAGTTTATCTTTTGAGAACCCGATCGTTAAAAAATTTCTGTTTCTTTTTACAGACAGATATTTGAAAAAAATAATTTCATAGAAAATAAGATTCATTACAATGAATTATTTTAAATTTAATTATATTGTTTATTCAAAAAGTATAATTCTTAAATGTGTGTAATTAAAATCGTAAATCAAAATATACTAGATGATTTGTTGACTTAAATAAGTTATTTTTCATATGATAATGTGTTTTGGTGTAATCGTGAGGACAACCTCGTGAAAAAATGAAAATCTTATCGATTTGTATTTTTTATATAATTTAAGAAAAACAGACCTATTTAAACTAACGCGAAAGCTTTACTTCCTGAATTATTTTTGTTTAGAAAATACAGTTATGGTCAATTCCTAAAAATATTAATTTTATGGGCTCTTATAATAGGCTTAAGTTGAGTATGTAGAGCATGCCTGTTTAAATGATTATAAATATGGTATCGTAGTCTTATTTTCAAGCTTATCGCAATACTTATGGATGAAAGATATCTCTAAATTTAAATCTATTTTCAAATAGTTTCTATATGAATAAGAGATACATTCTGAATTTTATGATAAAAAAGATATCATAGAATGTAAGAAAATATATATTATAAAATAAGATCAAGATTTTCAATAATCATTTGACAACAATGTTTGATCAATATTTTTAAATATCTCAACATATGTCATTTTATTACACTCAACAGAGTATTTTTAAAAAAAAATATTTCAAGGAAAAATTAAATTCTGACAAATGCATCTATTTATATTTTCAACACTTTTTTTTGCAAATTATAATAGATCAAAATCACCCACTTGGCTTATATTCTGCTTACCAACGTAATCTGAAAGAAAATTTTTTACAAATTTACATAAGTCTACCTAAGAATCTAAATTTTGGACAATATTTTTCTCAAAGGGTATATCATATGAATTAGTTTATAAAAATCAAAACCATTCCTTTGGAAGGACAGATGAGCGTTCGAGGGGGGTAAATGGTAAATTGACGTTTTTAGTTACTGTGGCAGAGTGACGAGGATGTTCGTTTGCAGTCTTAATGAGACGAGAGACATCCTAAATTCCAAGAAAATATATGCCTTTAAGGTAAATTTGGTCTATTATCTGAGGAAGGAGTTAGGTTTTTAGATAAGGAGAGTTCTAAACTTCTTGAGAGATGAATTTTATCTAAGAATGGTGCCGAAACGAGTATAAGCTCTGATACGCGAAACCTAGTAAGCATATGTATTGAGAGGGTATATAGAAGTAAACTTTCTTTGAAATAAACCCAAATATATCTTACTCGTTCTTGCTCAAACAACAAAATATCTTTAAATATCATCTTATAACCATGCATTTTCCATCGATTGTAAAAAATCTTTTTATGGCTAAAATTCAATGAAAATATTTAAGGGCCATTGTTTTGGATAAATATATTTAATTTCTTGTTTACCTCAAAAATTGATACGATTCATTAACTTTTTAGACTATAATTTAGAATTCAATTAGACTATTTTCAAGTTAACTTGATTTTAACAAAAAATTTACCACAATTTTGGGAATTTTTTTATATAAGACACGATTTCTAAAGATGCTCTGTTTAATTAAAATCGGAAAATCTTCTCACTTAGAAGATTTGTTCAATAATTTTATTTCCCTTTTAGCATTATAAAATTAAAAATATTTTTAGTTGATCATGGTTCAGATAAATATTTCTATAGTAGTATATGTTATTTTAGTTATGAATCAGTGAACCCAATTTATTACTATTTTGAGCATAAAAATTCCAGAAAGAATGTTAATGTCGACAATTTTATGTTTATTTTATTTTTTAGTTAAGATTCAAAGGTACAACATCTATTATTTTACAATATTTTAGTTTTTAAATTTTCTTAATTGACAAATAAGAGTAAATGTAATTATCTTTAAAAAACATAATTAATTATTTTTCATTCGTATTCCTTAAGTAAAGTTATAGTAGTTCAAAAAATCAAATATATTCTTCAAATATTTTTTTTATATCTTAGTTACGTTTAAATGTTCTATAAGTAAAAATGATGAAACCCTTTGTTGTTGACACAGTATATTTCGAATAATAAATTTAACATTAAATCACAATGATATTTTTACAAGATTGAATAAAAAAAAATTTTTTTAACTTGTTCTATTCAAAAATTTTAAACCTTAGGTTATTTAAATTCTATGATTGAAACAAAATTCATAAACTAGAGAGACGTAATTTAAAATTACATAGAATTTTTTTATCCTGTGCGCTCATCATATATTATATTTATTATTAACTGATTATTTTTAAGATTATATAATGATTTTTATCAATTTTTATTTCATATTTTAATTTAGTTTGATGTGGCTGTTCATAAATGTAATCAATTAATCATAGAATTTCAAGATTATCAAAAGAAAGCTTGATGTTTACTCTAGAATATTACATTTAGCTCAGTAATATCATCAATAATAGTATCAGATAATTTAAGAAATGAGTTTTATCATTTATTTATCATAAATTAAAAAACTGGGCTTAAAATTTACTTTCGCTTTTATTTTGTCGGTGAAAAGCAACAATTTGAAATAATTAATGCTTGAAGCATGAAACCAGAAAGATCTATCTTGGATTAACTTACAGTAAATTTTTCATTTGAGTAAAACAAGAATTGATTTTTGATATATTTAGAATTTTTAATTTTATGAGAACCGAAATAAATTATTGAAACGAACTTTTGATTGTTGTTGGAAGGATAAAACTATCAAAAGGAACTTAATAATGAAATACGTTTTAAAAATATTATAATATATTCACTTTATATTCACAGATTTATTTTTAAGACACAAAAAATAGTTTATAGATTCAAATCATTCAGCTTAATTGAATGGAAAATCTCAAAAATTTTATTCTGACATAAAAATATAATGTTATTCATTTTTTGACAGAAGATAAAATAAAGAACTGTATAAAGTCAAATTGAACATAAATTCCTCCAAAGATTTCAAAAACTTAAATATATTCGTTAAATAATATTATTTAAGAGGGCATGAGATTCTAATGTAACAGTTATCATAGATTATTAAAAGATAAAAAAAATAAGCTGTTTAAAGATATATTTTAAGGTTTTTAATCATTTTAACTTAGAATGTTTTTTTATAATTTTTCGAAAACAGATAAAATCTTAATTTTTGTTTTAATAATTTATAATTGCCTTAATTGATCAACTTTTAAAAAAATTTTTAAATATACATTTATTTATTTAAATAACTTACCTAAATTTATGTACAGTTCAGTATTTGTAGATATACATATATTAACGTGAATATACAAATAAAAATAGCTTAACCTATCCTTACATCTAGAAATATCAAGCTATTTTCTATTTTTTTCAAACATATTATTTTAAAAAGAATTTAATATGATATTATCTTTCTGTGTATTAATGCCTAATATTTAAGACTTAATATAACAAAAAAAAGCTAAAGCATCGAGCTATTTCCAATGATTTGATTTCATTAAATATTTTTGTAACGAAAATTCAAACGTATAGATTATATCTAGTTTTAAAAGAGAGAAAACATTTAACCTATTTATGTAGTATTGATTTGTAAATTGATCAAAGTTTAAAACCTTCCATTAAATCCCTCAAGCAAAATTGTGCCAGGGAATAATTGTAAATTATATCTGTAGAAAATAAAATTAATTTTAACAAAAGCACATATACATTCGCATAAAATAAAATTCAAATCCTATTATAATATTAGTTTTTCAACACAAAAAATCCTTTAAATTATTCTGATTTTCAATGTGATATGAATAAAAAACATTCAATATTATTTCTAGTTTAATGTTATAAGACAGGCTTATTACAAATATTTACCAGTATAAAAAAATATCATGATTACGTGTGAGATAAGTTTTAATTTAAAATAATTTCTCATTTGACTCAAGTAAGATTAAATTTTAACCGTTGTCAGAATAAAATTACGTTTGGTTCCTTGAAATAGAAGTTATGATAAAGTGATTCAATAAATTTAAAATTGGTCATACATCGTAATTATTCGGGATATTGTTGGATTGAAAATGTTTTCAAAATTTTTGACAGAATCCAGTTTAAATAATATTCAACTTGGATTATTATGTGCCTCAGTGGCGACACAAAACGTTATTGTGACTGGAGCTCTCTCAGTTTCGATGACATCCATTGAAAGAGCGTTTAGTATAAGTAGTTTTCATATTGGTTTGTGTTTTACAGTTTATAACATTTTTTTTGGACTTATCAGTATTCCTTTAAGTTATGTTGCAAAATCAAGGAAAACTCTTTTCTTTACAATTGGATTGTTCACAATTTGTTTTGGAAGTTCAGTATGCTTTATTTCTACCATTATATTCAATATAAATATGCAGATAAACCCAAAGCCATCGTATTTATGTGATATGAAAAATCAATCAACACCAATAGAAAATAATCAAATCAAGAATATATTGTCATTTTATCTCGCATATGCAATAATTGGAATCGGAAGTTGTCCTTTCTACACTTTGGCGTACAATTTTATTTTTGAAAACTTCAATTCGAAAATAAGTTCCTACCTTATAACTATATATAATTTATTTTCAATACTTGGCCTAGTTTTTACGTTTGTGAAATCAAAGTTTGTTTTGTCTGTTTATTATCGTCCATGGGAAACTAAAACATTAAACATTTCACCCGAAAGTGAAAGATGGATAGGTGCCTTTGGATTTTTATTTATACGGAGCTATTGTTATTTTTATCTTATTTTTATGCAATATTATACTTATTAAAGATTTTAAACCTAACAGTTTAACTGAAAATGTAAAGGATTTATAAATATAGGATAAAGGTAAACATTCGGTTCAAAATTTTTTTCATTATTTAATAAAATGTGTATCAAATATTAGAATAATTTTTATCATGTTAGCTTATATCAGTTCAAATTTAATGAGAAACTCAATTTCAAATTTTTTCCCGAAATATGCAGAAACTCAATTTCAACTGTCCGCTAACAAGGCTGCTTTGTTGGCCAGTGGTTCGGTGACAGTTGGTATAACTCTTGGGTTGTTTATTTCAAGTCACGCGTCAAAGGTTTTTTCCAACACTCCCAGAAAGCTTCACATTTTAAATATATTTGCTGGAACAGTGGCTAGTATGGTTCTCATGTCAATGATATTTTTCTGTAAAACAAGCGAAATAATGGGACTACAGAAACAGGGAAAAAGTAATTTAAATTTTAATTCAGTATTGTTGGTTTTTCGTATAACCATAATAAGCAATGTAACTGTCCAATTGAAGAAAATTTCCTAGTTTGTCATAATAACTCTCAAACCTTTTATTCTCCTTGTATTTTAGGATGTTCTAAAGTAAATGGATTAATTGGACGAAGGGAATTCAGTGAATGTGCTGCTCTCCAACATAATACTAAAGTTGATCATGAATTTGTATCAGAAGGTCGATGTAAATCTAAATGCAATTTATTCTTCTTTTTATTGCTATAGCCGCCGTCTGTGTTTGCTTTAGTGCAATGACAGAAGTCAGTAATTTACATCTACTAATAAAGTATAGTGTTCATATTTTTAGTTATGCTGGTAAAGAACTTGCAGATTTTTCAGTTGGTGTACGCGCATCAATCCAAAGAGTGGCATTGATGTTAGGGCCTATTATTTATACGTCATTGATTGAAACAGCCTGTGTAACCCGCCAACCGAAACTAGGAAGCAGTTTGAAAACCAATTGTGTCGAATATAATCAAATGAAGCTAAGGTATTCATAGAATCCACTTCAGTTTAGTATTTCTTAGTTTTTCTGCAATTTTACAGTTCTTTGATGTGATTGGAAACGTTATTTGTTTACTATCTGGAGATTCAACCTGACTAAAGAAATTTTAATTGTTTTTCATGATATTTCAACACTTTTCCACTTAGTTTGTTTGCTATTTTATTCAACCTAGTTTAAAAAATAATTGTAAAAAATATATATATTGAAAATATTTTAACAAATTTTATCAACTCGTGAAGTAATTTTCAAAAAAAATTTTTTCTGAAGATTTTTTTTAATTAGGACGATGTTAGATTTATTATTGTGACAGCTTTCCCAAAACTTATTATCCTCTTAAATATTTTGATGTTTTTACATTTTAAGCTAAAACTAAATATATAAAGAGAATATCAAAACATAAGATTTTGAATAAATGTTAAGAGACTCAACAACAAGAAAATGAAGAAAATTCAATCATATCTGATTTTTTTTGATTCAGCTGTATAAATATACTTCACATTAGCTTCATAAATTTCCCATGTTTCGTGTCTAAACTACAAGTTAAAAATAAGATTTACAGGTCAAATTCATTTTTAAAAATTTCATAAAATTAATTAAATTTTATTTATATGATATAGTAGATACAGAAACAAATTAAAGCAGGTTTTCTATTTCTTAATTTTAGTTGTTTAACTTACATACATTCTCAGACTTTCGTTTTAAAGAGATTTTAAATAATTTTAAAAATATTGCAATATGTGAAAAATATAGAAATGTAATAATTTACTAATTGGATATTCTTAGCATAAAGCAACTTCTTCATTTATTTTATTTTATTGTTAATTAAGAATTTAAATAAATTTGATTTTTATTTGGCAGTTTTGAGTTAAATAATTCTTTATCTTTAACAATGTTTTTTTGACTCTTTTTTCGATTACATAAAATTTAAAAAATAAAAATATCTTCAAATAAATTTATTTTATTGTCTAATAATTAAATTTAAGAATTTAAATTTCAATATATCTTAATTCGACAATTTTAACAGGAAAAGTAAATGATTTTTTCCACGATAGATTATAATATGTTATTTTAGTATGAAGAATTGCCAGAAATTTAGAATGAGTGACAGATATTTTTTTCAAGGAAAGCTGAAAATATTTTAATTATTCATCTTTCATGATAATTCATACTCCACGCGATTAAAATCTTTTTAAGTTTTTCAAATTTTGTAAATTGATAACAAACGTCTTTAAATCTTTTAAAACTGTTCATTTTTACATGTGTGCATAATTTTGTCAATTTTCTCAGCAGAATTTACAAAATGGTTAAAGTTATTTTACAGATATAACTTAGGTTTGTCAGTTACCGTTAGCTATCCCTTCAGAAATCCCAATAACTCTACGTTTTTATCGCAACCTACACGATTCATTTTTAGCGTTTAATGTCATTTGAGGTAAAATATACTTCATTGTGTAAATTTGATGCTTTCATCTCTCATGGAACTCACATGGGAAGAGTTAATTTAAACTTATGGGTTAATTTGAGGATTTTTCAAATTCACTTGTTTACTTCTATGTTAACTGTAGATCCCCAGCTTTAAGAAATTACAAACATTACTTTTGTACTCAATTTTAAATCACTTATTAAAATTTGAAATTCTAAGAGTTTTAAATGGTTAACTTTTTAGATAATTATTGATGAGGTGTTTTAACCAAATAATAGAATGTGTTTCGAAAAGGTGTTCATAAATTCTTATTTTTAAAAGCTTTTTTCAATTTATAACACACATCACTTCATCTGCTTTGGATCAACGAGAGAATAACATCAGATACCATTAAATTACATCAATATAAATCTATTATAACTCAAAAACACAATTTTTTATTTTTACTAAAATTAGTAATGTTCGAAGGAGAAGAAAACTCATTCAATTTTAAAAATATTTTGAAATAAGATCCAGAAATTTTCGTATATTTAATATATTAACTCGGATCGCGATATTATTTGATGTAATTTTAAAATTCCAACCATTAAGTTCATAAAATATAGAAATTTAACTTATGTATAGATTTTGTTTGTTCGAGCACACATACATAAATTATTTACTCATTTTTAACATATATATTTGACAGAACATTATTTTCTTAAAAAATGTGCTTTGAGGTTTGGAATTAAATACATTATTTCGTCCAGTATTGTAACATTTCTGTAAATATAAATTTTTTCCAGAACAAATCCGAAATATATTTGAATTTTTAAATCCATAAAATTTATATAAGTGAGAAGTTAATGTTTTCTAAGATTAAATAATTAGCTCATTTTGTGTTAACGTTTTTAACATTTTGAATAGTTGAGGATTCTATAAATAGTTTTTATCCTCGTTTATGTTCTGTGTTTTATAAAAATTAAGTTTCGTTAACTCTGGTTTATAAACCATTTTATAAAGTTTAAAAAAGGCAATAACTTATCATGAATACATTCGAATATAATTTGTGACGCTAATTTTTTTATATTTATTCTAATTTATTACAAAAACGGTAATTTTTTGCTTTATATCCATGGTATAAATTGATGTAAAAATTTCAAATTTTTGAAATATGAAATATTTAAGTGGGAAAAATTTTTCATTGTTTAGAGTAAAATTTAAGAATTACATTTTTAAAATATAAGCACATTAATAAATTTAGTAACGGTTAAAAATTAACGCTCGAACAAAATCGTTAAGGGATTTCAAAATATTGTAAAAAAATTTGTTTCTTCTTAAATTATCAGTTTAAAGAGAAAATATTAACTTATAGTTATTCTCAGGTATTTTTTTAAAACAATTCCAGTTTTCAGGGCTATTTTCTTTTGAAAAGATTTTACTTTATATAATTTCAAATTAATATCAATTCAAATTGAATTTTTGCCTGTAAATCTACCAACTTTTATCTATAAGCCGATTATTTATTGAGCCTCTTAAACAGTTAACATGATTAAAAATCAAAAATAAAATCTTTGAAGATTTTTTTCAACGATTTCAAATTTCAAATATTTTAATCAGGAAAGATTTTAACAGGAATGGATAAAAATAAAAAGATTCATATTTGACGGTAATTTTAATTTTCACTCAAAAAACAGTTGATTTTTCATGAGTGAATAACATTAAATATTAAGAATTTAAAATAAAATAGTTCGTCAGATTTTTAGTCTTAAAAATAACATTAAAAAGTAAAAATAATATAACAGATTTTTAATTAAATTTTCTCGATTCCCTTTTGACCTAAGTCTTGTGATATCATGTTATGTTGCATAAATTTGAAAACTAATTAATTTTGAATCTTTTAAGAGTTAAACAATTTAAAGTAGAATAGAATATAATTCAAAATAGTATCTCGTGTTTAATTTCACATCAGGACTATAAAAATATTTTTAAATGAGAGCCCGAGATTTAATCGTGTTTTAGTCAAAATTTTATTGCTGCTTGATTCATGCGTTGTCTATTTTTATGTTTAAATTGTGAAGAATTTCTTTTTCTTGGATTAACTTTCTATGTTGGTGACAAACAATGGTTTTGCACAAGCTAAATAACATCGGGACTTCTATATATATCTTTTGGAGCATATTGATTTTTGAATCACAAGAAGATCTTCCTCCAAATACATAAAGTGTTGAATTCTGAAAAATACAAGCTGAGTGCTCCATCACACCAATTTCAAGTCTCTAATATTAAAATACAGAGATATACCACTTTTAATTTTTTCCATTTCAAGGTTCTCAAATCAATTAACCAAATATCGTCAATTTCTTTTCCTGATTTAATCATTCCTCCGCTCAATACCCCATGCGTTTCCGTAAATACAAGGGAGGCCCCTTTTCTATCCTTTGGATACTCCCCGAAATCTGAATAGGTAACAGCAAAACTCCAACTGTAAGATATCAAGTCAAAAATAAAAACAACGTAATATTTTTCAACATCAATTGATTCTGAATCTCCGAAGTAATAATATCTGATAAAAATTTTCCTATTACTTGTCGTTAAAAACTCGACCCATTGTTTTCCTTGATCTATTCGGTAAATTTCCTTTCTCGGGAACTTTAGTCCATTTCATATCTTCAAATTTAAATATAAAAAGGGAGTTTAATCCATCGTCAAATAAAGATCCACCGAACTCATATATGGCATTATTGTGGTAGAATAGTGAGCTTACACCGACAGGAAGACGATTATAAAGTACCTCAGTAAAAGAAGGTCTACATAGAATCTTCCATTTCTTAGTTTCAATATTCATATTCGAAAAAATATTTATCGTCTTTTCTCGTGATGTCAAACCTCGACAGCAGAAAAAGTATATACTATTATCAATGGCAAGCATAGATAAAAATCGACATGATTTATGAAGATGAAGCTCAATTCCTTTCTTTTTCCAAATGCCTTTATAAATATCATAGAACCACAAATTATCTGAGAGAGGAAGCGATTTACTGTCCTCACCTCCGTAAACAACGATGAGATTATTTGAAACGATCATGGAGTGACAGCTCCTAGCTTCGGGAATTTTTCCATTTGGAAATTTAATCTTACGACGTCCCATCAAAAAATTGAAATAATCCTAGTTGTTTATCTTCTTTTAAAACAAATATTGTAATTTTAACACAAACAATGGATTACTAAATTAATCAACTCATCAGAGTTATTTATATAAAGTTCATACATATTATGTTGACAGTATTGATATTTAATAAAGAATTATCGATACTTTTAACTCCTCTTCGACTTAATAGTCGATGAACTTCATGTTTTTGATTCTCAGATACAATCATTTCATCATGAAATATGCAGCTTGACGTAGAATAAATATATTTTTTAAATTTCACAAATACCTTGGTTTGTATGTGATTTATTTTTTACATATATCTTTATTTAATACTTGGAATAGTATCATAAATAATATAACAAAGAGAATTCGGTGTATTTGTTAAAATTAATCAATAAAATTTAACCTTAAAAGTTATACGATCAGAAAATAATTATCTCATATCCGATTTATGGAACCTCGGTAAAGATACCATAAAATAATATAAATTTAAATAAAATAATTCAAATATCAACAATTCTGTCATCGTTATGATTTAGTTTGCAAATATTTTTAAAACTCGTTGGTTAAACTGAATTATTTGCATGTCGTATGAAAAACGCACGGCAAGGCTTTGTATTCTGCACGATTTTTCGTTATTTTTGTGTGATTTAAGTGTAAATTTAATTTTACATAAAATGAAATTCTATCATAACAGATATACTAAATATGTTCATAATGTAATAAATTTATGTCTGAGAAGATAATATCAACAGGGTTCATAGAATCTCTATCTATATTAAATCCAATTAAAGTCTACTAGCTGAAAAAACTTTTTGTGCCTCTAAAATTTTTGAACATTCTTGAAAAAATTGAAATTCGAAATATTACCTAACATTTTGACGATTTAAAATTATTCTTATAGATTTTTGAGAGACTTCTATATAATCATCAAAATATTATTTATTTTTGTTTTTCAAAAATAGAAAATAAAATAAATTTACGATGAAATTTAAATCAAATATAAATGAAACTCTTTACAAAAATTTAAGAATGATAACTGCATAGAATGTTTTTAAACTTTAGGATTATAAAAATTAAATTTTTCGTGAAATTTACTTTTATTTAGCTTTTTATTAAAAATGCCAATTTGACTTGAATTTCCAAAAGATTAACCCATTAGATTTTATTAAAGAGCAATTTTTAAACAAAAGAAGTGTTTTATATCTTTCATATAAGGTTTAAAAAAGTAATTTTTCTTTTTCAAACTATAACTAAAACGATTCCACTCCACTTTTATCGAAAAAATAACAATTTCGTTGAAGATATGACCGTTTCCTTTCTCTTTATCAATTTATTATTCAATTTATATCTATTCATACGCAGTAAAAATAAAAATATAACCTTTATTAATTATAGGGTATACAATTTACAACCGAGGCATTGTGAACGATTGAATTTTTATATTTTCAAAAATCGAAACTTTGACTCAATGTAAAAATATTTTTCATAGATAAAATGGTTAAAAGTTGATCAGAGTTAATTAAATCATGATTATTAATGTCGAAGATTTTACTTATCATATTTTTGGTTTTATAATAAATGATAAATAAAACCTTACGGAATAAATATTCCAGAAAATTAATATCCTTTTGACTTTCTTTTGAAAGAAAATAAGAATTTTACCTGCCAATTCCACGATTAGGTAATTATATTAAGATCTATTTTTACAAAAGAATAAATTAAATGTCCTTTTTATAATGTTAAAATATGAAATCTCATTTTGGTGATGATGTACCTTCATATTTGAGCATTTCAAAATTTCTGGAGAGACAAAAAGCAAAGTTGAAAGATTTATCATCTTGGTTTTACATATGTAATTTCTTAAAATTAGTAACTTCGAAAATCTTCTGTGAGAGCATTTAACAGGTCATTCGAAGTTATTGATTGCATTATTCTTTTGTTTTTTAAAATTAGTACAGGCTATTCCCAGATAAAACATTTTAAATCTTTTTAGTTTGTCGAATGTTATATTTTAAACGATAAAGTTAAAGTGAGTTTTCATGTGGTTTGATTTTGCATTTAGATAGCTGTTTCTAGATTTTACCATTTTTTGCCTAAAACCACAAACGAGCTGCGTTCAGAAATATGGGAATCTATTAGATTTTAAAACATACTTATTTGAGAATTTCATTGTTAATTTAAATAGACTACGTTTAATATGTTTCCTATGAAAAAAAATGTGACCAAAATTTCGATCATTTGTTTATCTGGAAAATAAATTGCTTAATTTGAATTTTTTATTCTAAAATCTACAGATTTTTAGTTTTTAAAGTAGAATAAATCAAATAAATCTTAAGACTTTTTGGGAAAGTATTCCATTTTTAAATCAAAAAATCTGCTTTACTCTAACTGTACATTGTTAGCTTTTCAAATATTGAATTTATAGATTAAACTGATATAATGGACATGAAATATTCATCTTGGTAATGTAAAAGTGAATTAAGTTTTATTTATAACAAGTTATAATAATATCAATTATTTCGATAGTTTGGTAAAAATTATAGCCTTGTTCAAGTCAAGAAATTTTATAGGGACGAGACTCAAAATACATAATCGCCAAATGTACTCATCGTGAATAAAGATATTCTGTGTTTCAACAAAACTTAGTTCATGTTTGATCTATAGATTTTGAAAATATTTTATATTTAATAGATGATTAAATATGTGAATAAAATAAATTATTATTTTTTGTGTCAGGTATTTTAATTGTCCAGAACTCATTTTAAGACTATTAAAGTGTAGATTCGTAGACCTCTCGATTATTACAAGTTATGTTTGAGCAAATAAAACATAAATTACAACTATTTCAAATATTCTTCATTTCATTTGATTGTTATTTATTCAATTTGTAATTTTTAAAAGTGTTTTAACATTCAAGTTCATATTTATCATCAAATAATTTATCAAAACCATTTTAAGCTATATTTCCAACTTAAATAACTTTTAGACTAGGGAATTCGTATAAAATAACGCAAAATAATTCTGATAATTATTTTATGTTTTAAAATCTAAAAATGGTTAGATTGAGTAAATAAGTCGCCGTCATCATTCCATTTCAGCTGAAAGAATCTAATTAATGTTACCTCTAATTCAGGTGATTATTCGAAGATACTTTGAAAAATCAAATTTTAAATCGCTAAAGTTTGAATAAACACACCAAAAATCAATTTAAAATGAAAACATTAATGAGTAGAACATTGTGACTGTTATTCAAACATATTAACACAGATGATTCGAAATTTTGATCAAGAATGAATAAGAATTTCAAAGGATTAGAAATTGGTCGCAGTTGTAAATCTTAAGGTTTTGTTAAAATCGAAAAATACTTCAAAATTTTACAGGATGGAAATAATCTAAATCAGCTTTTATTATTTTTAACAAAGTGCATTTTAATACAGTTAGTAACAGCCTGCGAACGAAGTGCTGTTTCAGTGACTCAAAAAAGCTTGTTTCATTTATTGTTGATTAATTTTATTTGAAAATTTCTTTATCCTGTATGACTCCGTGTCAGAACATCTCAGAAGACGAATTTCAAACTTTTGACATTAAAAATCTACATAACAGATATAAAAACAATATTAAATCATACAAGTGTCATTCATGTACTATATATCATGAAATAGCGTTGAAAATTTTGTTTCTTCGTATACTCTTAAATAAATAAACTCATAAATTCTGATAAGTCTTTTTTATGTTGTAACTTATAATTTTCGTTGAACCCATTTCCATAGATTTTCTATATCTTGCGTGTGACTAGCTAAATCTTTTAGATTCAAATAGTTTATCATGTGGTTTAAGGTAATATGTGTATATAACTGTTACTCATCTTTGTGATTCCAAAATAAAACCTCCAGCAGTCTGAAACAATTGTTGTTCCAGGTAAAATATTAAACCCAATCAAAGGTAATTGAATTTCTGTTTCTCGGTTTGAGACTTGTATAAGGAATATTTTTAAATATCTTCGCTTTCTCTGCTTCGGAAAATCAGCCTAGACCCAATCAAGTCAAGAAAATATACTTTGCTTCATAAAACTGAATTTCATCAATTTCGACAATGCGTCCCTCTCCTCTGGTAGTTCATAAACTTCAAGTAGCTTTAAATGACATGTTTTTCATAAAAATTAAAAAATTTAAATATCGAGGCTTATATTATAATTTGACTCCATTTTAACTGCCAACTTCTGTCTATTGAGTCTGAGTTTATATTCTATGATCACTGGAAATACAACACATAAGTACTAAATTCGTTTAACACTTGATTCTTTTTTCGAAGCGCATTTCTTTTATCGGATTTGTCCTTTTTTCAAATACCACAGTTGTTGATTCATCCTAAATATGTAAAAATAGTTCCTTTGTTTTTATAAATTTGAAATATTTGTAAATATATTGATAAAGACAAATCTATATGCAGAAATCCTGCTTTTAAAGAACTGTTATTATTTCGAGTTCGATGAGACTTGCAAATGCTTCAAACACATCATTTTGTTATTAATTTTTCAATGAACAGAGAAATAATGTCATCCTGATTATGCCCAAATAAAATTTGAATCTTAGAAATGTTCTGAGCATCTAACAAATCCTTTTATAACAAATATAGATAATAACAGAAGCCACCTAAAATAAAATGAAGTTTTACAATTTTATTTTCTTAGTTTTAAAAATATTTGAAAGTTAAAATTGAGTGCAGATGTTTTCTTTGAATTTTTTTGTTGACCGAAAAATAAATTGTCAGAATAATAGGGATGAGGAAGAAATAAAGAGTATAATTTAAACATACTCAAGCGATTCAGCTGATTGAATTTTATCAATTTTTTGAATTGTGTAGATATATGTTTGTACACACGTATTTTTAAAAGATAATTAAAACCAAAAAAGTTAAAATATTAAAATTTAGCGGGTTAGGAAGCATTATTTAAATAACTCATTTATTTATGTTGTAACTTACGATGAATTTTATTTTTAAAAGTATTTTATGATATCTTACTTTGGCTAAAGGAACATTATATTCAGCATAAATTTCGAAAAAGAAAAGGGCTTTGATAGAAACCAAATCTATTTTGAATACTTTGACAAATTATAGGAATATTTCCAAATATTACACATATATAAAAATATTGTAAATTGTTATGTGTCTTATGAATAATGTGCAATATTCTATTGATGGTAGATTATGAGCTTTATTTAGAATGAAAATCTATCAAGAAAAATGTTATCTTATGGTCTTTCAGGGAGCACAACACTAGTCTCATCATTCTCCAATAGGCATCCTTGACTATATTACCCTTTACTCAGGAAATGTGATATTAGTAAAAGCTAACAATCTCAAACTCTTATTTTTTATTAAGGTCGGCCTTATCTTTTCACCAAAAACAATTTTGTGCTGGAAATTTGAAATATCGAGTGTTGCGTAATCACAATCGTATTCATAAAATAATCTGTGTGAGAACTAGATATTTAATGTAAGTATAAAATATATAGCCATTATTTTAAATTATAATATCATGACTCAAAAGTTTTAATTTACAATTTATTTTTACATTTTAAATCATGATGATTCCTACCATTAAAGGTTTAAAAATGTTAACTCTCTTTGTGGAAGCTAAGTTTCGAGCCTTCGCAAAATTTTGTCATTGTTAAATTAGATTAAATTAAAATGGATTCGAGAAGATTTTTTTGTGAAAAAGTTCAATGAAAGTAATATTATTAATTTTAACATTTATAAACAGTTATCTCCTTTAATAATTTCGCATCACACCATCAATACTTTACAAACGAGTATGAGATATTTAATGGTATAAATATTCAATTAACATAAATTTTAAACTTTTTAGATAATCTAATAACAAAAAAATTTTTTAGTTAATGTATAAATAGACTGTCGAATACCAAACTAAATAAGTTGGTGTATCTTTCACGTGGTTTTTGTTTTATGTGTCAAAAAAAGAAAGTAGACGTAAAGCCAGTCTACTCATAAGATGTTAAATGATATCTGAAAAATTGAGACACAACAGAAACATCATGCGATATAAGATAATTAAATAGATTTAAATAAATTGAAAAAAAAATTCATCAATATCGTTAAGGTTATTTAACTAGGCGGCATAACTTCAAATTATTTTTAAAAAACTTCTAGATATTAAGTCAAATAAAACGATACATTCTTGGTGCAGATTGTGGAACAGTTATTACTGAAAAATTTTTAATTGTTTTTAAAAATGATATGTCTTGAGAGAGTTCATAAACTTTTAAAGGTAAATTTAATGGAATATTATAAAGATAAAAATCAAAAATCTCGTAATGGAAATTGGAAATCGTCGCATGAGATAACTTTTAACCGATATTTACACAAATTAAACAGATCCTATCAAATATTTCGCGTTTTCTTCGGCATTAACTAATATTCTTTTAAAATGAGAAGTTCAGTATTCAATATATCTTAATCACAAGAAAACCATCAAGACAAAAAATTTCGACTCTATTCTCGCAATGGACGACTATGAAAATTTGATATTGACCATATGGTAAGAAATCGTGTATATATATGCAGAGTGTTGATATATCAGTTTTCAAAAATATTAACACAGTATATTATAATCCAAGTACACATTCAATGATATTAAGTGTATCTTTCATACTTCATAAAGTTTGTTCTTGATCATAATGTCGATATACGCTTCTTAGTATTGAATTGAATCAAATAGATATTTTGGATTTATACATTCGAAAATAAGCAGTTGAATGAGGATGATAACCATTTGAGACATAATATAAATAAGGATATTGAATTTATATATGTTATATGAAAACTTATTTCAGAAAGATACTCAAGATATGAACCAAAACTCTACCGATCCTGTTGAGAGGAGTAAATCATTATAAGATAAGATGAAGATACGATGCCAGACTCAATCATCTCCTTCTACGAACACAAGCGAATATACGACATGAAAATTATTGAAATGTTGGAACAATTATATAATCAACTTTCACTTGGAATGCAAACATTTGAAAATGAATTAAATTTAGATAAACGTACATAAAGAATTTATTAATTAAGAATCCTTTGATGCGCAATATTTTGAAGCACTTTTTAAGACAGCGATCGAATCTTACCAGTTATAAATTTGTGAAATACATATAGGAAACGCTTTCCTGAATCATGCGAACTGTTCAAGTAAAATTTTATTAAAAGGTAGAAAATTAATTCGAGATGGAATTAATCATTATTTTGAGACATTAAATATTGAAAGTCAGCCGGAGAATGTCAGGATATTACTAATACCTTTAACTGATGAATCATGCAAAATAGGTCATAATGTATCTTAATATTTTATTTTCAGATAAATATGATTTCTGTTGATACAGAAGTCGATAGCCTTAATAAGGATATTTTAGATAAATTGTAAGGTTGCTTCAATGTAAAAATCAGAAAAGATTACGGAACTGAGTATATACAGGAAACCAGTAAATTATAAAAATTATCAGAATTATTTGAACCGAATAACGTATTTTGAATTCCTAAACAGGTTGATAAAAAGAGGTACAGTGATTCAGAAAGTGGTTCAATTATCATAAAAGTTGACAAAAGTGCAAAAACATCAGAAATCCTTTCAACATGCGACGCAAAAAATAATATTGTAAATAGGTAAAAATTATAAATATGATACCAAGACAAATAAAACCTAATATAATTGTCGTCAAAAAATCGTAACCATTAAATTTACCTAAGATCGAAGAAATCCGAATATTTTTCAAGTAATTTAGTGCGTAATTAATTGTTGACCAAATTGTGGAACATCTTAACAAAGAATGCATCGCAGTATAACCTAGTTTTGATTGTAGAAAAATAGAAAAGTATTACTTAAAACATTGAAAGATATTCGACGACTGTGAATGGGAGAATATTAAAAACCGTATTCTCCATCAAAGAGTATGCTTATTTTTTGAACAAAAAGAACGACCAGAGCACCATTTTGAATGAAATTCTTCGACGTAATGCAATCATAGGTAGATTTTGATATGATTAAATTTAAAGAATTACTTGAAACTGAAAGAAATTACCTTCAAAATATGGTTATTTTTAACAAGGTATCACAATACTTAATATAGATTTACAAGGAAATATTTGTCAGGCAGAAAATCGTGAGTGAACGTCTGATAAAATTTTTATTCCCAAAAATTGAGGAAATATATGAATTTCACTGTATTTTTACCTCGTTAATTTTTGATAATTTCTTTCATAAATTGGTTAAATACTACTATTCTGAGAGTCAAGATCAGTATTCAGAATCTATAGATTCACAGGTTAGTTATTGTATTTAAAGACAACAAAATTATTTAAAAGATAATCTTTAATCTTAACAAACCGCATAAACTCAAACTTTTATTTACTACAAAATAAATTTGCGAATTAAATTTTTAAACTTCAATGATGTTTCTTTCATATATTAATTCATTTGAGAAATGTGTTTTCTTAATTTTGATCTTTAACATTTTTCTCACATGTAAAAATTTATTATAGCTCTTATGCAATGAGGGGATTTTCCTGAAAAAGTGTTATTCAGCGTTTATAATTCTAAACAGAATTGGAATGAAATACCTTGACCATAAAACGTTAATTTTATTCCTTAATTTAGAAAAAATAACCTAAAATTTGAAATACTGTTGAGTGTATGATTTTTTTACATTTATAGGCTATTCAAACCAGTATCAAAATTAACCGACTTTCTTTTAAAGATCTTATAATGTTAATGGTTCAAAGAGTGACAAAATATCCATCTCTCATACAACGGATCCTTAAGTATACGAACGATGTTAATCAATCATCATTCTTGAAAATTATGATGTCTAATTTTAATGTAATGAACATTATTTATTTTTGAATATTTTAATGTATCTAGATTTGGCCATATACGAAGTTAATATTTTCATGGTAATTCTCGTGTGTAACTATAGAATATTTGTCGCATATGCGGCAAAATGAAAAACGTTACGAAAGATGTAAATTGATATTATTAACATATGATTGAGTATAAATTGGTCAATACCTCGCCTCTGAAATACTTTAAAATCTTTGAAAAAAAGTGTGAAAAAATTAATAGTTATCAGTTTATTATCATTAAGAAATTTTTTTGATTTTATATCCGTATTATTTTTGCATATTTGTGAAGAAGATTAACATGTATTTTCCTTTGCTTGATGTACCAATATCTTTGTTTTCTAGGATATTGTTGTGAATTACAGAAATACTCTCATTAGACACGACGCCACAGGTATGACCATCTCCATTACGACAGATCCTAAATCTTTTTATCTGATCATAACTCAAAGTTCGAATCATCCAGCATCGCATATCTTCAAACTAAATTCATCCTGCAACCAAGAACGAAACGAGTATCCTAAATTCTGATTTTATTGAATCATCAAAATATATGAAAGTTTAATATCATCAAATCGTTTTGACACACCAATTTCCCAAAAAGGCGTAAAAGACAATGTAATGTGGGAAACCGACATCGATTTTATCGTTGGTTGTGTTAAAGGAGAAAATTACACAACCTACAATTCCCTATTTCTTGAAAATAGCAGCAACAAATTTTTGCAAGCATCAGATTCATTTAAATTTCCTAAAAAAGTAAAGATTTGATTTTTTCAGAACAATACGTTATTAAAACAAAAATAAAAATCGAAAATAATTGTAAAACATTCTCAAATGCAATTATAGATAATTTAAAATAAAATTTACCTTAAATTTACCAATTTTCTGACATATGGCACCTACTACACTTCCTATCTAGCCGTTGTTTTCGTTTTACAGTTAAAAAGTATCTAATGCTATCCTTTTAACTCATCAAAATCAATCAATGGTTTTAAAATTGTCTGTTTATCACACTATATTTATGGGAATAATTTTCACGCATACGTACATGAACGAAATCAGTTAATTTTAATATCTTCGTCCGAATTCAAATAGGGTGAGTTTAAAATCAAGATACTGAGCAAAATATTCTTTTATTTGATTTTAATTATCTCTGTTTCAAAACTACAATTCTGATAAGATGGATTATTTCATTTATTATTTTTAATTTATATATGATAAGTTATATGGATTATATTTTAATGGCAAAAATATTCTGATAAGTTTAAATACTTTATTTGAAACTTATTGTAAATAGTTATCCAGTTTAATCATTTATTCTTCTTATTTACACTGTTTATTCAAGAATAAATGTCACGCATAAATTAACCCTTTTCTATTATGGACTTATCAATAAGTCACTATTTTGTCTTTTAGTTTTTCGGATCACGTAGTATTAATTCTCTGATGTTGTAAAAGAATAGTATCAGCTTTATCTTTTTTGTAAACATGACTTTTTCACAATGTTATTTTTTCTTTTCAATATTTGATCTGAATTCCCAGATTTGAGACTTGCATAATA
The DNA here is from genome assembly GCA_024349245.1 of Neodontobutis hainanensis. NCBI lineage: Eukaryota > Metazoa > Chordata > Actinopteri > Gobiiformes > Odontobutidae > Neodontobutis > Neodontobutis hainanensis. The sequence continues at coordinate 188,627 of JALDNG010000324.1, read as the reverse complement.
TTATTTATAGGTCAAAGGGTTGCAAAAGCTAGTCAACTTAGAAAATATTACCTTTTCCTCAAAGAAGGTTTAAAAATTGTTTTTGTAATATAAAACAAAACCAATTTCTCATATGATGTCGATTTTCTATTCTGTTCTTTTTCAAATGAAGATGAAATTTTATCCTAATTTCGTGAGGAACATCTTCTTCGTATTTTTGATTTAAAACTTTTGTTAATTATTAAATATATTGTAATTTTTGGCTTTCTTGAATTGTTTTTGATTCATCGATCATTTAAATTTGATGTCGCATGAAATTTATTACTTGTCTTTGACAGAATAACATTTATATATCCTTTCGAGGAAATGTAAATTTTATTACACCAAAAATAATATTTAAAATGAAAGAATTCATGATTTTGAAAATATTATTTTTAAATTTAAAATTTATATCTTCATAAAAGAAATGAAACATTTTAAAATACTGTGTGCCATGACAATGTGCGTATCATTCAAATGATTATTGGCTTGAATTATCGCCATGAATTTGATGTATCGAATCAGTTTTGTTTTGACTAATTGTATTAATTTAAATATTATTTTCTTGTTATCATTTTATAATAACCTGTATTTAAAGAGTTTGTTGAAAAATTTCTGTGCTAAAACTTACATAATCAAAAATAAACTCACTAAATTATATATTTTCGATTCAAAAACATGAATATTCGCATCATAAAAATAATAAGAAAAAGTGATTTTCAATGTACTAAATAATAAGATAAATACAAAAAGTTACCAGATAGTTAACCCACTTTTTTTAATGTCAAAATCGTATGAAATTGATAAAAATATTTTTATTTATCTTTATCTCACATTGTAGGGGGAACTACGAATTGCTATTTTATGCCTGGCCCACCTTTAAAACTTTCACTTTTTACATTTTTTTTCACATAAACAATGATATTAAATTTTCCTGAAAAAACAATCTTTAAATCCTTGATATATTTTCCGAAACATTTACAAAATTTGAGATTTTCAACTTTGAAGTAAACTGAATGTTAAATGATTAAATAAACGCGTTTAAGTGAATAGCGTAGTTTTTAAATATATGCTTCAGAACCATCTACTCCAGTTTATGTGATTCAGAAATACCGTGCTTATTTAAACATAATTGAAAGTACTCTAAACTAATTTATCCTAGCTGAAAAAATTCTCAATTAATTGAAAATAATTTATTTAACTAACTATTTGGTTTTGCGTACATTTAAGACAATATAGTACCATAAAATAAAGACTTATGACTCGTGTAAACTCTCCATATATCGCGTAAAAAGAAAAGATTTAACGCATAATTTTATTCATTTCGTTCGTTGAAAAAATGATGGAATATTTTAGAATAAACTTCACCCAAAACGGTTAATCTATATAAACACAAAATATTCGTCTTTAAAGCTATTAATAATTCTTATGTTCCAATTTATTTGATATAAATTGAACAAAAGTTGTGATTTTTCACTCCATTTGTTTCAATTTTATGCTTTTATTTGCTATATATTGATTAAGTCAATGTTATCCATATCATGGTTGTAGATTCACTGATTTAAATTCATATTATAAAAATTCTCATATGAACAAAGACTATGAATGTTTTTGTAAAATCAATTGTACAATAATATTACTGGAAATGTTAATAGCATCAGATTTTAACAGAAGAATATATTTTATTATTTCTTTTAATTTATTTTAATAAACAATTTTAAATGATGCTAAAAACTAATTAACGCTATGAATCACGATAAGCGATGATTTTATCCATTTCTTTGATGTTAATATTTTGTATCTGAACATAAAGAAATACCTAAGTTATTTTAATTTTTAAGCCCAAATTTTTAATAAAAAGTTATCACGATTTTAAATATGTCACACAAATATAGCGTCAAATTTTTAGTTCTCGCTAACTTATTGGACGAAATCCAACATCATAAAATAACAAACATCTTGACGTGAATACGAAGATGAGTTAAATAAAATATAACCTTATGATTGAAAATAATATTTTTACAAATATTTTTCAGAGGTTAAGATTATAAATCGCATTTATGAATACACCATATTTTAGGATCAAATCTCTAGTTTTCTGCGCGTGTCTAAACATATTTAAATAATTATTTTTGCACAAATTTTTACATTTCTGATCTTTGAAATTTTTCTATAATTTTAAAACTAAGAGATGCCAATATTTTTTATGAGAATAATTCTAGATTTTTATACATCGTGTTTGACTATACATAATAATACAAGATGATGTCACAAAAATTTTTTCTCTAAATATGGTTTAGATATTTATTTGATATTTCAAAATGAATTAATGATTAAAAGAGACGAACAGATTAGAAATAGAAATACATTAATGCGCTTTTGTTTTCAAACGTTGCACATTTCATTCGTCTGTGAGCTATATGCATAACATGTACTGGACAATTTGTTCACAAATAAATTTTTATGCTTATATTTTATCGAATACTGTCAAAAATCAGGCCTTGAAAATCTTTTAAATTGAGTTCAACAGTTGAAATTTTAAAAATACAGATCAAAGTGAGAGTCAAGTGTAAAATTTATAATCCAAATGAAAACTGTTTTGGCGGTATTTTATTTCATGTTTTATAATGGTAAGTTTAAAGGTAATTTTTTAATTTTTATTTCACTTAGATGATCAATAATATAAAATGTATCATTTGACAGTTGGTTGGATTTATCATATATACTGCCGGTACACATTTTGCACTCTCATTTTAACATGAACAAATTTTAAGAAATCATAAATTATTTAACACCTTGCCATGCAAAATGAATTAAAATCGGCATCCATAATTTTGATTATTTTGATAAATAAATAGAATAACCAAGACGAAACATATATTCTCTTAGGTTAAAACGAAATTTCACAAAATATTTTGAAATTATGATGAAGCGATTTGTTATTTTTTGAAATCTTGTCAAATATGTTTTAAGCATCTTTCAAAGTATTTCTTGATCATGAGTTAAGGTTAAAAATTTATTCCAACTCATTAGGTTTGAAATTTAATGTTTTGTATAGATAAAATAGCTGACATTAAAATCTATAAACATCATATAAATATTTTCTCTTTGTCACAAGGCCGTCTTTTATTTTAGTGAGTTACAAAGAATTCGCTCTTTTATTTGAAACATATTATTATTCCAGTTTTAGTTCTTGAAAATGTTCCATCAAGTTAAATATTTTACTATTTGAACTTTTAATCGACGTGTATTGATTTTTGTACAATTACAATTGCCAAAATTTTGATTTTGTATGATTTCCACTCTCCAGATTGTGAAAGTAATGAATTTTCATCTTTAAAATAAAGCAGAATAGATTGACTGGAATCAAGATTAGGTAATAACTTAGAGATAGTTTAAATAAATATTTGTTGTTACCAATCGAAATACTTTTACAGCTAAAACAGTTTCAAAGATACACTAAAATTAATATTAATAAATAAATTTGATATGGGTATTTGCAAATCTAGCTTTTTCTTTAAAGGTATGTAAATAATAATCTGCAATAAAGAAAAAATAATGATAAATATTCAGTCACGCTTTTGTTTAAGGATGTACATTATCGACATTGTTTCGGAAATATGGCAGATTTTATCTTTCATTCTAAGCCTCAATTTCTTTACAACAAATACCTTTGAGCAAAACTTAAAAGGTTGTATTTTGTCATTTTTTGATAAATGGTCTGTTAATTTATGATTTTGAGAACTCAACAACTTTTAGCAGCATTAATAGAATTTTGTTTTCGGACTTTTGACGAAATCATGTTTTATCGATTTAAAATAGAAATTCGACCATTTAATGATATAAATTTTAAAGTGAAACGACAATCGATACAACGATTAACTTGTTAAAATGCACACAAAAATTGCGGAGTCTTCCCTAGTTTTGTCAAAAGGTTATCTTGAAGACCGCGCATCTGGGTATATTTGACTGACAGTTCGAAAGTGCGATCATTTAAGAATAAATCCATCTTATAATTTTTATATGAGTTTCTCATACATGGCAGCCTGAGATAAATCTGAAAAGTTTTTGATATTGGTATTTACCGTTTTATTTGAATATCTTTTACATAAGCAGTTAAGCTAAACCAGTTTAAGAGTATCAATTTGGTCACTTCTTTACTTAAAGTAGTTTTGTGAATACAAGTATAAACACAAAAAGTCGACTTATATCGAGAAATTAAATCAGATTTATATTAAATGGTTAACAATAGATTTAAATATTTAGAATTTATCTTCTGAGACTACCAACAGAAATACGATGATTATATTTTGGTTTTCTCATTTTAAACATTTTAATTTTAAAATATTTTATTTCAGATATTTCAATTTTAATGTGAAATGCATTTTAAATTATATTCAAACTTCTATTTCAATTATATAAAATGGATATTGGCCAAAATAATGTTTTATTTTAATGTTTCTGTGGCCAATTTAATTATAAAGTGTATTTAAACCAATTGTTTGTTGCGCAGTACTGTAAAAAATTTCTGAATATGAAAAAATTACACATCGAAACATCACCACTCATCGTTTACACCTACGTGCATCGAGCTGAGACGAAGATATTTCAGAGGATATACAAACTAGACATTATAAGTAACTGGCAGAGTAGCGGAGGAACCTGATAACATGACAATATCGGTTGAGTTTAAGAAACATTCTAAAATTAATGTTTGTAATGAATAAGACGATATAAAGATCGTAAAATAGATAAATTCACTGAATTATATGATCGATGTTATGTATTTATTATTTTGGCCGATTTTAATCGTCATGTATGACCAAATTTCATCAAGGATTATTTTTAAATAATCGGACGGTTCAGTCTCATAATGGTGCCAATTAAATAAACCATTAAAATTTATGTCAGCCATAGACTTGCCCCTTTTTGTAAAATTAACAAATATTTGCCAATGTGTACTTTCACTAATATATCTGAGTTTTTACTTCTGCTGCAGATTTTTATGAAAGCATAAATGATGTGTAATCTCGTTTTGACCAACGTTTCACATAATTTGATAAGATTTCTGTTTTTCAAAAAGCCTTAAGAATAAATGTGAAAATTTAGAGTTTTCTCGTTGTTGGGGGGAACGTTACCTGCATCAACTAAACGTGAAAACTACTGGTTTAAGAATATTTAGCTTCATTAAAAATAAACACCTTAATTTTCATCAAATCATGAAAAGGATAATTCTTTCAGTCAGAACTCTTTGTGCTAAGATTATTTCTATTTTCGAAAATGTGAGAAAAAACAATTTTTTTACTTTCAAATGATGAATTTAGTGAAATTTAAAATTTGTTATTACACATTTAAAGATGACAATCTCATATAAATCAAAGAAAATGTGAAATATACCATTTATATAGACAAATAAACAAGGTTAATTGGTTCAGACTTTGTTCCATACAATCAATATAAATAGGCTTTGCTCTTGATGACCTATAAATTCCTATAATTTTAATAAACTGTACGTGGACGTGATGCTAATAAAATGGCCATTTTCATTCTATTTTGGGACTATGCAAGTGGGAACTATTTTGTGGGTTTTCGAACCAACATGAATAACTTGTTGATGATATGATGAAAGTGTAAAAGGATGAAAGTAGAACTGTGTTGTCATTTGTTGAATAATGGAGTTACTGGTGTTTAAATGATAAAACTATAATGTGAAATGATAATAGTATACAATATGAATGTTGAATCCGATGATATTTTACTTTTATGACAACCCATACCTTGAATTTAGTTATTTATAATGCTGTACGTGATGTTAGTGAAGCATCAATCGTGCTAGATCTCTTAGAACGTGTTTATGGAATATTTTATTTTTTAAAATTTCTTAAAGAAGTACAAAATTGACTCTTTAAAATATTCTGGTGAATGTCAAACTGACTCTGTGAACCTAATTATCATCCTGATGTTATCAAAGAGGTTCTGATAAGAAATGGCTGATGGTGTAGACTTAATAGCCGCATGTTATTGTACGGCCTTTACAGGAGAGTTGCATATTTTACCATCCATTCCCGCTTAAAATTTGTCGTTTCTCTTTTTTATATGGTATAACGTATGTTTTGAGATTGATATTAACAGTTTAACAACTTCAATAAATGAATATGATTTTCAGGTTCCATCAATCATCTGAACTGAAAAATTAATTTCTTTTCTGCCACAAAAATCTAACAGATGAAGCCAATATTTCATAAAAGTCAGAGATTTCAGTTCATTTCGAACCTTTAGTCAACCAGTATTATAATAAATCACAAACAATTTGCATATGAAGCATAACAATTACATGTTTTGGAACACTGTTTGAATCTTCGAAACGTAGCAATATGGACACATTAAATATATTGTTTCGTATTACCTTTTCAGGGGACTGAAAAATATTTCAAGAATGTTTGCATGATTAAAGAACTTTAAGTTGACAGCTAATCAAAAAAATCAAACTTAAAATCTTATTATAAATGTTTTGTACCTTGAGAAAAATTCAGATTTTTCTCTATTTTGTTTAGCGAACTTCAAAACTGATATAATTATATTTTCGAATTTCCATTTACACAACATACATATGTTTGATAAGTTTCTCAGCTCATTGAAAATGATATTGTAAAGTAATTTAACTGTTTTTTTTATCAAAGATGCATCAAATTCCATTCGTACATTTTTATACAAAATTTTCGTTAATTTACTTTATTTTTTGATGCTGTACTGTAACTCAAACAATAATAATATCAATATGATAATGTACATGAGTAATGTAAATATTAAGATGGGGTCCAGTCCTTGTCACTTGTATCATTTTCTGTTACATCCCTCCCTATATCATCTTCGAATTGAACATAGCCTGGGTAAGATTTGGGAGATCGTCTCGTTCGTTTCGGTCCTTTAGGTTCTGTGTTTTCGGACTGATTAGGGTTGGGCTCTGGAATTTTTATCCAAATATCCTTCATCTCTTCTGGTTGTTTGTAATGAGGCGCTGGCTGATTCAACATGAAGTTAGGTTCGTCTTTCGCTACTTTGCATCGTTTACGTGCACTCTAACGATTTTACTATCAATTATTGCCTCAATCGTTGGGTATTTCACGTCGTGAACATAGTATGGTCCTCTCCACAATTTTGAAAATTTATGTATGGTACCCTTTTCGACGTGAGGATAGTGTATGTAAACTCGATCTCCCATAGAAATTTTTAGTTTCCTCATGGATTTATTGTATTCATCGGCTTGATGCTTTTGCGATTTTCGTATATTGCTTTTCACAGAATCAAAGAGTTTTGCTATTTCGGTTTCGTCAAAAATTTTAGAGGGTGTATTATGTCGTAAAGAGTGATCAATCAGCAGTCTGGCTTCTCTTTTAAACATGATTTCAAACGGTGGTATATTTGTGGAGGTATGTGCTGTTGTGTTATATGCAAATAACATCCCATTCAAGTGTTCCTCCAAATGTATGCTTTCCTTAATTGTTTTACTGAGCATATTAATTAATGTATGGTTGAAACGCTCGACCATACCATCAGATTGTGGGTGGTAAGGGGTTTTTCTTGTTTTTTGAATGTTCAGAAGTCGACAGATGTGCGAAAATAATTCAGATTCGAAGTTCGAAATTTGGTCTGTATGTACTTTTTTTAGTACTCCGAATCGAAATACAAAGTTATTGACGAACGTCTTAGTCACCGTTTGGGCATCAATTTTAGGAATCGCATATGCTTCCACATATTTTGAAAAATAATCCAACACCACCAATACATATTTATTGCCTCTATTTGATGTCGGCAATGGACCCAAAATATCCATGACTATTCGATCAATTATACCATCGCTTAGTGTCTCTACCATTCTCGCTTTGATTTTTGGTGATGGGTTTTTTCTCGAAACACACATTCTGCAAGCTTCTCAGTAAGATTGTATGTCCTTGCGGAGTTTCGGCAAATAAAAACGGTTCCTAACAATATTCAGTGTATTTATATATCGTAGGTGACCTCGGTCATCATGGCATAGCTTCATCACGTGTGGGATTATCGATCTTGGTAAAACTAACCTCAGCGATTTGTAATTCGAAGAGTCGTATTTGCGGTATAAAATTCCATTTTTAATCATTATAGCATGTTCTTGGCGTATCAAAATGCTAGCAAGAGGGTCGGCGTTCCAATCAATAGACCCAGATTTTGAATTCTTGGCTTTTATAAAATGTTGGATAGTTTTATCATTCATCTGCTCAGAACAAATTTCATCAGGTATCAAGAGAAAGCCGCAAATCTATCAGTTGTACAAATCGCGATCAATGGCGCAGTAGTATCGCGATAGGCGTTAGTGTGTGCTCTTCCTGAACTATTTTGTATGTCAAAATCATACTCTGATATAAGATCTAACCATCTTGTTAACTGTCCGCCATAATTACCCGTAGATTGAATTGAGGTTAAAAGTTTGTGGTCGGTTCGGAGTGTAAACTTTTTCCCAATTAAATATGGCCTAAATTCAACAATATTATATAGTAAAAACTCGGTTTTTGATTTGCATAGTTTTCATCTGCCAAACACGCTAAATTTATTTTCATAAGTGTTAAATCTCTCAAGCACGTATCTTTTAGTGTGTTTTGCAGTTAAAAAAGAAAAATAATTTTTAAATATATATTTAATGAAAAACATACGATGTTATATCATCATGCATAGAATAATTAAATTAATTTAGAGTTATTATAGATATAGCTTAAACTTTTTTGTCGATATGTTCTTTCTGCACGATCTATCAAATAAATATATGGATTTTATGTCTCTAAATTTAAAAATCTTAATTATTTTAGGTAGTTTTATTGATTTATGTGAAGTTATAGAGAGTGTTCCAATAATATCGTATGTTATACAATTAAAAATATAAATATTATTTGTGTTTTAACAATTCCTTTTCGACTGATAAACGTTTCAACGAAAAATATCATAATTTCAAAAAATATTTTTTTAAATGAACTATAAAACATATTATTCAGATTTTTGTTTGAATCTCAAAATGTCATTGATACAATTTTCAAATTTGTATTGTTCTTAAGAAGATTGTTTATATGTTTTATATATTTTTAATCGTACACGATTAATAGTCGAGGTGTATGAGATCTTGTTTCTGATATTTTTTATTGTAGTTATTGTTCAAAATGAGAAATAAATAAAAAAATTAGTTTACAACGAATTTTAATAAAAACGAAAAATCCTTATATCTATATTAAGTTAATGTATGTTTCTAGATAAAATACATTATTGGGTTTAACAGAACATTTTCTATTTTGTTAAAGCTTCAATTTATGATTGTCGTGTAAGTTTGATCAAATACGAATAAGTGTAAACTAGTATGTATTTTTAAAGTATTCAAAATTAATTTATATTAAATAAAGAATTTAAATGTTGTTATATTTTAAAAAATCATGAGAAAATTTTTGATAAAATATATTATAGAATAAATATTCTAATGAATAAAATCACTTCTTCATTTGAATAAATATATTTTCATCAAAGTTCCAAGTTATTGGTTTTTATTATATTCTCGTTCCTAATCTTCTGCTTCTATTTATATTTTTATATTTGTATTAGATATTGCAACAAGTATTGTTTGTTTATTTTTTTATGAGATTTTTGTTTTTTCTATCAATATTCTCTTATATTTTTCAAAATACAAATATATTAAACATAAATTAATGATATTTTGTAAACATTCGTGTTATTTTATCGAGATAAAATTGCTTGTATATTGAGATCCTATGAAAATCAATATTAATTTTTACATTTTGAATAAATTTTAACTCTCATTTGTTTAAATTGATTTTCCTTGTCAATAAAAATAATTAATACTTTGAATTATACAAAATATTTATGACATAACCTTAAACATATAATTTATAAATTTTATCAACAATATAATCTCTATCATTTCTTTCAAAATTTTTCATATTTTAAAAATTCAAAAATAAATTTGTCCATTTTTAACATATATATTTTCAGTCAAATTAATATAACTATAATTGTTCATTGTATTTGATTCATCACTAAAATTTATTATGACATTGTTTATGTCATTTGAAGTATATAAGCTTTATACCAGTTTATTAATTTGTTTTTTTGTATCATTTATTTTGATTAAGCATGTAGAAATAATATGCATGTATTTCGTGTTTATTCAGAATATTAGAAAATGTTAAAATCAGCTGTGATAATCAATTCCTTTTTATCGTATTTATAAAATTTTATGAGTATGACAGAACTTTACAAGAATATTCAAACTTATTATATTTTTAAAAGGCTATGGCTATGTGACATATTTTTATCAAAGGAATTAAAGCAGTGATTTCGATAAACTGTATAAAATTTTAAAAATTTCACATTAATGGACAAAAATAATTAAAAAATGATTTTTCATTTTTAAATATGAATTCTATTTTTAAAGATAAAATTTTCAAATATTCCTCCATTTTAAGAATGTTAATCTGATGTTTAAAAGCATACTTACGTGTTTTTAAGTGTGAATTTAACAATAAATTTGATTATTCTCGATTATAAATAGATTTGGAGTTATAGTATAAAAATGACGAAAGTTCTTATTTACTATACTGTCGTATATTACATCATAAAATAAACATCTGATTATATAATCAATAATATCGTGTTCAAAATTATCAACAAGGTCTACATATTAAAAAATATGGAGCTGTCTTGACACTATTACTTTCGTGTTTAAGATTATTTAAACAAGCATTGCGCCAGATTCTGTTTGATTCTACTTTAAATATTCATGCTTGAATATAAGAAAGAGAGTTTTAGATGTATATATTTTCTAACGTCTGTTATTACGGTTTTAATACCATTCGGAATGATAAGTTAGGTTTGATAAAATTGTTTATATAAAATCTAAAACAATAAACGATTCAAAAACAATAATTTAGAAGGTTTTAAACAATGTATCTAATGGAATCTCCATGTATCAGTTTTAATATGAATGTTTGGCAATCAATCTCAGAAAATATATATATATTGAATAAAATGTATCATACAATTGCTCAGAACAACACAACTGTTGTAAAATATTTAAGGATAAGAACTCAGGGCTAAATATTAACGTATCAATATATTAATTAATCTAAAATAAATAAATCGATCGACATTCAAATTTGAATCACAGTTGAGAGAAATTAATTAAATCTAAAAAACATCTTGATGTAATATATTTCAAAAGATTTATCTTAAAACAACGAAAATACATGATATCTGTTGAAGGTAACAATGGAAAAAATATCTAATTTCTGAAAAATTAAAACATAAAAAACAAATTATTGTGAAAATTTAACCAGGTTGAATATCAGAAATTACTAAAATCATTTCCATGATTTTTTGTAGTAACTTGTCAAAGAAAATATTTTCAACATGTTTATTCATTCAAAATATACAAACATTGTTCAAAAGGTTTGATAATACAAATTAAAATACCAATTAAAATATAAAAATATTTTCAAACTATATACGGATTTTTTAAAATATAAGATTATCACCAGTTGAGTTTACATTGAAATGTGAAATACATAATATCTTTAATATTTTGAAAAACGTGAATTTCATGTTAAGAATTTCGAAATTTTATAAAAGATAAATTTATCCGTTGATATACATTGTATAGTTTATCTATTTTTATCATAAAAAATGTAATAACTTTAAATATTATCGATATATGTATTTATATTTATGCAAAAATATTTTATTTTTAATGTAATTTTATTTAACTCCCAGTGAAGATGGTTTATTTATTAAAATTACTTATATTTAACACAAACATCAATATGTGTCAAATAATGAATCAATGTTATTCTCCTAAATATAAGTGTTAAGTAAATTATAAACCATAATAAAAAGTAATACCGTATAAATCTACATTTTAATATTATAGACATTTAGAATGTGTTTATTTAAAAATTCTGTTATATTTTAATATGTTGATTTTCTAGAAACTCCAATTTCATGTTCATAAAAGATAATAGATTTTTAGATTCAAAATATTATTAAAATAGGCATTCAAGAAGAACTATCATATTATAGGTAGTTTAGGATTATCCAAGAAATGATTATTGTCCCTTTTGAATGCCAAGATATCCTTTAATTAGGCAGAAAAACATATATGTTTTAAGATAGATTTTTAATCATAAAAATTTCCTAACATTTGTATGTTATTGCATGACCCTTTTAGAATTAAAATGTAAGTTTAATTTTGATGAAAACTTTTATAAAATTATGATCTTTTATTATCATTATTTATACTAAACACTTGTATTTTATAATTTAATAAATAATGATTGCTTGCGTATATTGAATAGATCATAATTTCAAAAAGAAAAATATTATTTGTACCATAAAAACTAAAATTTGCATGATAGTAAATGTTAACAGAGAGGACGAAAAAATAAATGTAGATAAATCGCAAATTTACATGTATGATGCGTTATATTTTCTTACAATTATTTATTTCAGTTTAAAAAAGTGAATTCAAATAATTATATGTATATTTAACATATTATTATGTAAAATCATACAAGTGAAGTTTCTCACGCGTTTTAATTATTCATAGAATACCAAAAATCAAAAACATAATTCATAAAATTTAAGTATAACAGATATTCACTTTATCACCACGATTAAAATTATAATTTTCTCATTCCTTTTACATTCAAAATTAAAAAAGCTAAGATTCCATAAAGAAACATCTTAACACTTTATTCACTCTTCGATTACCCAAAAAGTAGCACCTTCTCGTGAATTTATTCTTTAATCAAGAATAAGAAAATTTATTTTTGAGTTTATCTACGTGAAGTTTTGATATTATTTGCTAGAGCGAAAATAAATGCAATATATTTAAAAAAGGTTGATATTTTTTTAATTATAAAAAATAATATTTAAAAACTCAGTTTAATTGACATAAACTTAATATTGAGGTGATGTAGATAAAAGATATATTCATAAAGATAAATTAAAACAATGATCATATATCCTTTAAAGATGAAATTATGACAGATTTATTTTTATTTTAAATACTTGTTGAATTTGTGTGATTTCAATTTTTAATCCCTGTATGTAATGATGATATAAATATACATCTTTCTATTAGATTTTAGATTTCACCTTACATACCGGATATAAATTCATGAAATAAAAATGTTTTCTTCAAGACATGATCATATATATGTTTGATTCCAAGTTGCAATATTTTTGACTAAAAAATAAGTTATATCAGACTGAATGTTGAAGGCTTTAATTTTTATAAATTAAATAACATTTAAAATCATTTATTTATGATAAGAAATATTCAACAACTTGTCGAAAAAATATTTTTTCAAAAGAATAAAAATGATGTTTCAGGAATTTAAATTTTTGCAATCATTTTAATCTAAAATCTCATAATCTTAACAATTTTTATTGATTTATATGTTATATAATCTCCGAAAATTAATGTACTTACTTTTAGAGAAAAGTCAAATTTATGCACATTCTTGATAATCCACATATAATGGATGAAATTTTTTTCCTAATTTTTGAAAAATTATAATAATCGTTGAATTAAGCAGATCATCTATTTTTGTATGATTTACAAACAAAGTTAAGTTCATGAGTCATGATCGTATGACATCAAATTACAAAAACATTGACCATTGAGCAATATGTAAAAACTATTGTTATACAGTTTATTTTTGGTTTTATAATTACTGAAAAAATGTTAAATCATTATAAAAATAAAAATGAGAATGCATATTTTGTGAAAAATTTTACTGTTATACGTCGAAGTTTAGAACAACCCATTTTCGAATATTGCACATTTTTTACCAAATTAAACATTGAATAATTTTGAAGAATATACAAGAATCATTTTTGCAAAACAACAACACGTATTGTGATTATCGTTCAGAAAAAACAAATATATTTTGTCGCAATCTGGAAAAAATCACAAACATTTGAATCAAATAATTTTTGCGAGAGAATTAAATTTTGTTCATATTGACGAAAAAATTCAAATTTGGACAAATATAGTTTAATTAAAGGCATTAAATTTAACAAATCTTCAAACGATACCCCCAAAAATGTATTAACACCTCAGAAAACGTTAAAAAGTTTATGAAATTAAACTTTATACATATATTTCTGTTTTTAAGAATCTACAAACTCGATTTAAATGTTATTTTAACGTTGATCTGTACAATATTTCAATCAATCATTTGCATTTCTCGAATGAAAAATTACTGACTTTAAATGCAAATATAATTTTAGCGAGTTTTGAAGATACTGTCAATTAAAGTCGAAATGCGTAAATTGCTTGTAACACTACTGTTATGGAAATAATATCTGTCACGGATTTAGTTCTGGTTGAGCAGGTTATAATTGCACAACTAAAATTTTCGAAGGTTTCAATATATGTACAAATGTTATTAAAATTCATAAATCATACAACGGATAATGTTCGTTAAATAACATAAAGCGTGCATGCAAATGTAAAGCTAAAATCATGGAATATTGTCTAAATTAGATTTAAATATCTGTTGAATTTTTTCCGTCATGTTTTTTTTATTGTTTTTCAAATAAAGATAAAATCAAAAATTATGTGATATTTATTTGCATTATGATTAAATTTAATTTTTTAATTTATATCCAATAAGCTGTTGTCACAATCAGAATCATATTAACCTTCTAAGAGTTCGAGAATAAAAGATATATAAAGCTACAGAAAGTAAAAATACAGAGATTAAAATTAAATCAAAAACAAATTGTCATTATTTTTTGCATATTGGCTTCATTTAAAATTAATTTATCATTAAGCTGAATATTTTTTTTTAAATAACAAATCCTATATCTAATATATAAATGAAAATATTTTCATAATTATAAAGAGTTGGTTTCTCTAATAATCTTCAATTTTTAAAAAAAATTCGTTTATCTGATTTCTATATGATAAAAAATCAATTAAATTTTTTGGAAAATAAAGTGTATGAGAACTTATTTTGAATGTAAAAAACATTTATAGGTCTTATTTAATATAATTAAACATTAAATAAATTTCTGAGAATTAAAATATGTTGAATAATTTTAATATTTAAAGGAAATTGAGTATTAGTCAAGATATTTTCGAAATATCAAACTATGAACGATTTTAGATTGATCCAATCAAGTAAAATCTTCAAAAACATTTTTGAAACATGAAAAAAATGTCTGAAATTGTGCATAAATATCTCTCAAAAATTATAAAAAATTAATGACTGCATGCACGGATTTTAAAATAAGTTTGCAAATATATAAATTTTTATTTTTTGCAATTACACACAAAGAAAAATTTTATTTGTAATGTCAATGCACAAAAAGATAAATCAAAATAATCTCATATGAAATTCTATTAATTACAATAAATTGTTATTTTATAAAAAAATTTAAACATCAAAGCCTGAAAAAATTATTTTCCGAATTATAAAATCTTACTTGTAAATAAAATTTCTTCATTTTGCTTTGTCTTCGAATTTTATTTAAATAACATAAAAATAAAAAAATTAAGCGAATGCACATTTTAGAGAAATATGAATACATAGAGAGCAAAATCAAGTTTATAATCACTCGAATGGATAAAAATGAGCTAATATGATTTTATCTATATCATTTAAAAACTATTAATACACATATTTTTATTTTTCTGAGGCTTAAAGTCGGTTTTATTTTATTTTAGATTGTCAATTTTATTTCTAAGATTAGATTTTACTCTGCATTGTTCAGGGTGTGGTGTTAAAATGTCATCGAAAATAATTAAGTGTTTGATGTTTCATTATATTATATATTTAAAATCATATCATTTGAAAAATAAAGTTCACTTAAAATTAAAAATAGAAAATAGAAAAACATTGAATAATTTTGAGAGAACCAAATAGAGTATAAAAAGATATATTTTCAAATTTAATCCACAAACAAGGACTAATTGGCACTGCACGTTTTGATTGTATTTATAAATGCGAGTTGCCTCAGAAGCGTCACAATTTTTAAATCTAATATCTTATCTGTTTAAATAATTCGATGCACGGTAACCATACATCTTCCCTTTCAAATTTAAATTAACTTTAGCTTTGATTATTTTTGATAGTTTTTTAACGAAAACTTGATACCATTTTAATTTTTTGGGAGATTTATATTGAGGAAATTATTTATATATTAGATAATTTTCGATGTTAAAATTTCTAGGCATACCTGGAAAATTGATTTTATTCAAATGTTCTGCTCGATATTTAATAATTTCATCTTGAAAAATTATTTAAAAGATGAATGAATAATTTTGACTTCTTATGGTATTTATTTTGAATATTAAAATTTATTTCATAAGATCGTAATATTAAATGACTAAAAAGGCAAGTTCACTGAGCCGTTTAAGGTTATATATATGTTATGCGATATGTTGAAAAATTGATGTTTGTTTTCTTTTGTCATTGCTTAAATTTTGCATAAGTTTTATGTCAACATTATACATTTTGTGGCGTCATTGATTTCTCATTTCTCATTTTTAATTTCTTATAATTATTTGGGGAAACATTCACCAGCTTTATTATTTTGTAATTCTACTATATATCCACAAAAATAATATTTATGAACACATTTCAATAAAAATAATAATTTAAGATGTGCGTTCAGTTCATCAGCGTCTTTTGAAATTTGTTTTTTGAAAATTTTGACTTGAATTACCAAACAATGAAATGAGTGCGCCGCTGAAGATCTATTCATTCTTATCCTAAATACTCGAGTTTGAGAGAAAGAGATTCAAATGCCATATGATTCTTCATAGAATGCTAGTCGCGTGTAATTTGTCGATATAATTGGAGTACATAAAACATTCAAAAATTTATATATTTTTGCATTTTGATGTCTCACTGATTTCCATGTTCAAAGAAAATTTCAGCGTAGATGCGCTTTTCCACCACCATTCAGATTTTTCTGCAATTACAAATGAAATATAAGTCTTGATCAAAATGTTGATTAAAAAAATGAAACAAAAGTAGTTCTTTACGTGTCTCTTGACGCATTCGGAAAATACATTCAACTTTTTTGGCTTGTGAGACATGAATAATTGTCATGATAAATGCGTTTTTCTTGAGTCAATTTTGGAAGATATATATAAACAGAAATTATTTATAGATAATTGTAAAAATGCGTTTTTCTTTGAAAATTATGATCAAAAATGTCATTTTCATATTGATTCAGAGCAATAATTCAAAATTGTATCAAATTATCTGAGCCACTGCAATGCAGATGTCTTAAATCTAACATAATCCCTTCTTGTACATGTTTGTCGCGATATAGATTTAGAGACTTATTTGTTCACAAGAGCGATGTTAGATTTCATTGCTTATAAAACATTTTATGTTTTCCAAATATTTTTGAGATAAGATTTAAGTACATTATTAGTAGTATTACAGACACTGTGCAGATATACTGTGTTTGAGCAGTATTGGTACATCAATCAGTGTAGTATCTAAATTTAAAACGGTTTACAAAAAATGAAATTCTATACATCGTTAATGTAAAATAGCACACATATGTCCGTTGACTTTCCTCGAATTATGGAACAGAGTCAGTCCAAAGTCATTGGTTTATAGTAACAGCAAGCAACAGTTATCCTCTTTGTTTTAGTAAACAGTATAAAGGCGATCTCATGCATCGATAAATTTAAATTGAAGAAACCTCTTCAACTTTACCATGTTTGTGGCGTTGAAAATCTTCGCTGATTAATTTCAAGTTAATATGTTGGCTCTTAAGAATATTGTAGAGTTTTAGAATACATATCATTCACGCATAGTGAAAAAGATAAATTTTACGGATTTGAGGGGTTTTACCAATGATTTTTATAAGTTCATTTTCGGTTGTAAACTTGAAGTGTTCAGCATTTTTCTAGATTCTCAAAAAAGTGTAACACTGTTCTATATATTTAGTGATTATAAAATATATACTTCGTCATACCATTTCATTCCTACTTAGTTAGAGTCTCGGTCTATATTTGTTGATTACATCGATGGATTCAGATTCTTTTTTTAACCTTTAAAACCGTCACATAGTTCCCTTTATCTATACATTAGCATATTTACTTAATTTATTTCAGAGACTTTTAAAACTCTATATTGATGTGTGCTTTGTACGGTTAGGATATGAATAATTTATAAGGTACGACTGAAAACTCTTTATATCCACATAATTTTGACTTATTTTTAAGATGATTGATTTTCCACCATCTTTGGTTAAATTTGACGACATAGTTGATTTTCGTCATTACCATTAATATTCTCAGCGAGTAACTTATTTGAAAATCTTGCTGTTAATTTAACATTAGACATGTTTTAAGGATTATTTTGAGTGGGCAAAATATACCGTAAATCACGTTTTTGGTGAACATTTCAAATAAATCTTTGTAAATATCTACCTCTGGTATCTATGACGATAACACATTACTAATTTCTAATTTTTTTATTTTTCAACCAACCAAATCAAAATGTGCTCATACGGCGAACCTATGTTGTCATTCAATGGAAATTACTCAGTATATTTCTTCAAAAACGCTTATTTGAGAATTAAATCCATTTTCATATTTATGTTTTTGTTTGAACACACCTATGGAAATAGCATAAAGTTCATAAAAATATTATCTTTTCAAAGAAAGTTCTGGCATGTTTTACCATCCAGAATTAAATTTGAAGGTAATATATAAATCTGTACCTCAATACATATAAACACATTTAATCGCATCTTGTGTTTATTCATGTGCATGTGGTACTTAAATTTATATATTGTATGTAGTGTCTCTTTTCCTAATTCTTCGAGGTTTTACTCATTAACAATTTAATTGCGAGATGAATATACTCTTTTATTCATCGTTTTATTTTATTTAATAGAATGTAGATGAGTTGTTTTATTTCATTTTTTCATATATGTGAACAATATATTTATGAAACAATAGTGGATAAATTTAGAGATAATTTTCAGCGTTTTGACAAATCGTTATTTGATATGAATTTTTATTATGGCACAAATTTCTGATTAAAATTATCATAGTAATTTTAAAATGAAAACATTCTTATCCTTTCCCAAATAAAATCATAGCATAAAATGATTCATAGAGTCTATGAGTTCAAAATCTTTTGAATTTCACGTTTTTTGAGATGATTAAATATATAAAGAAAGTTTAATCCTTTTTCATTTTAACTATCTCGACTTAATTTTTGTGCATTATTTTGTATCTCTTGTTAGGTGGGAAATATTTTTCCGCTCTAACTACAACTTAATAATCATTAGATGGTATTCGTTAAAGGACAATTCTCAAAATAGGATTTATTCGTAATGTCAAAATGATTTTAGAATAATCAAAAATATTGAGCCAAATCAATGTTTTGATTTTATGGCATCAAAAAATTTTTTCATCGGTATTTCTCATGAAAATAATTTGTAGAAATTAGATAACGATTTTTTGAAGTGCAACTAATGATCGTGCACAATGATATATACACATTTTCACTTTAAATGTCGGCATGTAATTTTTCCGCACTATATTTGTTCCCTCGAATGATTAAAATTGAATAAAAGAGTTTCATTTGCTTATTTTAGTCGATTAATAAAATGATTAAGTTGTGTTACAGACACCATCGTTGATAATGTTGGTTGTATATAATTATGATAATTTTACTTATCAATCTGCGCAGCACGTTCTTGAAGTTGAATTCTAAAATTTGTAAGCGTTACAAGAAAAGTATAGTTTATCTGTTTTTCGATATCTACACATACACGAATATAATTATTATTTTTATGAAAAAGTATGATATTTTAATTTGAGATTTGTTTGAATTTGCCTTGAGCATTGAGAACTCGATCAGTTGTCAGTCTCTTCTCTTGAAACTCGTCTGTTTCAAATGATCTTGATATTTCCCATTTGTTTGCTTGAAGTGTTGATCTCTCAATATTTTACGTCTGTGTGAAATTTTTTCGATTTGGATGAACAAGTAATACGCTTTCTTTAAACTGAAATTTTTCCTGATATCATCAGTTCTTGTCGCTTGCCATTGGATCTGATCGTTTTTAACTTTAAGACCGAGGTAACCAAGGAAACTTAATTTAACAAACTACGTATCTTTGAATTTTAGTACATAATTTTTTAACATTTTAAATAGCTTCCAATAAAGTTGTAAAATAGTTTAAATTATACAAAAAAATTTCTGATGTGAAGTAAATAAATAAAGAAAATTTTATCATGATCGGATAGCAGTAAAGACTTATATAACTAACAAATACGTAGAAATTCATTTTTGTTGATTTAGATTTACAATTTTCAAACTATTTAAAAACAACATACTTAGAAATTAAAAAATTAAAACTTCTCAAATGAAATATTAAAAAATTTTGATAGAGATGGCAATGGTTAATGATAATAGAATCATGAAATAAATTAAAACTGTTTACGTATATAAAAATAAAAGGAATCAATGGCGGTTTTATAATCTGTTAATTCGATCAAAGTACAAATCTGAAAGTTAGAATAAATACATTTAATCAACAAATTAAATAACATTTATCTTATCAAAAATCAATACTGGATATATATTGAGGTAGAAAGAGAGACTTAATAGTATTTCTGGAGATGAAAATTTTAATTTACACTTTAAAATATGCTTTCTCATGTTAGTAAAATCATGGATGTCAATCTGCTTTTAAAAATCCAAATCGATTGGTTTTCCAAAATAGTGTGAGCATTAAATATCATAAATTTAATAATCAATTAGAAAGTAAGAAAGTAGAAGTAAAAGGCATTTTATCTAAGGATATTGTGACAGATTATAAAGCGTCCAATAAATTAAGAGTATCTTTAAAACTCATCAATGTTCTGCATAAAATAACGATATCGCAGAATAGCGCAGGACATAAAAACTGGATATTGAATTTTTAAGATTCTCAAATCGTAAATTATCTTAAATTTTCAATTTATGATCAAAAGAAGTTATTCAACATTTTTCAAGATTTGATGTAAAAAATAGTTACTTCTCTTCTCATATTGTACTGCGCCTGCATAAAAATTTAATAATTTTTGAGTATTATATAAATTTTAAAATGTTGAGTCAATCTCTTTTTAAAGGAAATGGTTAAATAATCACGTTCAGCGAAAAAATTTGGATTTTATTTAAGTAATACTTCATAAAAATCTTAATTAAAGGTGAATAGGTAAAATTCAAAAATAATATTCATTTATTTTGATATTTGAATCAAAATTTTATAATATTTTCTAAAATGAGAGTGAAACATGCGTATAAAAACCTTCGTTTTAGGAAGAGATAAATTTTATTCTTGTTTCTTCCTATATAATTAGATTAAATTATAATTCTTTAACTTAAAATTAAATTAATACTAGATAATTTATCACTTAAAAAAATATATTCAAGGTGAAATTGAAGCATCTAATACTTTGAACCTTTAAAACTAATTGGAAATAAATTCAAAATGTTATGGTTATGCAATGATTTAATCTGTAATGATATATTTTGTATCCTTTTATTTCTCCGTAAACCTTTCCAAAAAAAACTGAAAGCATAAGAGTAAATCTATCTAAACTATGTTTCAGTTTAATGATCTCAAATTTTACTGGCTGAAATAGTCGTTTCTCTTAAACCTAATAAACATTTTTATGAATTTATTTGTAGAAACAGAACTTTAGAGAAATTCTTCGGTGCATAATGTTTGATTAAGTCTAAGAAACACGTTTTAACTTAATATGTTGGAAAAAAAGATCGATTTTATCTGTTGGATAAAATTTTATGTCTTAAATTGGCCTCGAAACGTTGTTTTGGAATGAAAGATTTCCAAAACAACACAGAGTAAAATTAAAATTTATACAAGAGATAATTTAAACAATGATAATGAAATAGACTTTATTAAACTACGCCTTTAGAAACTATAGATTTCTTAATCTTAGAATAATTGATTTTTGCTTAAGATTTTAGTTTAAAAAAATTAAAATTTATCAAATAACAGAGGGTATTATCATTAGTTTAACTGATATCCTAAAATCAAAATTTGAAATGAATATATTTTTTAATTTTTAGATTGTTAAATATTGACAGGATCCATGTCAATAAAATCGAGTTCCTCTGATAGTAGTCGCTGGTATTCGGGAAATTTACCTGTGATTGGAATGAATATTTAACCTTGAAAGATCGTGGTTCCTCGAACATAGTTCCAAATAGGTTGATATCTTCGGCAACGAGTTATTAAATGTCTTGTTACGGTAATAAATAAGAGACAAAACAAACATATAGATATACTTACTTTGTGTAATTGTTGAAAATTTACTTAAAATCCAAAAAACGCGAGATCTTTGTTTCGTAGGTTTTTCATCTGGAACGATATAAGAGCTCCTCTTTTCGTCGCCTTAAATAAAATAAACCCATTATACAGACGAAATGTTTTGAAAGACATTTATTTCTACAAAGATGAGTGTTTTTATCGCAAAAGGCTTGGTTTATCAATCATAAAATACTAGAACAGTTTTTTTCATCAGAGTTGTCTCCACAGTCATCGACTCCATCACAACGAACATTGTCAAGTTTACATTTACTATTTTGGCATAAAAAGCCATTACAATACTTTTCTAAATCGTGGTAAAATAAAAATACCTAAAAATTGTGTCGAATTATACATAGGAACACATGATCCTGAACCAAATGATACGTCTGTAGGACATATGCATTTCGCATCATTGTTAGACGTAGGAACGCATAAAAATGAGCAATGTTTTAACTGGCATTGGTGATGATATTCTGGATTCAAAATTAAATTTCACCATGTAAATCCGCTTTGTGAATCGTGATTTTTATTATTTTATCCGGGAGACCAATATCCACATCGGAACTTGGTTGATATATCTTTCGGTGGTGAATTCGGCCTTTAGAAATGTAATATAAATTATTTTCAAAGATCGCGAAATCCTCAACGTCTTTTATCGTTTGGAATAAATTTAATTGAATCATTTCCAGAGAGCTTATTTCAAATATTAACAATGATCCATTTGAAATCAAAACAAACATTTTGAATGCTGGAAAATCATAATCAGCCTGTAGAATATCGAAATCCATTATTCGGCAAAAAGCAGCTTCAGACAGGTATGAGTTGCACAATTCTCGATGTGATCTTACATAAATAATCGCTTTCTGGGTAACTGACCATCTGAATGATGTAACATCACGAGCTATAATTCTTTCGTAGTTTGTTGAAAGCGATAGAATTTTTAACTCTTGGTTATCTTTTAAATATATAATTGAATTCGAAACCGATTCGTATTCTAGAGAAAGAATTTTATCATTAAAAAAGTATTTTGTTGTGAAATTTGCAAAACTATCATTCAAATGATGTTTTCTTATAAATGAATCACGAAAGTCATAGAGAATTATGAAGTTGTTGTCATATACAAACGGATGTGTAAAATCAAATCCTGGTAAAGAAAGCCTCGAAGAGAAGTTCATCTTTCTGAAAGGCGCGCCGTATGAATCGATTTGAGAAATATATTGTTGACTTGCACTAAAAAACAGAAGGAAATTTGTCCATTCTTTTTGTAAAATGAAATTGAAATACTATTTTCAATACATGAGTCTGTAAGGTTACTTGTTAAAAATGTAAAGAGGTTATGAGAATCACATGTGTCGTGTTCCATCTTGACATACCCTAGTGTTTCGATCGAGAAATTTGATCGATCTAGACATTTATTAGGAGCCTCAGTGATTCCAGATAATGAATCAACGAGACATTCTCCTCCGTATTTATAGAAATTGAAATCACTGAATAATAAGCAAGGATACCATTCAAAATTATCAAGAGTGCATTCACAAGGTTCTGTTTTCTTGGTGTGATTTTCGAGATCGTCTAAACATAATGATTTAGGTTTTCTCCTCAGATAAGTGATATTATTTCCATGATTACATGTTCCACCTACTATTTTCGGTGACCATTCATAATAGTCAGAAGGTGTACATCGACTCTTAATTATCTTTGAAAAATCTATTGTGATAAAATTTAGAGTTTTATTTGATGGAATTCGAGAAACGATGACAATTTGCAAATTCGAAGAATCTGTGTAATCCGAATATAATATGTTTTGATTAATATCACTATAATTATATGAATACCACTCGTCCCCTTCATCAAAGCTATAAAATATTTTGTTAGAATTTTGTTGAATTGAAACAACTGCAGCTTCATAAGCTAAAATATGGGCACCAAAACTCGAAAAAGGAATCAGTTTCCATGTAAAGCCACTATCAACAGTTAGATATGCAGACTTTAATGGCATTATATGGTCGGTTTTGATTATCTGTGTATGAAAATCAACCCATTCATTATGATATTTTATATTAAGCTTCTTGTGATGGTTTAAATCAAAAAATGATACAACATATTCCTTCCAACCATTGCTTGTAATATTTATGAGAGTCCAAATCTCTCCATTGTTGTAACCGTGGAATGTTGCTTTTACATAGGGAGAATCGATAGTAGCGTAAAATTTCCCTTCTATTCCTGTTTTAATAAAAACTGAAAGCTTTGGCACCGGTTTACTTAGGTTATCATTGCAAACTTTGGTGCTAAATTTCAAATTGTTAAATCCGGATCGCCATAAGCATGTTTTATCAAAAAAATCGGTGATTAAAATGTAATAAAACCCGAATTCAGACTCAAAACTAAGAATATTCTGCTTTATAAAAAGAGACAACCTTGATTCTAAATAATTTTGGAAATTCAGCTTCTTGGAGTTTTCGTGAAGGTATATGATAGATATTTATTAATAAAGATGTTTTATTGTCCTTAAATTAATCTTTTTACTACGTTATTTGAAGCCATGATGATCAAATCTTTCACAGTTCGAAAAATTTCTACTTGTTGGAATATTAGCTCAAGACTATTCGAATGATCGAACTCAGTCATAATTAAAGTCTTTTTTTCATTTCCGGTATGAACAACAATGGCTGGATAATCATTTATCCTTTTAATGATTCTAAAGTATATACCATTCATATTTTGAAACACATGATGCAAAAAGTTTGAAACTTGAACTAAACTTTTCAGAAATATCAACGTCAAAACAGGAAATCTATTTTCAAATAAAATTTAAAAGATTTAATTATGAGCATAATTAATCACAAAAACAGTTAAAATAAATATGAAAAGAAAATTGCGCTGAAAGTGTTTCAAATAAACTTTAATCTTTAGTATCGAAGCATATAGCGTTTTAGTTTCTAAAGAACAATCCTAAAAACGTTTAACAGAATTTGTATAATTTATTTAATATATATTTCAAAAAATTAATCCTGCGCAAATTCAAATTAAAAATATTTTTAATTTGTATCAAAAATTTAATTTATAGAAGAAAATAGAAAACGTTAGATCTTATGCAATTTAAATAAGATCCAAAATTCAAAAACAGCTTCATTTTATCGAATAATAGAAGCGCAAATTCTGTAATTAAACTGTAAATATAAATTTTTACATCAAAAAATTATGTTTTATGATGCTTTTATTGAAGAATCTATTCAGATTATATCTCATAACAGGATTAGAAAATTAAATATTTGAACCGAAGCTTCACCTTGGATTTAATAAAATGATATCGATATCATTTTATTCATAAAAATAGCAAAATATGAAAAATATTTTCACAGTTAAAAAATTATACCACTTTTGAGATTCAACCAATGTTAGATCAATACCGTTCATTTAGGTTCATTGAAGAATTCAGAGAGATATTTGACATAGTAGAATCAGTTTTATTAAAAATAAAATTTTAAATAGCATGACTCATCGATCCACTTATCAATAAATTTTGAAAATATCAAATATGTCATCCAAATAGGTGAAATCAAAAATTTTATAAAATACGAATATTTTGGAAAACGATTTTGAAAGTTTTTTATGATATCTCTGAGCTTTTAGAAAACATGAAAATTAGACATAAGTGTAACTTTTAAGAAGTTTTTTTATGAGCAAAATTTTGGTATTTTGTTTTTTACTTTGAGTTATGATTTTATTCTTTAATGATGATGACAAAAGTTGTGGTAAAACCATTTTAAAATCAACGGATCATGTTAAATTTTAACAGAATAAATATCAAGTGATTTTACTCATAAAATTTAATGAAATGATATTCCGATCAAGGAATAACCAGTTTTTAGATGTTATGATCGATCTTCGATCTTAAATGTTTATCAGGTTCAAAACATCAAAGAAAGTGAAATAACTGAGGGTAATATTTGACAAAATTGAATATGTTTAAAAAATTTGTGAAATTTGTTTGGTTTTGAAGATTTTAAAATATTTTTTTACTTCCCCTTTTCAACTTAAAACAAAAGTAAATATTTATTTTGGGTAGTATAAATCATATTTGTGATCCATGTTTATTCGATGAAATACGAAGCTATACGACATTAGCGAAAATAGGACAATCATAGCTTCATAAACATAATGAGTTTGGCATGATCATAAATACATTAGGCTAATTTAGAAAATAAGTTAATAATTTTTCATAGAAAAATATGCCATTTACGATATCTTTGGTGAGAGTGATGCTGACATCTTAGATGTAAAAGATGCTTAGTTAGTTTATTTTGAAAAACGATCATACATTTCTTATCTTATGAACGCGAAGTATCAAATTTCCAAATTTTGGGTGTGGGGTATAGTCATAAGTACTTTCAATGCTTAACATATGCATTATTTGAAAGGAAGAATCCACATAGAATGAAACATTCTTCTGATAGGATATCATAAACATCCAAGTATGAATGGGAATTATGAGATCAATTGGGACAGAACTTGAATTAATCAAAATTTCTCGTTGCTGAACATTCGAGGTTCCATTTGAGAAATACAGCTTATTCTTTTGAGGTTCTTGGATGTTTTTACTCAGGTATAGTTTAAAATTCGGTTCAGCTTGGCTACTCGACACCTCGAGAACGTCGTTCCTATCGTCGAACATCGCCTATTCATAAAATAAATCAAACTGTTTCAATGACTGGAATCATGTCTTTATCTGGCACCAATGGTTGCTTCTCAGATGAGTTGATAGTTTTAAGAGAATTCAATGTGAACAAAAATATAATTTGAATACTTGTCATGTAACGCTCAATTAAAAAGAGTTAATGAGTCAACTATCGCCGAAGTGGCGGCTATATTACTTTTATCAATTTATTTTTTGACATTTTTTACTTTTTTAATTTTCCCTGTATAATTATTCTTTCAAATTTTTAGTAAATTTATGATAAACATATACGGGCGTTAAAGTATATCGTTTTGAGATAGATGAATTAATACGCCTAAAAATTTTATTGCTATTTAATTTTTATTTTAATGTGGAATTTTCGTCATTAATATACCTGTCGACATGTATGGCCTACTGTCTAATAATCAAGATTTTCATATATTTGAAGTTTATCGAATTTAAGAAAAATTTTCAGTGTTGTGAATTACTTTTAACACATTTAATGTATCCATGTAATTAGATAGGTTAACAATCAATTGAATTTTATCAAATATTTTTATTCACAAATAAGATAAAAAATTCAATTTAAATGTCGAAATATTTTTATCAGTCCTAATTGAAGAAAAAAATAAGTTAATTCATTGGATTTTAATGAAGTATCAATTTTTCACGATTACATTAATTTCTTTCAAATTTACTCCCGAGTCTACATCACGCCTTACAATTACATCTTTATATTTTTATAATATTCAGGTAAGTTCGTTTTATACATTATTTTGTTAATTAAATTCATAATGAGAGTGCAATTCTCCTTGCTTTAGATTTTTGCGCTAACTTTCAAATAAAATATTTATTACACTAACTATCGGATATATTATGTTTTTTTTGTTTAATTTAACCTTTACAGTATTTTTGTAATTTTTCCATTGATGATTTTTATCTATACGCATGCCCCTAATCAATAAGTTAAATAAGCGGATTTATTGAAGAGAAAATGTTTTTTTCGAATACATCAGAATTAATTTATTCCATCTGTTTACAATACAGCGCGAATAATCTAAACTGGATTGTGATTTTTGACCGACTTAACTAAGTTTTATCTATTTTGATAAAATTTTAGATTGTGAGATAACTTACATTACATTTTTTTATTTTGGTTCATTTAAAGAATACTCGCTTATAAATAATATTTTATAATTTTTGTGATAAAATTTTGCAACTCCTAGATAATATCTTTTGAATATTTATTCAATCAAAGTTTTGGTTAACATTTTTAATTATAAGAGAGTATCAGGAGTTAACAATTGGCCTTTTATAATACTTTTTGAAAAGATCTTTAAGTGATAATATTTGAAGAATTTTCTTAATTTGCATTTCAATTTTACATGTTCAAATTCTATGATATTTTGTTATGTCAATAAAAATTCTTCATGACATTAAATTTTACTTTTTTATGTTTAATTTAATTTTTTGGCATCAAATAATAAGTTTCTTAATTTATACCTTTTAAATTATAATATAAAACATTAAAATAGGAATAGTTTTTCATATTAAACCTGAGAGTATTTCAAATTGATACATCTTAATCATTGAATGACTTTTTTCATTCTTTTAACTTCAGATATTTTTAATTTATCAACAAAATTCCTTTATTTTGTCATATCAACAACTAATATTTTTTTAATATTAATTGTGATTATCAGTTTCTAACCAATAACTTTTTTATAATCATCACTAGAAAATGACAACTCATAAACTCATCAATACTAGCTCTTTTAAAATACTGTTCATAAATCTTAGTATTTTTTGTTATTTTTGACAGAATTAGATGCTATTCATATCATAAATCTTCAGAAACTATTCAAATTTTTTATTAAACCAAAAAAATTAATAAAACAAAATTGTGGAAGTGATTTAGTTACGCCTCTCAAAAGTGATGTCCATAAAGGTTATATTAGATTACTGATAAAATTAGCTGGGGTTATTTTTCTCTATATTCATAATTTAATTAAAAATTATTTTAATTATATGGAGCAGGAGTATTTTTATTTTTGGATTATTTTTTATCTTTTGCACCTGCGCTTTTTATGATCTCTTAAAGTTCTTATTTTCCTTAAAAAGTGTTTTTTTATAATTTATGAAAATTAAATGAATGCAAAAGAATGCACAAAAAATTGTTCCCAGTGGCCGACTCAGAAGATGATAATTTAATAACTTTTTGGTATAATTTAATAAATAGCAGTTAAAGAATAATTAAAAACGAAAGTTTATGACAGAATAAAAATTTATTGTTTATTTCTGATAACACGAATGTTAATCAAAAGCTTTGACGATAATTGTTCAATTGAGTAAACATTAATAATCTGTGACGTTATAAATATACGCATCGTGAAAAAAATAAGTAGCTGTCACCGTTATTATTTTTAAGATTATATTTAAGTTCAAAAGATGTGAAAAAATGTTTACCATTTACATTGCTTATTTTAATCGTAATTATTTAAAGTTAAAATATGAAAAATAATAAAAATCTAAATTTCTTCGATTTTCAACTCAATTTAGAATTTTGCCAAACTGTAACCATTTACAGAACATTATAACAACCCACAAACGGAAGATAATTTTTTCCTTTCCTTCAAAACATCGATTCATTTTATGTAAATTTTTACAGGACTTATTTATAAATTATTTTGATCATATTGTGCTACAAAGTAACTCATTTCTATTTTAAACATATATATCTTACTTTATTCCAATTATGACATTATAAGTGTGATAATAACTTAAATTCAACAGATCTTAATATTAATATCAAATAATTTTATTGAGTTATCAATTTAAAAAATCAACTCAGTAAACGTTTGATTTGTAAATTTTGATTTTTATGTGAACTCAAGATGGTTTACAACTTTCAAGAAACAACTATAAAATAACGAGTTTGTTCTGAATTTATCAATAATTTCGTATTTCGACTCGCACGAATATTTTTCATATTTTATGCCTCCAATGAAATTATCTTATATACATTTTGTCTTTTTTCAATGAATTAAGTTAAATTTGTGCTTTAAAATTTATAATTTTAAAGCTTCACATAAATTGTTGGTTTAAATTGGTTTAGGAAAAATTTTGTAATAATTTAAATTCAGTGTTAAAGACCTTAGAAATGCAATACATACAAGTATTGTTAACTTTATTTTATTTGTCGATTTTAGATTATTTTAAATTTCGAATTATTAAAGAATTTTATCCTTTATCTAACATACATAATTATTCTAAGAAAATGTTATTAATTAAATTTTCTCTTTTTTCAAGTTACCAAATTGGAAAAATATTGTATTTTAAAATATAATTTTCTGTCAAACCTTGAATAGTAATTAAATATGAGAAGTTGCTCATCTTTTAAAACTATGATCTGAATATTTTTCAAAAATTATTCTATCGATTATTTTTAAAAGTTAAATAATTTTTAAAAGGCAATTGATCGAAAATATTATGAATTTTGTTTCTTTTTGATTATGTGGTAAAGTTAACATAAAAATATTTTTTACAAATATCACAATGATATCTCTTTATCTATTATAGACTAATAAATTAGAATAAATAAATACTTTATCGTCAAGCATATTTGGTGAATAATTAGGAATGTATTTTTTGAATATTTGAAAATGTAGCGTACCTCCATTTTTAATAACTCTAAATCAACTTAAGTCGAAATATTTTCTATTTGGGATATCTTTAACTCCTTTTCGAAAATTAAACGAGAGTTCCGACAAAAAAACGATATTTTTCCAATTTGCATTTTTTCTAAGATCTCAGACTTTATGATGAATATAAATGTATTATGTTAAGTTTCATGAGAAATCGCAAGCTGGAAAATTACAATTTTTTCAATAATTTTGAATTAGTGTCTAAATGTGCTATTTTATTAGTTTTAAATAAATTTTGTTAAAATAACTTCATTTCTTTTTTTTAATATTTTTGAAACTTTCTCAAGTGTTTTTAATTTAAAAATTCTTAATGTAAATGAAAACTTGAACCAAATTCAAAAATTATTTTAATTTTAAGCATTTCAAACAATTTTACAGAATCACTAAATTAAATATCGAATATTTTTTGTTTATCAAGAAAAAAGCTAAATTTGAAGAATATTATTTCAAATATCTTGCTCACATATATTACAGATATCAAAATTAGGCCTTGAGGTATTTTTAACTTTCAATTTTTTAAATTCTAAGGATCTTGAAAACTTCAATATCTAACATACAAAACTTAATTTCTTGATCTACATGGCTTACCATGTAATGGAATCGTTTCTATCTCGTTAGTACTACCTTTGAGTTGGTCTGAAGACAAAACTACAAATAACAAATTTTTGTGTGAACGATATATAATTTTTCGTTTTCAAAATATATTTTTTCATAAACAGATGCTTCAGTTGATTCCAGTCAAAAATTAACACTGGTTTGAAAATTGAGAATATCATTCAATTTTTCTTTTTTCAGTAAAACTGAATCAAACAACCAGTGATCGGAAGACCTTCTAAACTGTACTAAAATAAGCCAGCTTTTTTATTTTGTACGAATGTTTTAAATCCGGAATAGGATGGATATAAGTTGATGCGCTTTATCTTTTTCACGCTTTTAGAGTAGATTTGTTATTTGGTCATATCATTTTGCTCGAGAAAAATCGCGTCGTCAATCTAACTAAGTTTGAATGATTTGTTTCTGGAGACGAAAATTACAAAGGTGGGCTAATTAGTCATTTTTAGATTCGAAATAATTTTATAAAGACTTATATTGTACTCAAAACTCTTATTATCAACAAACTGTTAGTTTTAAAATATAGTGCGGTTATCAAAGGCTGCTAATAAATATCATTCATGACACGACTGAGGTAATTTTAACGTAAATTTATAAATTGCCTGATTAAGTTTTGTCGCGTCACATCAGAGTGTGTGTTCTTTCCAGAAATATTTTATCAAAAATTGAAAGAAGAATTGTAATATTTGATCTTGCAACATTTTAATCACTTTTTTGATAATATGGTTAATTTTAAACATTTTTTGATGAATAATTCTGAAAATTATGTTATCTTTCAGGTTTTTTAAAAGTACAAATCGAAATTCTGTGTTTATTGAAAGCATATTCGGTGTGCCAATGGCTTCCATTTAATGTTAAATTTTCTAAAGTTACTCGGTTCAGGGTTTTATTGGATGAGTGAAAAACATCTTTTAATTCTATTAAGAAGTTATATAAAAGTGATCTTTTCCTTCAATTCTCTCATTTCATCATTATTATTTGTGCAAAGAATTCATTGAGAAATTACATTTATGTAACATTTTGAGTATCTAATTTTAAGTCATAACATCTGTTTGGAATTTTTGTCTTCACATTCTTGAGTTTCTTACCTTGTTCGAAAGTAAACATTTTTGGTTTTGATTGAAGGATAATAGAGACTTTTTATTTTAAAAGAATCTAAGATGGTTCAAAGTCCCACAATGATCTAGAAAACACATATCAGATAAAAATACTTTTAGATTTGTCTCATTTAGAATTAGACTAATTCACGGTATTGTCATTTATGTTTTTAAATAAAATCTGTAGATTATCGTCAGCTCGATTATTGCAAGCTCGAATTTTCTATCGATATTTGAAGAAAAACTATTTATTTGGATCCAAAGGACAAATTTTTAGGCTTTATAATTCAGCGAACATATTATCTATTTTTATTAAAATTTTAAAATTTAGTGGCAGATAAATTAGAAAGTTTAAAATTATTAATTTTGAAAATTTAATATTTATTGCTGTATTGTTTGGATTTCGATTTTTGCCATCTTTCTTTTAAATATAAATCTATTTATGATTTATCGAAATATTCTAATTATTCATATTTTACACCTGAAAAATGCAAGCTTATATTCACGCGGGTCTTTTTTGTTCTTCAACAAAGCTTTGAAGACATTCGGAAAGACCGTTTTGTGTTATAAGCTTTAGAAACGTCTTTATGAGCTGTCTAAACTTCTTCAAACTATCCCATATTTTGATTTTTTTTATCTTCGTATTTATAATTTGAAAATTATTTGAAAAAAATTTCTCTTTCACCTTAATTAAATTGAAATAAATATGTTTACTGACTATTATTGAATATACATTCTGTCAATTTTTGCCTGTACTTTGTAAAAATCTAACTGACCCACAAATTTGAACTTTTAACAATTTTATTATTTGAATTTTAAGGAATATTATCAATCAAATATTAATTTATTTTTTAATATGAATGGTATTTATCCTGGAGTCTCTGTAATTTGTCTTTAAAAATTTCTCAAGTTGTATAAGCTTTTACAGCTATTCTCATGTTTCTAACCAAATGAAGGAATGAGATTTTAAGTAATTTCAGAAATAAATATTTTATTAGAATTTAAAAATTAATTCAATTTTTGACCTTTATACTTTAGAGGTATTTTGGGTTTAAACGTTAAACACAACAAAATTTTATTTTGATTGGTTTGACATATTTTTTCATAATATTTCCTTTTGAAGAAAATTTTTATGCAACAGATCATTTGTTGAAAACTGATTTTTAATCATGTCAAATTTTATCAAACATATTTGTTCAGAAAAATCGAATTTTATCTTGAGAGTTGTTTTGATTTATTTTCTCTTGTGTATTTTTTGTGGAGAGTCACATTTCTAACATCAGAATAAAAAAAATTGTTTCAAAGGAAAAAAATTACCAACGTTTCAATATAGGTATGATTTCATATTAAAATGTCCCATGATATGATGTCATAAAAATTTTCACTTCTGAATATTAATTTTCATGGTAGGATGAAAGAAGGAAAAAATATCAATTCAATTTTTGTTAAATATGGAATAAAATACCTCGGTTTCTTGCTTGTTCATTCCCTTTATTTTCATTTCCTTAATAACTTGTCCTATGCTGTGAATACTTTTCTTCAATCATAGTTTAACAAATCTTATGGACACCAGATGTTTTTAAAACTGTACGATCCTACTTTTTAAACTTTGCAGTTTTAAATTTTGAGCGTTATTTACTGTGAGAAAGAAAAATAGGATTTTCAAAAGTTTAGCAAACTTTTTAAAATTCGATTTAAGAGAGAATAGATGTGAACTCCTTGACAATATCTGAAAACCACTCTCATCTTGTTAAATTTTCGATCTCTATCAGAATAAGCCTCATTTGAGATTGTTTTAATGATTTAAAGAAATTTAATATGTCTATTCTGCCAATAATTGATATCTTCTCAAGTCAAACTTATTTTAGATGAAAATTATGCGTTTATGGTGATCAAAGAGTCAAAAGTAATCGTACCATTGGTTGAATTCAGTTTTGAAAATAGGTCATTTTTAAATTTTAATCGTCAGAAGAACGAAACAAAACATTAACCTTTTATTCTTTAATTTGATTCTTTTGGCCACAAATAATCAAATTTCCCAAATCATTCATTAAAATTTTTGATGTTGTTTTTGGAGTGAAAACAAGAATAAACTAGCAATTTAGACTAGAACAATAGATAATCATCAAAACTTTTCATTAGTTGTACCTCACACAAGTTTAAAACTTATTTTTGAATTTATTTAAAAGTATATTTTTAAGAACAAAGATGTGTAAAACCATGAGGCCTTCTTTCGAGAAAGTTATATCTATTTTCTCCATTTTGTAAAATTCTGTTTACTTGGTTCCGTTTTTCAGCTCTTTCCCACCTTTCTACACACTTTCATCGTATAAACACAATTAACTTGGTTGTGTATGACGCTTACCTTCTCCTCAGAATAAGAGCAGGAGTAACTCTGCCCCACTTATCAGCTGAGAATAAACGATATCTCTTGCCTTGTTAAAAATAAGGAGAAACATTCTCCGCGCTTCGCTACAATAAATAAGAAACATCCCTTCCGTTCGCCGCTTCTCGAATGCTCACTAGTCACCACCTGGAATTGACAACTGTTAAGACGGATTTTTAATGTCTCAAAGTATAATACTATAAAAATGGATCTATATGTTTTCGTTCTTACCTTCTGAGTTTTGTGAAGGTCAAATAGTTTGTCACTTCTGATTAGTTGTCAGAACTTTATCAATGGAACCCAAGTAAAAAGAAACAAAGATAGACATCCTTAATTTATTTCATTATGAACCAATCAATTTTACAACATTTTATTTTCATAATGGTTTGATATTTAATAAATAGAAAGACATGTATTTTTAGTTTTTTAATTATACTTGAAAGAAGATAAGACCTTAAAAATAAATTATTTTGAATTCATAAGGTTTTTTGACTTAAACTATTTATTGCTATCAATTAAAAATGAATTTTCGAATCATCGAATAATTTAGCATCATTAATAACTCAAATTGGATGATAAAATTTAGATAAATTTAAATTTTAGGTTTTTTGAAAGATATTAATCATGTTCTTTTACAACGAAACATTATTCGATTGGTTTTTATCTCTAAAGTAATTAGCAGAAGACTTTACTCATTGGAATAAAAATCCTCGTTTTATTATAAATATCAATCGTGTGTTTTATATAAGCTTGTAATTTTTTTGTTTTTGAGGATGGGGAGTTTTATGACCAACACATCAAATTGATTAAATAACTGATAATATTTCATTAAAAACAAAATTTAAAGAAAAGATGAATGTCATTTTATTTTTAAGTTCATGTGGATGGATTTATTATTTGAATATTACAAAATTTCAATGACATAGATTTGGAATATTGGGAACCAAGAAGATTTTCATTTATTTTCCAACAAAAAATCAAAAGATGACATGATAGACCATTTCTAGATTAAGCTCACACTGAATTTTCTCATTCATTTAGGTTATATCATCATGAAGTTTGTATTTTATTTACAGAAACCATATGTTTACATAAATAAAAAGTTACATAAACCAATTTTTGCATTTTGATATCGAAAAAACAATCTTTTAAAATTTTCATATTTTAAATCATCAGATATTTAAGAATGAATGTTAAAACTTATAAATATTTTTTACTCTTTTACGTGTAAATGGAAAGCCAAAATAATATACCATCTCGAGCATGCTTTAACATAACACGTGAAGACATTTAATTCTGTGTTTCATTACAATTCTTTTGATTAATAACAGGCATAAAAGAAAATTCTTATTCTCTGTGTTTTAAAACGTTTACTTCAAACAAACATTAAAGCTTGCATACTATTGAATTTTATATGATTAGATAATAAAAATAATTATCTCATCAATATAAAAAAAAGGATTCTATTGATAAAGAATGAAATAACTGGATCATTTTTTTCTTTTATTTACTATAAATAAATCATATTTAATGAAATTTTTTTTGAAAGCGAAATTGATTTAATTGATTCACAAAATAGGTTTATATTTATTACGTGAACAAACATAAATTTTATGCCAACATTGTTGAGTTTAATTTTATCACGTGTTAGATGAAAGTATAGTTTTATCAGAAAATTACAAAAGTAAATTGATTTATATTGCCTTAATTTCTTAAATGTGATTTTTAATGTTCTTAGAGAATATTAGACATTTGTTTTGAGACATTTATTTTTAAAAATTGATAAATAAGTTGTTTTTATGAAAAACATGTCATCTACTTAAATATACATACTTCTGACAAGATTATTTGCAAATAATGTGACTATTAATAAATAATTTTGAAACCTAATTCATCGTTGAATAAAAATTAAATAATTGTAAAAACTAAATTAATTTTTAAAATGATATTGGCTAATTTTTGAGTTTCAATCATTCAACCTAAAAGATTCTCCTTATATGAAACTTTTGAAAAAATTATTCATAAATTTGAAAGATTTTATGTCAACGAGCTTATGAGCACCATGATAAATGACGAAGTCCAATTAATTGAAATTACAAATTTGATGTTTTTTCATAGAGTAAAATAATTTAAAGATTATTATTTTTCAATTTCGATCTTTCTGTGGAAAAATTTTGTTATTTAAAAGTAAAATATTTATATCCTCAGTTTGAAATCAATAATATTGGAAACAATTCAATAAAATGTGATCTAAAATGATTCATAAAACTAAAAATTAAATTTTTGCATTTTTGCTGGTTTAATTAATCATCAGTTTTGTTGTGTCTTTTGATAAATTTTTACTTTTCATCCATATAGTGTTGCGTGAATCTTTTTGTCAGATGAAAATGTAGTTAGGTATTAATTAAAATCGTATAATATAATCAGATAATTCAATGTATTTTAGTGTGAAATTTTTCAAATTAAAAATTCAGGTTTTCGAGTTTCGAAAATTAAATAGTTATTTGTGGTGAAAAATCTAAGTGAAATTCTAAATTTGATTTATCATCGTAAGGATATAATTTTACAAATCGAATAGCTGGTAATTTTAACGAAGAGTATAAAACCAAATTACGATAATTTAACATTATTTAAGCGATCTGAAAACAAAATTTTTATGGATATTAAACTTTTCCTTTGCTTTAATTGAAATATGTAAATATTTATTGGTAATTAAAAATACATTTAACAGTTTGTGGCTTCCGTTTTAAGAGTTGTAAAGTTATATTCGTATTCATAAGAGCAAATAATAGTGATTAAAATACATAAAATTTGATATATTTTATAAATATAGTATAGATTTCGCGAGATTTCATGGAGTTTCCGACTATTAACGAGTATTCGTGACTGTCAATATATCTCATAATTATCCCTTTTTAATGAAGAAATATTTAAGGATTTTACTGTAATTTCAAAACCTAAATAATCAAAGATAAATGTTTATCTTTATTTTGGTTATTAATTTTGTCAAATGATTTTCAAGTATCCCTACATATGAAATTTCATTATTATCATATTTTTTATTTGAAATAATTCAAATGAAGATTTAAATTAATAAATCAATGAAAAATAGCACCATTTTCAGCATTCGAAAATATGAGATAACCTTTATTTCGAATTTTTCCTAATATGTAAAACGTAAATTTTTTCGATGAACTCCATGGTTCAATTCATCTTTTTAAATTTTTTTATTGTATTTATATTATTAAAAATTAATATGCATGAATATCTTTGATTGATAGTCGTTAATGATACTCATGAAATATAGTTAAAGGGAATATTAGTGTCTGAGAATTGATTACTTGATTCTGCAAAGAGTACGCTCATGTTTGAAAAAATTTCAAACCCTTATTATATTATTCAAGAAGTACGGAGCATAAAACTTACTTTTTGTTTCTGTTTTAAAAATTTTATCACATTGAATTTCGGTTCAAGAAACATGAATAATTTTCTCGAACGTTTGAAGTAATAAGGATTTAAAACAAGCTAAAAAATTTTGATAAAGGTTCTTAGATTATAAATTAAAAAATATCAACGACGAATCAGAGATTGAGAATTCTCTTTTCCCAGTCTTTCTGTTAAATTTTTATTTTTTCTCATTCCACAACAAATCAATCATTCTTGTTTGTGACTATCAAGCGACAACCCAAAAAAATATTACGAATTTTAATTTTTTTTGAA
Organism: Neodontobutis hainanensis; assembly: GCA_024349245.1. Classification (NCBI taxonomy): domain Eukaryota; kingdom Metazoa; phylum Chordata; class Actinopteri; order Gobiiformes; family Odontobutidae; genus Neodontobutis; species Neodontobutis hainanensis. The sequence goes on along the minus strand of JALDNG010000324.1, from coordinate 150,014 downwards.
GAGGAAGGATGAGAAAACCAAACCTGTTTGGGCTTCTTTAGAAGAAAAAAGTAATTTTGACATTTTAATTTCACTATTATCCACAGAATAACCATAGCTTTGTGTGACTGCGTCATCAAAATTGAATTTTTTATTTGATTTTCAATATTTTTCTTGAAAATAGAGATTTTATCATTCTATCTCATCGGAAATTATTTTATGTTTAAATCAAATGAATGACGAAAATTTCTCGCCATAACAGAGTAATATTTTATTCTATGTGAAGCAAAAGGCATGACTAGAGATGTAAAAAGTACAATCCGCGATAGCCTCTCGTGTGACCCGCTCCTCTTTTCAACGTCGTGATGCATATAAGAGAGAACACAATGCATTGATGTTAACTACTATGCTTCTGGCTTATTCAGCAACATCAGCATCTTTCGTGGCCTAAATTAGATATAGATGTATTAGATTCAACATACCAGGGCTAATATCTAACTTTTTTATGTATTTTCCTCTTGGCGCCTCATTATGATTTTTCGATTTGAAAGGTATCAATTTTATCGCATCAGTGAAAATATCTATGTTTTACAGGTTTGCAGCTCTATATTTTAGATCTGTTCTAACTGTAATCCTAACTAAAAAGCAGGAAGAAAGAATATTTATTCAGAATGCAGAGTCTTTTGAGAGAGGTTGACAAATTCGTATGTTTTTGAACAAAAGGAAGGAAGACCTTTGTGTCTCATATGCAAATAGATAATATCGGGACAAGAAAAATACAAAATTATAGGACACTATGAGTCGTAGCAGAGGTAAAACGAGAAGGTTTTTCATGGCCCCACAAATTGGACATTCCTTGTCGAAATTAGGGATTCACCAAAATGTCTAGAAATAAAGGACTGTGATCAAAGTCACCTAATGAACAGGTTTCGGTGTTGATCCTCCATCGATTAAGGAAGCAAAGCCTCAACTAAAAGATAAGAGCATGATAAAGGGCATATGAGCAGAAGTATAGAACTCTATTCAGAGAAAAATAATAATTTTGAAACAGTTAAATTTTCTCTAATATCAATCAAGAGATGGTTGATGATCTTGGAAACGATATTCTGTAACCATTGAGGCAACAGCAGAAAATTTTTAATATGTTAGATGAATCAACAAACATTAAAGTGTTCCCTCAATTAATATATTTATTTTAGGTGTTAGTAGCACGTTCGAAATAACTGAAAATTAACTTACATGACAAGCATGTATGAAACAACAACCAGTTAAGATTTTTTCAGAAGTATCAGAAATGATCAATAACCATGACCAAAATTAAAGAAAATTTTTTGGGTTACAACTGACGGTGAATGAAGCATGATGGAATCGTACAACGTGTAAATTGCTTGAATTCTTAAACAAGTAACTTATTTAAATCTTATTTCTTGTCCATTGGCACTTTATTGCATCATTCACCAACTGCATCTTTGTACAAAGCACTTAAATTTTAAACGATTAAATGATGTTTTTTGTAAAATTGCAAATTTTATTCTGGTCATGTGTGTTGAATCGCAGAAGTTTGAAAGAATTCATGAACTAAGCGGAGTTATAATTTTATTACTTGAAATACCACAGTGAAGTTTGCTGCTAAGTCGATGTAAAGTAAAAAAACGATTTAAGACCTTCAAATACGAGATAATTATTTTGGCTGAAAGATCAAAACAACTCCAGTTTTTATTTATTCTTTATTGCATACAGGTATAACTATTTCATGTGGTTTGACACAATATTTGAGTTCCCTTCAATCAAATTTCAACTGTAAAATAAACTTATCTGTTAAATTTATGCCGACAAAATAATTTGAAGCCAACTTACAACTGTTCATACAAAAAACTGAAAGGGAAGTATTTGGCATTTTCCGTCGTGCTTTGAACATACGCAGAAACAGATTAGATTTTTCTTTTCATATAAGAGAATTTTTCTGCTGTTAAAAAGTTGAGGAACTATTTTAAGAATGATAAGTAAAATTTCACGATTTTTAAAATGAAATCCGATTGTTTGAAAATCCATTCTCAGTCTATGCTTTAACCGCATTTCAAAAATTTTAGATATTGCTCTTAGATTACAACACAGAACTAAGGTGATTGACACTTTTAACTTTCAAAGGAGAGGGGAATTTGTATGGATCTATCTGCAGAAATTTCATATAATTCACGAAAACTTGAGCGAGGATGATATATACTGTGTTTACTGACATAATTTGGCGAGCATATCAATCTTTGTGGAAGAGGATGAAATCTAGTCTGCGATCACGCATTACAGATTATCTTATGCATTCTGTGTAAAGAACAATTTTGCCTAATTTCGAGACAAATTCATAAATTTATTCAGAAGAAACAGAGTAAAGAATTCAAACTAATAAAAAATTTGATTGTGAGAGCGAATATAAATATATTTTAAAGTCATTTTATAAATTAATAAAATTTTCTGGTCTAAATATTTACCTTTCAAATTTATATAAAAATTGATCTACATATGAGATAAATTTAGGCACCATTGGTTTAAAATTAATAACAAAGAGAATGAAGAATACATAAATTTTATGTCCAGGATTCTCCTATTTCTTTTGTTAGATTAAACTTTAAACCTTGTAAAATCGTTTTAACTCTTCCCGTTACGAAATTAATTTTAACTTCAATTTTAAATGAGATTTTTTACTTTTAAGTAAAATTAACAATTTAAACACATTTTAGATTTTACATGCGTACAAAATTCCTGTTTTTTACAATTAGCATTTCAAAATGTTGACTAAATCAGAAATCATTTAATAATTTTATCAACATACGAAATCATCTTATAATTTTTATGAAATAAAATAAATCATTTTCTATGGTATTTTAATTGATATTTTGTTTAATTTCATTTAATAATCATATTCTAATTTTATTTTTATCTCTTATCTTCATCATTCTAAAAGATAGAGGGCGTGAACTTATTTGACGTGTTTTCAAAAAAATTTCCAATTATTTATTCTCGAATTTTTCCTCGCTACATCCATGTAAAGCGTAGTGATATATTTTTACTCAATGAAGTTTTTCGAAATACCACTTTAGAATATATCAATTTTCTGCATTTGTATTTTATCCTGAGCTTTTGGGAGAAAAATAATGCAAAACCTATGAAAATATCCTGAAAATGTTTCATGGTTGACAAATGATTCTATATAAGATTTTAGATGTTATATTTGTATTTCAGACAAAATACTTAAAAATTTTAACTTCATGACACTAAGAAAAGAAAATAAACAAAATTTTACTGTTTGATCTGAAAATACCTTCAACAATAAATCATGAATAAGCCTAAAAACTGGTCTTGGTAGTTGATCATTCCAAATAATTTTATGCGCACATCCTATATTATTTATTTTAACATTGGAAAAGAACCTCAGATGTAGATTCAAAGTAAAACTCACATGACATGGTTATTAACCCAAATTATAAAAATATTTTTCCCCCTCATTCGAACCAAAATACGTAAATTTCCAGCTTAAGAGTGATATTTCAAATCTACAGAAAATAGTTATTGAAGACTTTCATATTAACTGAAGGGATTAAACATTTCCAGTTTGTTGATTCATTGGCATTTTTTAAATTTTACAGTGTCAATAATTATATGTTCGTAAATGTTCCATAATCAACCAAAAATTTTCAATTTTATGATTAACGGTGTTTAAATATTAAATTTTCTTAAAATTTCTAAATTATATTCTTATTTAAATTAGTTATAAATCAAAAGAAATAATTTTTTAACAGAAAATTAAAATCTTATATTTAATTTTTCATTTAAATATTACATGTGAATTATACCTTAAAGTTGGATATTCGTCCTTTATATTTTGTGTGAATTTTTATATTAACTATAATTTTAACATTTTCTCAAATAAATTTTAATGAAAAATATTTTTTTCAAAATTTAAAAATATTTCACTCTTAAAAATTTAATGAAACGATTGAATAAAAATAACTTATTCAGATTTTCTGAAAATAAGGCTCCGTCTTCTTTAGGATTTATGAAGTATAATTTGAGGAACATTATGAGGTATTTTGGCATTTATGAGTTTATTCAAGGTTTTATTATCCTAACATAAAAATATGATTGGAATAATTGAATTACATGATAAGATGATTAACTGTATAAAATTTAACTCTTTAGAATTGTTGGAAAATCATACTATTTAGGTGTTTAATTTTCTAGAATTGACCGCGTAAAGCGACCATCTTGTGTGTGATGGAATATTCATGTTTATATTTGATATAGTTTTGAATAGATATCAATATTTTGAGAAACCAAAATTGAAAAGCAAAAAAAATTAAATTGTATTAAAAGCTAATCATTCAATAATATAGGAATATCATGTGTTTTTTTTCGTGTCTTTCGGATAAAAAGAAGAATCAGCGCAGTCAAATTTTTTATTTTCTAAATTTAAAAGATAAATAAAAACCGAAAAAGTATTTCTTTTTTCTTGCCATTAGTTTTTGATAAATCCTAGTGATAACAACAAATTCATAAATTCCACGGTTCATTACATTCCGAATAATTAAAGATCCAACGTAGCCAGTGATTAAAATTGTAAATAAAAATATTAAAAATATATTTGTTTTCTTCGTCACTTAATGTCATGAAAAGATCTTACTTTGTGGGATACCCACATGTAGCTCATAAAATTCGGAGCATGAATCATTGAAAACATATTTTGGGCATACTGCGACCTTTTAAATAATATAAAATAATACTCTGCAGTGTAAAGAAGTTTTGTTAGGAAACTGATAATGTGGATCAATTGAAAAGTTTCTGATTTTTAAATAACCGTCTTTGTGGCATTCAATCTATCTGTCAACATTGTAATTACATAGAAAACTCGAGGAATGCAATCTGGAATTTTTGATTCCCACCAAATAAAATTATTTGAAATATTAGTTTTGATAAATAAAGGGTGTAGAGAAGAGGCAAAATTATAATATGTGTAGTGCTTAACACGTTGTAAACCATTATTCGGTTTAATTGTAAAAATGTATCTTTGACACATTTTGTGACCTTTGAATTTTATTTGAGTTACACTCTCGTCATTAGATGAATAAACGATGGTTTTATCATCACTAAATAATTTTCATTTAATTACTAATCATGTGAAATTGATTCAAATTTTATTTTAGTGTTATTATTCCACTGCCAATTTATAGTAACAAATCCATTTATATTGTTGGTCACTTCAATATTAACTGCAAAATCTTTGATATCTTGATATCATTAATATTCATACCACAATTATAGTTTTCATCGAATTCAATTCCGCATCCATTGTATGTATCACACATGTGTTCCTCGCAAATAATTGTTCCATCGTCACATGTATGATTTTTTAAGGATTCACATTTTGGTTTTCCTTTATCAGGTTTCTAAATTTACTTTGGCAAAAATTTTCGTCGTTTTCTTGCTTGCAGTCACTAAAGTCGTTACAAGCTTGTTTAGCATGGTAGCAAAGATTTTCACCATCACATTCCCTATTTTTTGAATTCCAACATGGAGAATCGAATACTTAATTTAAAGATAATAAATACGACAGCCACGTTCATCTGAACCATCCTTACAATCGGTTATATGATCGCAAATTTTGTTGTCAGGTATACAACGTCCATCACACATAACCAAACATTTAATTTTTTGTAAATCAAAATTTCTCGTGTTACCTATATTAGTATTTTCGAATACATGATCGTTCGTCGCTAAAATCGTTGCAATGGAAAATATTATCACATAAATATTCTTTGGGGATACATTGGCCGTCATCACATCGAACACTATTTTTATCACATTTTTTAACTAAAGTCAGTTAACCGTTTACTTTTGCAGTCTTCCTCGTCACTCATATCTCCACAATCATTTTTACCGTCACAGAACATTTGGGAGGAGATACATTTCCCATTAAAACATTGGGATTTTCCTTTAGTGCATCTTGGAATAACTAAATTTAAAAATTTTCAAAACTGTTAGTACAGTTCATTTCATCTTTGCCATCTGCGCAATCCTTTTTTCCATCGCAAGTAACACTAGAGTTTACGCATTTTATATTTCCATCGCATAATAACTCATCTTTTTGGCAAACTTAAAATAAATAACTTCAGAAAACCTTTGGTACAATTTTGTTCATCTGAACCATCTCCACAATTATCGATGCTGTTGCAAATTAATTTTGAATTAATGCATTTGTGATTTTGACAATAAAATTCATTAATCTGGCATGCTAATTTGTAATTGTTAAAAAATACGTGTGCATGAAGGATTTGAAAACGAACACTCGCAGACATGTTTAGCTTCATTGTATGTCATATGATCAGGACATCCACACTCGTGTTCGTGTTTCCCCTTTGTGAGACAGAAATGATCGCAGGATGCGTATTTACAGCCGTTATCCAAATCTTTAAAATTAAAAGTGTATGCTACCAGAGTCGCTACTCAAAAGGAAATATCCATTGACGATATTTTTCAGTAACATAAATTCATCGTTGAATACAATCGAGTTTTCCATTATTAAAGAGTAAGATCTTGAATGTTTTATTTTTGAAAATCTAGTTCTCGGCTTTTATCAAGTTCAAAAAAGTTACAATTCTTTTTTGGAGATGTGAATTATTAAAAATAGAAATGGAATCACTTGAATAAATTTGAAATGTTCCGTTTTTGAAGTAATCAAGAGCAAGAATTTTTCTCTCGATTGTCCATTCATGGATCTTACTCCCAAGTAGAGATAATTTTTTCAAGTATATTGTTTGTTTGTTAGACGTGGTTTCGACACAGGAGATAAATATTATTCTGAAATATAAATAAAAATGTGACCCCTCATCGTAATTCAAATAAGAATAATATATTGTTTTCGATGTATTGAATATTAATTTTTGAACATATGTCTTTAAGTTAATCACGTGAAAGCTATTTTTTGTGTGATAATATAAATAATGAAGCTTAGGATCGAAGTGTAATCCATCGATATGCGTATTGTGTACAACTATTTCATCCATAAGATTATCAATTAAATATTTATTTCCATAGCATCTTTTGATTATCCCAATTTCAACAAGAAAATAGAAACATTTTTCATTTCTATCAATTGCAAAGTGTCTCATCGTTATATTTTGTTGTATTTGTATTGGAATGGGTACTGGTTTCTGTTGTATATTTCTTAAACGAAGAAGAAAAATTTTATCCCTCATCATTAATAAAATTATATCCAATTCATCTAATTTATAAGAATGAGTGTACAGTGTAACATACATATATCTGTTTGATTTAACATATTAGGATTTGAAACAGTGCACTTGTCCTCCGAGTGTGATAACATTCTGATCATTGAGAAGTTTAATACCTTTTTGTTGTTACAATGAAAGATCCCAACCTACAATGTTTATTCTCAAAATGACGACCAGAAAAATCGTAAGGGAGGATGTAGCATTTACCGTTGAACGATTCGTAACCTAACGTACTGGGTAAATATTTATGAATACCAATGATAGTCATCTGTAGTGCATAAACAGCTCTCACTTGAGAGTTTTGGAAGTTTTGAAATATCACCTCGACAGAGCGATCCTGTTTTTTTCACGTACGTAAAAGATCTTCTTCCTTGAAAACAACTTGTTTCAAAATTAACTCCAGGAGAAAATTTATCATAGTCATCTAATGTGCATTGCTTGGCTAATACTAGTTTTAATATTATTTACTTAAAACTGTTTGTAAATTTATTTTCATAAACGAATAAAACTGTGCAAATCTAGATTTTGAAAGAATCCCAATCATAAATGGTGAGGTCTCTTTAAAATTGACCAAGTGTTGAATTTCAAAATTATTCGTGTCTAAATCTAATTTATTCCACGTCACTCCAACATCTAAGCTACAGCTGAATATAGATTTTTGAAATTACTAAATTGATATTTTATCGATTTCAATTCCAATAAGAAAATCTGCTTCGTTAAGAATGTGAATGTGGGAAAAATTTATTGTAACCTAAATAAAAAACATGAATAACAGTATTCCATGTTAGTCCAGCGTTATTTGATATCAAAAGACCCTTATAAACCTCCGTTTGGTTGATAGATAAAATTCCTAAAAATTACAATGAATAATAACCTTTACTGATAAGTGTTGAAGGATATTTGGCATTATACCATATATTACTCTCTAACGACGACTCGTTTGATGCCGGAATAACAACCTGGCATTCAGGCTTTAAATAAAATCATGAAAATAACCCATTTACATATTTGATTTATATTTGTTGAATTTGCTCTCAGGTATGTCCATTTTGTTCCATGAGTGAATGAAAGATAAGTTAACATCTTATTTCGAATAGTGACATCTGATTGATCAACTTTTTCGATGTGTGTTGATTTTTTTGATTTTTTTTCTGCATGTTCTTGGCTCTCTTCAATTTCTCTTGTCAGAATAATTAATCCTGGAAACTCAGGAATAAATTTTAAGGCTAAAAGTTTATTTTGGTATGATCTTATAAAATAAATTATTTTTACTGATATATTGATCGTTCATCAAATCTTATGTGGGAAAATTCCATACTATCTAAAGTACTATACCATAAAGATTTTAAATTAGCTCTATTTTTGACACATAAGAAAATTTCTCGTTGATTTATATAAACCGAAAAAAGTTCCTATTTTATAGGTTCAAACAAAATACTTGTATTTCATAGCCAATTGGAAATTTTGCCTGTTTACTTGATGCGCTTGAAACATTGTAGATTTCGAATTTATAAAATTGTTTTGATGTTTGTAAAGCTCGATATTCCGATGTTACGAACCAGATAATTTTATCAGAATGTCCGAATTGAGAAACGTTATGCATTATGTGAGTTGGTTTGTCGTTATCGAAGGATGCAAAACTTAAATTTTTAGATGTTTGATCTTCTTAATTTATATAGGTTGGAATTTTACCTAAAAAAATCAAAATTGAGTTCTTTGTTTGCCTGAATTTAACAAAAACAATACCATTGATGTTGGTAAACTGAATGACCTAACAGTGTCTTTTTTTTGTTTATAAAATTTAGTTTAATTAACTAAGATACAATTTCAAGATTTACTGTTAGATTTGACAATTTTACAATCACATTCATCAAATTTTTTCCGTCTATAAATACTTCCGAATCTTCTGATGGTAGGAAGTAGGTTGCGAATTCTTCAATCAGGGATTCACTTTTTTTTTTTGCTTTGCTTGGTGAGAAAAGGCAAAGTTTTCTCAGATGAACCTCCATACGGTTTATCCTAACATCCGAATTATTTTTGGTGGTCTCCAAATCTATACGATACCTCCCATTTTTTAAATCAATTGTGTAGAAAACGGAATCGAATTTTGCGGAACTTTGTTGAGAGTTGAATGTGTAGAGGAAAAAACTTTGGTTTAAATCATCAGATTCGTGTAAATAAAACGAATGACCTTTACTCCGAGAAAGAATTGCCTTAAAATTAGTCATTTGTATACCTTTTGGATTGAAAGTTGAATGGAGTTTATTGTGATACTTGAAGATTTCTCAAACTGTTTAAAACTTTCTGCCTTTTTACTTTGCTGGAATGTTGTCAAAAATTGGACAGAGAAACACAGAAATACATTCATGAGAAACATGAGCTTATTATCTTTAGATTAGGTGTGTTTTATCTGTTGTTTGTATTTATTAAAATATTTTTCAACGCGTTGTTATTAATTCATAGCATTAACATTCACGTTTATTCAAACACAAAAAAAAATGTTTTTGATTTAATTTTTCCAAAAATTAATGATAAAAATCACTAATTGGGAGAAATATTAACAAATAATATTTTCCAACCATCGAAATATGATTTTTTAAGTTATCATAAGAACTTTAAAAAAATATTTCTTAAATCAAAACTAAGTTGAAAATTTTTATGATGAAAATATTTTAGGGATGATTTTATAGTGTTTAATTTGAGTTTAAACAGTTAAATTTTAAAAAAGATCAAATTATGAAATTATTCGAATTTTAAGGACGTTAATGGGCTTAGAAGAACAGCATTATATATTAATCCCTTGTCTAATGATTATATATTTTAACATAAAATGGCGTTAATCTTTAGCTTTAATATGAAGCAGAATCATTCAATATTGGATTTAATACAATAAATTTTGCATCTTTATATATTATTGTCATTGTTTTTAATATTTTGTTTAATATTTGAATGATATTTTGTATTTTTGTATTTCTTTCAAGCTTTTCTGAACTCTTTTTGGTGATTATCAATTATCAGCTTAAATAACCCAGAATGAATTTAATTTTTTTGTTTAGCGTCTAATTTCCGAAATATTTGATCAAATTTAGGTGTCATATATGGATGTTTTTCAATTTAATTATTTGAATATAACCCATTCTTTTCGATTTATAACATTAAAAATTTATTTTGTCCAAAATTGTAATATATCTCATCAAATTTTAAAATAAATCAATTAAAAGTTTACGAATCGTTTTATTTTATTGTTAATCAATATATACGAGATAAATTTTTCAGAATATATGAATATTTTTTCAAACACGAATTTATTTCTTATATTTAAAAAAAAAGTAAATTCTTGATCAGAATTAGTTTTCAACCATTGAGAAAATTTTAAATGTTTTAGAAATTTTTTCATCGTATTTTATATTTTCAGAAAGGAAATATGGCAACTACATGCAGACATTTCCGATAAAATTTATTCATTTAGTGATTTTACCTTTCAAAAAATTTTGTGTTTTCATCTCATGTTCTCGTTTTAAACTCGATTTTGAAGTTCATTTATAAAATGACTCTGGTGAAGTGGTCTTTTTATCATTGCAGAGTAGAGTATTTTAATATTATATTAATATGGAGGGTTCAAACATGGAGACTGTTCAAAAGGGTGTTTGTGTTTTGATGCATGACCATGAAACATTGGTTATTGATGATGAAATTTTGGCAGTTTCCTCCAATAAAGCTCTCTGCCTGTTAATTATCTTTACGTTAATAGTTTGGTATTTGAGTAAAATATCACTATTCAAAAGGTTTCGCTAAATTAGAATGTCCATCATTGTAAACATCGGAAAATTTGAATATAAGGTTTGATCCATTTCAAGTGAAATGTAAAGAATAATTTGTAAATATTGACGTGTTAATGATAAAATTGAACAAAATTAAAAAAACTTTATTCTACCAGAAAAATAATGAGTTTATAAATTTTTGCCTTTCGTGAATCAGAAGTAGGAAAGGAATCGAAGCCCGATAAAATCTAAAGACTTAATTTTCTGAATTTTGGTGATTTTAGTAACCCTTTTGACATATAGTCAAAAATATTCTTTTTAAGAACGGTATTTGCTTTTGATATTGTCACATAAAGTAAGCAAAAGCGTGTATTGATGACATAATTTTTCTGATAATTTTTTATACAACTTAAGTTTCTTTAAATCTACATCACCAAAAAACTGAAAATTTAATCTAAATATGGGATGAAAAGATTTATCTCTTACTATGTGTATTTCATAATTATTATTTCGTTAAATTAATTGTTTACTTTAATCCACAGTCATAAATTTTCAACCAATTGCAGTAATTGTAAAAAAAATTAAACACAAAATATTTGATAACTGACGAAAAAAAGAGTTAAAGACTTATTTTGCAGATATCTTTTATTTATTTAATTTATTCGTATTAGTCTGAACTAATAGATAGTTATTGCCCATTTATTTCTTATGTAGGTAGCGAGTTTGTCGAAGCTGACCACTTGGTCTTAGATATGTACGCTTAACTGTTTTGCACAAAAAATTTAAACTTTCAATGTAATAAGAGGTATATGCATGTTCGAAGTTTAGAACATAAATTTCATGAATAATTTTTCAAAATTTGAAAATCAACATTGTTTTCAAAATTTATTTTGGAAGCTACATTTTTTTGTAAGGCGTCTATTAAATGCTTTCGTACATTTACTCTTCCAAAGATGTGGTAAAATTAATTCCCTTCATCTGAGACTTCAGGTTATCCCTTGATGGGCACTGGGCGTAAAGTGACGTTTCTATGTTTTGTGACCGGGTGCTGTGAGTTCTCCTCCTCAATATAAAAGAACAAAGAGACTGCTTATTCCTAACAAGACAACGCCGAAGAGGTATAGTTGCCCTATATGTCCTATGAGAGGGTAAGGTTTCTGGTTGGCGAAACTCCAACACTACCGGACACCTTGTGTTCACATAAGTAAAGGGTGCCGAATATAGGTGAAGTCTGAACTGTAAAACCTAGAAGGCAGATTTAAACAAACTTTATCATCCTTCTATAGATGCCCTCTATATTTAAGCAATCCTTGAAAAACAAAAAAATTAGAATTAAATTGACTGTTTTTTCTGACATGACAACGAAGGGATACGGATTTCCTTGTGGGATATTATATCATTGAATGGATATAAGTGTATAAATAAATAAAAAATCCAGTTATTTAAGATAACCTCAAACTGGGTTTAGGATATCAAGTTAAACATAATTGCCAACTCATTAATCCAAAGAGATTCTTCATAAATCACCTTGTTACACTTCAGGTCTGAATAAATTTGTAATTTTATGAAAACTTTAACATTTTAATTCTTAACTAAAGCAAGATTTTTAACAATCCTAACTACGAAGTACCCATCATTTTAGGCACTTCTCTAAAATTCGGATTCAATAAAATACATGATAGATCAGTGGTTAAGATTATTTCAACTACGAAGAGAACGAATATGCAATTACCTAAAATTTGGAAGGGCAAAATATTTTAAAATGGATAAAGTTCAAAATATAAATTTCGAAATATTCAAAAAATAAATGCGTGAAAATTAATGTGTGATTCTGGATACAAATTTAATTTTTGGAAACAAAAAATGAATCTTTCCATTGCTTGAGAAATTATGATTCAAAATTACAATAAAACTGGTTTAACTACTTTAATATGATTGAAAAAATGTGCTTTCTCGACAAAGGTTATTTGTGAAACGGCGTTCCTTTCCAATAGTGTGTCCTTCAGTGCTTTTGTCCTTTACTCTTGTTGGCAAGATGTTTTGGAAGATGGTAATATGATATTCATCCACACAAAACATCTCACGTAAGAGAAATCATATAAAAAGGATATATTGGTCCAATCAATTCTTTTTACTGTGACTTTTAGTTTTATTCACTAATGGTTGTTCAAAATTTTCAAAATAATGAATACAGGACTGCTTTTGTTTTATGTTTCACCAAAAGAACATCACGATTTTTAGAGGTGTAATTCAGAAAATTTTGTTTTTTAAATATGTGGAGGGCGCACGATTAATCAAAAGATATAATTTCCATACAGAAAATAATTGTAAATAAGTAAGGTTTAAATTTATTAATATACAAGGGAGTTTCCTTGATATTTTAAAACCCATCTTCTCGGTTTTGACGATTAAATTGGATAAATTTTCAATTTTTTCGGGATCTAGAGTTAAGCGAAAACGACCATGAAACATAAATCATTGATTTCGGTATTTTTACAGTTTAAAAGATATGTATTGAAAATTATACTCGAGAAAAGGAATTATACCGAAAATATTGACAACTTAAGACTGTGAAAAATAATTTTCTAAAATTCTTCAAGATCTATGAATGGACGTTTTTTATCTAAGAGATTAAATTATGAAGGAATGCTCGGCAATTTGAGCTCAATGTACTATCTATTTACGTTCGAACGTTATAAGTAGAATTTTACCTTTTAACAAAAAAAGTTAGTTTGGGCAAAATTGGTTGGATAAAAGGTGGTGGTAAACATGGCCTAATAGTGGATGATAAGACGCGATTCATTCAATGAGTGTTTCTCATATATTTCAGGTTTATACTTACCTTTGATTTCATTAATACAGAAAGGAAAAGTGCAAGATGCCACCACAAAAAATACAGATCTTTCAGGAAAATTTTAAGAAATAATTCATCCAGATTTATAAAAAAGGTAAATATGGAGCATAATACGATCCATTTACGTTAATGATTCTTTTCTAGTGGTATAACAAAGGATTTTAACTGATTAAACTTTGTTCTCTGATACTAAGTTTAAGAAATTGTCAGAGATATTAGATTTCAAAAGGGTATGTGATTTTTTAATTTAATATTTTGACGTATCCTATCTTAAGAACTATTTATTTTGAGAAAGCAGGATAGAACTCTCTTATCAAACAGATTATTTTCGATGACCAATATGGATAAGCTTATAAATAAATCAGAATGAATCAAGTTCGTGTAAATACTCTTCCCGAAGAGTTTGCTTTCGTTTCAACTTGACGAAGCACTGGCACTTATATTCTTTGGCTTTGATAAATTCGGTTCCATAAGACAACGCCATCGATAGTATACGGTCATCTCTATTGAGAAATTAGAACTCTTGAAACTTTCACCTCTTCTTCTTCTTTTTAAGAAACCTTACATTTCAGGATTCAAATATTTTAGAAGTGTATATAAATACAGCATACCATTCAAATTGTTTAAAATATTCTAAAATTACACTTTAAATCTTAAAGGCAATAAATTTTCACCATGATCTTTGACGACAACATGTTGTAAATGATGTTTAAATAATACGATCAAACCGTTTTGAACAAATTTAGGTCAGAAAATAGCTAAGATAAATAGGAAGGTAAATTTTCAATAATATTAATTTAAGATATTCTTTTGTTGGTTTACAATCAATTTATGATTTATTAATGGCTGTGATAGCTTGAAAAGTTAGAAAAACTAATATTAAGAAAACTTTGTTAAATTATTTGAAAACTCACTCAGATTTTGCGCTTTAAAAAGATAAACAAAAAATTAATCAAATTTAAATACTGAAAGTAGTACCTCCAAACGCTAGATTAGTTACCTTTTTTAATGAGCTAAATTCGGCGCATGTGCGTGAATATTTTTGCACCAAAATTGTAAATAATTAAACAAGCTCGATTAATTTAAATGAAAATAGATGAAAGAATTTTAAACAATTGCAGGATTACAAGAAATAACCTTTCGATTAAAATATATAAATCTAGATAAACATATTTATAACTCGCGTGGCTTCGGGGCTCGTCGGTGAACATTCGTTTTCGAATTATTAAACTATTATTGTATTTAAAAATAAGTTATACATCTCATATCACTGACCATAATAATTTTTTGATATTTATAGAATTTTTCGAAAATCGGGGAATGATAAACTAAACCAGGGGTGGACAACCCAAATGAGCCTTCGGGCCATTTTGGAAATTTATCATAAACTCGCGGGCCGCATAAAAATTTATATATCATTCATAAGTGATAAGACACTAATAAAAATGTAATTAAACAACATAAAATAATATTACTCAAAACACAAAGTAAAAATTATATTTATAAAATAATTCTCATAAATTTAATTTATTCAATTAATGAGATATTTGCTTTTCATGCTCTCACTTAACTTCTGCAGATCGATATCTATGCTTGTATTTGCACATCGTAATTGGTTTTGTAGATTTTCGTCCGTCAAACTCGAATGTGTTTTATGTTTAGTAAATTTCATTTTCGAAAAAAATGATTCGCAGATATAAGTTGATCAAAATGCACTTACGACTTTTTGTGCCAGATTTCTCAAATTTGAAAATCTTTCTCTTGTGATATAAATGTTATAAAAATCAAGCTTAGATTTTGATGCTTCAAAAATTTGTCTTAATTCGTTATTGCATTGTAAATCAATCAATTCCATCTGGATATGTTCTGGGACCGACTCGACATCGACATAAAAAGGAGATGAATATATTTCAAATATCTTATTGTATTTGTGTAAATTAGCAAAGCGACTTTCAAAGGCAACTATAAGTTTTCCGATTTCTTGTGCATATTTAAAATATATTGTTATTTCGTGGATTTTTCATTTCTTTTAACAATGGAAAATGCTGAACGTTATTATTTTTCATTTGAGATTCGAATAGTTGCAATTTTCTTTGAAACACTTTGATATGATTGAAGGCATTTACTATTAAATTGTCTTTTCCCTGCAATGAGACGTTTAATTGATTGAGTTTTTCAACAATATCCACTAAAAACGTAAATCCATTCACCACTCATCATCTTTCAGTTCGGGTATTGGTCTTTGCCTGTCATTCATAAACTCATCAATTTCTTGCCGAAGCTCATAGAATCGTTGTAAACATTTTCCACGACTTAACCATCTAACTTGACTGAAATATATTATGTCTCCGTATTCAGAATCCATTTCATTCAGGAATTCTTTAAATTGTCGGTGAGAAAGTGCATGCGAATGAATGTAATTCACTGTTTTGATTACTACATTCATAACATGATTCATTGATAACGTTTGGGCACATAAATTCTGTTGATGAATCAAACAGTGGATAATAAATAAATCATCTTTCTTAACACGATTTTGAATATCGTTCTTGAATTCCTTTTTATCTAGTAGTAATTTCACAGCTCCTTTTTCTTTACCGATCATAGCAGGTGCGCCATCAGTTGATATTCCAGAAATGGTATCCAAATTCATATTATTCTCATGTAAACATCTTTCGATGGCATGGAAAATATCTTCACCTTTTGTTGTATTCTTCAAACTTACCATGTTTAACATTTCCTCTGTTATTTGAATTGATTCATTGACTCCACGAACATATATTACAAGCTGCGCTGTATCTGATATATCTGTGCTTTCATCAAATGCCAATGAGAAATATTTAAAATCTTGAATTAGTTCACGTAGCTTGATGATAATTTCATTTGAAATATCGTTTATTCGACGACAAATCGTTTGCCGAGAAAGACTCAGATTTGAAAATGATTAGCATTTGTCTGGAAAAAGAGTTTTTGCTGCAGTTTCTAAACATTCCTTGATGAATTCTCCTTCCGAGAACGCTTTCATACTTTTTGAATCAAAAGAGAAATAGAATAACTTGCTTTTACAATTCGGTTTGGTTGTTTAAGTGACAGACGAAACATTTTTTGTTGAGATTTTAACTGCGATTTAAATTCTTTGAATCTAGTTTCTTTAATCTCTTTATCGAATTTTATATAATCACAATGTTTCGTTTTGTAGTGTCTTTTAACATTGTATTCTTTGAATACAGCAACGTGTTCTCGACAAATTAAACAGGTTAGCTTTTTATTTTCGAGTATAAAAAAGTATTTTTCTTCCCACTCTTCGCTATATCTTCTGTTTTCATCTATTATTGTTCGTTTTTTAAAATGCATGCTGAAATTAAAGGAGAATGAAAAAATTTTTTAATTTTTTCCGTTGAAAATAAACGTGTTTATAAAAATGCTAAAACTCTGCGGGCCGCAAAATTTTCTTAGGAGGGCCGCGGGTTGGCCACCCCTGAACTAAACACTAAATTTTAAAAGATGATGAAAATAAAAATTATTAAAAATACATATAAATGAGGAACTGTTACTTATCGTCCATATTTTATCGATTTGAGAAGAATCCTGTTAAAATAAATTATTTTTCATACTTGTAGTGTCATTCCTCTTCAATGGCTCATCATGTGATCATATTAACATAGGCCAATAATTTCGAAAATTTATATATACTTGCTTGAAACTCCGTCACTCCATTCTCCTTTAATGTTGATAATTAATAGTTGTAAAATAATTAATACTCGTTGATTGAGGAAGTCTAATTATATTAATGTCAAAAGCAAACACTACATTTGGTGGGGACTACAGCCTTAAGCAAACAGCAAAAATTTCCACAATTACACCTGGCAAAGATGTAAGGATAAGGTTCTTAAGGTTTGACACAATCGTCGTGGCTTACGAATGGAAGGCTGAGCATCCGTCATCCATTTGCCTGCGTATTTGGACGATGTTATTTTGGAGCTCTACTCGTTATTATCTGCTTTCAAGACACCGCCCTTAGAAAAGAAGCTCACTCAAACTTAGGATTGGATCTCAAAGCAGCTGGGATTACATGATGACTCTTTAAAACATTTCAAATCTTTTTAGACAAATTCATACACACCGCAGCAGAAAATCCACGAATTTACGTGGGAAATAACGCAACTTAAAACAATGAGCATGCCATCTTTGGATAAACAGAAAAAAATTTCATGTTAAAAGAGAAGGTCCTTCAATCGCTTCCAACAGCCATAGCTAATAAACTCAAAATTTTGGAAGACATGATTCATCCTGACCTATATTTTAAAGCAGAGATTCTTTTCTCTGGACAAGGTGCTTGCCAGATCAGTAATTTAGAAGCACTAGAAGCAGCATCGGTTGGACGGACGCCGTCTGGAACGCCAAATGCCTTCGAGGATAGGCTTTCTAGGTTAGAGACAGGGTTCAGCTAATTGAATTTTTCTTATAGACCTGAAACGGACAGACAGATATGACTAGGAAAATGTGGTACCAAAGGCCACTTTTCATATAACTGTCTTAGATTAGTAATTTTTTGTAGTTACGATGAGATGATACTTTAAACGTTTATGCCCTCAACTGGACAAAAATAGTAAAAATAAATGTAAAAATTTTACTCCTCTTCCTAAATAATCCTAATGTTAAGTTACCAATCGTGGATGTTTCTGTGGAAGATTCGCTTAAGTTCAAGGATTTAGTCGATACGGGTTCATGCGTGTCAATTCTTAGCGAGAACTAAATGCTAAAAATTCATGAACGCGTACCATCACATTCAAATTTGCAAGCTACCACTGTTAGTCCGATTAATATAGTTGGGGATGCCATGATCCATATAAAATGGGCAGGGGGTTGTATAAAATGAAATTTCACCGTGTGGGATGGAATAAGAAGCCAAATGGTATAAGGTCGTGACTTTCTTATAGAAAACGATTCAATTGTTGACATTTCGCATTTTGATATTATGCTATCAAAGATGAACTTGCATAATCAATGTACTAACATCGTAGAAACTCATGATTTCATTCAATCGGTCGTCTAATCTTGAAAAGGTGTATTTTCCAAATCTGGCCATGACTACTGATTCACTAAATTACTCAAAAATCGAATCACTACGAAGGAAGTCATCCCTCAGTGCTCAAGGCCTTATCACGTCTCCCTAAATTCAAAAAAGAAAATAAAGACGCAGATCGAAGATATTCTGAAAAGTGGAATCATAAAAGCTTGCAATAGTCCATCATTTTCACCCATTGTCATGACCAAGAAAAGATGTATCAAATCGACAGTAAGTGGACTTCTGGAAAGTTGACAAGGTCCTCAAGAAAGATCAATACTTGCTTATGCTCCGAAATGATATATTCGACGAGCTGTACGGAGAAAATTATTTTTCTAAATTGGATATAAAATTCAGTTTTTGGTAAATAAGCATTGCAGAAAAAGATTAAAAAAATACGGCTTTATGTCACTACCCAGGAGATGGTTTGTTCGAATTAAATGTGTTTCCGTTGAGTCAATGTAACTCCTATCTTACTTGTCAACACCTTATGAAAAGTTTATATCTTGGCTCGAAATGCTGTAATGTCTATTATGATGATATCCTCCTCCACTCCTCATCTTATCAACATCATCTTAAAGGATTTCGGACTGCCTAAATAAGTTAAGGATGACTGACATTTAACTCGATTAAAAAGTGCTCTTTTAAGTCGACTCTAGGGACTATCTCAGATTTATAATTTCAAAAAATATAATCTCTCCTGAACTCAGTCAGGTAAAGGCAATTGACGATTGAAAGACCCCAGAAATTTTATCCTCACAAAGATTTTTAAAGGGTTCTGCAATTTCTATCATAGAATTGTTGCCGATCTCACAGATATCACGGCGCCAGTTAATAAATTTTTATCAAAATATGTAGCTTGGTTATGGTAAGAATAATGTTCTGTCCTTCGAACAGCTTAAATTGGCTCTTATGAACATGCCTTCAATGAATCATCCTAACTTCGATTTGCAATTTTACCTCGCATGCTACTAGCCAGACAACTTAGTTAGGGCGTGTTTGTAATAGTATACAGAGGGAGAGCTTCTTCCAGTTTCGTTTGCTAATCGTGTGTTAATTCGTCTCAGAAAAGTTATGATAATGAAGGAAAGAAAATTTTTGCAAAAGAGAAGACATGCCGAAAATTCCGACAATACCTTCTTTGGTCGAAGTTTACTTTGATGACGGATCACAACCCACTTATAGCAAGTTGATGAAAGATCTCAAGTGTTGGAGTACAAGATGGATACTCGAGCTGGAGAGTATGATTACGAAATAAAATTTATAAAGGTAACCAAAAGTGTGGCTGCAGAAACGTTATCAAGGTCAATAAACACGATTGAGTTTATTCCTAAAGAAGATTGCATCGAAAAGCAAAAAAATGACACAGACATTAAACTAATCATTGACATTCTAAACCGCGAAAGACTACCTTCAGATATTCAAGAAAATACGTTTGCTAAAAACTTTTTAAAAGTATTAATAAACTGACATTGGATTTTGTGTTTTGTATTATCATAAATCAAAGGGGCCAAAACCAGTGGTACCACAAGTCGTGATTAACCCCATTGTTCCTCTCGTCCAAGATGAACGCATATGCCACATTGGAAAAAATAAATGGAGCGATTCTCAAAAAATCACTGTTATTGGCAAGAAATAGACAATGATGTTGAGAATTTTATCCATAGTTGTCTCAAATACTCGAAATCTAAATATAAAAATTTCAAACCTCGGGCAAAACTGGTGGCTATGTCGTCCAAAAAAACCCTTTGTGCCATGAAAAGTGGATTTTATCAGACCATTACCAACTAGTCCCAACGGTAATAGTGATATCATCTCTCTTGGGGACCATTTCTCTAAATTGGTTGAGATGAAACCGGTTCTTAGTTAGTCAGCTGAAACAGCGGCAAAAAATTATTTTCTCTTGTCATCGGCAGATTTTGGGTTCCCGAGAAAATTCATTCAGATCAAGGGACCCCGTTTGAATTCGTTGGAACTCACAAATCTAAGTCAACTGCATACCATCATTTGAGTAACAGGATGGGAGAACGTTTCAACAAGAAAATCAAGGAAACCATCAGATTTTGCATCGCCAATGTTTCCAACTGGAGTGGCAATATGAATTATGCTCACCTGTCGTTTCGAGTAGTGAAGGGAAAAACAACGGGCTGTTCTCCATGTGAAATACTCTGGTAAGAACTTAAGATTGCCATTCTACATAATGTTTCCGCAACATCTCAGACTAAAAAACCAAAGAAGACACCAATTACATTTAAATCTTGAGAAAGAAACTCAAGATAATTCAAAGCAGACGAAAATGACAGCAGAAGAACATATTAAATATATCGAAAATTCTTCTGCTTGGGGAACAAATACTCGTGAATGAAATACCGAGGTCTGGTAAACTGGTACCATTATTAGATGGCCCTTTCAAAATCATTAATATCAAGCATCCAGTTTATGAGCTAGTTGATTTTTACAATTCTAATCAGAGAATCGCATGTCTCTTAAACAGAAAGTACATATCCCACACCCCTAATACTAGGTGCCAGCATTACAGAGACCTCCCAGAAATTGGAAGACTTCGAGCATAAAACAGAATCAGGGGAATACCCCCCATCACTTGCGGAAGGGGGAGATATATAACATAATTAATACTCGTTGATTGACGGAGACCAATTAGCTTAATTAAATTAATGCCAGAAGCAAACACTACAACAGTCTAAAGTGAAAAAATTTAATATCCACAATATTTATGGCATTTTTCAAATGCTAATTAAGGTTAAGAGCGTGGAACAATTTTGATAAAACTTGAAAATTGACTAAGATATTTATATTAACTACGATAAATAGCTTGCAGCACTTAACTATTTTCCTTCGAATACACAGATATAGATAATTGTTTACCTAACTCATAGTAACCAAAATAGAAGATCATATGGGAATACACGAGTTATGGGATGATAGTTTAAGAGTTATCAATTAAAAGCCCGCAATATTTCGTTCCTTCTAAACAATACGATATTTTTGTAATCTGAAAACAAGTAAAAAACCTGATATTAATATTATTTTTACTGATACAACTGATCAAACATGATTTCAAATTTTGCAATTAATCCATGAGGAAATATATTATGATGTTCTTTGAACTTGTTTGATGCCAAATTAAGCCTTAACAACAGAATTTGCCAATCTTTCGGATGGTAAATTTCACGAACTGATAGGAAATTCAGAATAAGCTATATTTATCTAAAAAACCTTCGAATAAAAATTTTTCGAAACAAATATTGATCATTTTAATTCGGAAAGAGAATTAATGAATAGGAATGTTCGGGAGTAACCAATTGTTACGTCTAATCGAATAATCGGAATTAGAAGATTAAAAAACAATTAAAAAATGATAAATTACAAAACGTTCAACTATTTCCATATACCAAAATAGACAAGTGTTGAGAAGAACAAGGAATGTAAATTTTCGAGAGATTTATTAAAATCCCGCGCACATATAGAATTTGGTTAAAGAATTATATTACTTAAAAAAATTTTATTGAAAGTACCTAAATAGAACTTTATATTTTTCAAGAGAGAAAAATTAAAATATTTATTTTTTAAACACTTGTTTTAACGAGCGCAAAATATGCGTGCCAAAATACTCGATTTCGGATTGTCTGAAATTTATCTCTGGTAGATGTTTAAAGATTATTTTATCACTTAAAATAAGCAAATACGGAATAGTTTTTGAGCAAATATTTTAACCGTAGAATGAGGAGCCGCCATTCGACAACTATACTATTTTTTCAAAGATCAATATCCTCATGAAAATGCTAAAATTATGTTAAGATAAACCGTGATCATAGGTACATATATTTATAACTATCCGGAGAGGGGTTTGTTGAAATAGTTCACCTTTTCTGTTTAATCCGTTTTTGATCTAAACATATCAACAGACGCCTTGCCAACAGAAGTCAACAAAAAATTTTAGTTACTAATACTAATTGAGAATGATTTAGTCCTAAAATTCATGACATTTGTCCTGCGCGTGCTTATTTTAGCTTGAGTGGTGTTCAAAATTTTTAAGTCATTCTTTTTTGCAATTTTTTCACTTTTTTTACTTTAAAAATTTATTATTAGGTTTATAGATTTAAACTTCAATTTGGTTTGTTTAAATTATTATCAAAGACTTTATTTGTAAAAAATAACAATTATAAAGGAATTTTCAAAGTATTATGAATGATATTTTTATGACAGATAATTAATGATATCAAATTATTTGATTTTTAATAATTTATAAAATTAACTAACAGCATTTTAGGTCATTTGTTTCTGAAATGATTTTAATTTACAGGTTTTTACAATTTTACCACACTTAAATTTAAGAATAATCAACTCTTAATTTCTCTGAACATAAAATATTCAAGTTGTTTTGATTTTATAAAACACGCCCTTAACATGCATTTTTGATTAAATTAGCCGCCCTATATTAGTTGATTTTTTTCTCTGATTTAAATTTGTTCAAATAATTTCCTATCAAAATCTTAAATTATTTGAAAATTGTTGAGAATTTTTTTCAAAATTTGGATTCGTTCATTTTATTGTCGAATGTCTGATTTATACAAAACTAACCGTTTTTATTGTTCTATTTTAAAAATCCGTTTTTCGTAGAATTTAAATTTTCATGATTTCGGCTTCACAATTTTTCCTTCAGGTTCAAAAAGTATGTAGGATCCCACATCGAGATTACACTCATTAAAATAATCGAT
Source organism: Neodontobutis hainanensis (assembly GCA_024349245.1). Lineage (NCBI taxonomy): Eukaryota > Metazoa > Chordata > Actinopteri > Gobiiformes > Odontobutidae > Neodontobutis > Neodontobutis hainanensis. Next base: position 126,330 of record JALDNG010000324.1, on the reverse strand, counting down.
TAACAATTTGAAGGAGATTATCAAGATAAGATTAATTATTCGGACTAGTTTACTTTCGAATTTTATTCATGAATTTATAACATAGTGATTCAACAAAAACTCAATGACGCGATTTCGTATCAATTAAACTATTATTCAAATTTCAAAAATTGTCTCCTTTGTTCTGTTTGACTTAAAATCTAGCCCATAATAACATAATATTAAGGATTAAAAACAACCAAATGCGCATGTTTTTTTATTTATTACAGGAATATGGAAGAAGTTGCTCCTGAAAACGAAACAACTACAGTTTCTGTTGACGTCAAAAAATTACGTGATAAAGTTTATCTACAAGAGTTTGCGTGTTTTCTAATAATTTCAGTTTGATTAATCAATTCAATTCTAAAAAAACGGAGTTATTCAAAGATTATAGTCTCGATGAATTTCAAAAACACCTTTTTACAAATTGTAAGCTCGTAAAAAACGCTCCTAACACCTGATTTTTAACTTTACGTAGACGCGTGCGGTATTTTGTTACTACATCTTTATCGCTTCTTTAGATTCATACACTTTCGATTTTTGATTATATTTTATGCTTATTTTTTTTAAATATTGAATCCATTCTAATACTTATATCTATTTTGAAAAATAGTTACATATAAGATTACAACTACACGTTTCATGTTTATTTCAAATTTAGCTTATTTTTAAGTGAGGCGATTTTCGTGCCTATTTAAAACTTTTTCGGACCTTTACAATTTCTGTTGAGTTTTTACGGTAAAAATAACTCCCATTACATTTTGACTTATTATTGTTTATTTTAAAAATTAAAGCACTCCGAAATTCAAAGGTCACTTTCATATCAACATTAAGTTTTTTGTAAGCATTAAAACCACTAGTTCTGGCGTGTTCATTAGAATTCCTCAAAATTTTAACTATCATCGCTCTTTATTTGCAAAATTTTCAAATCTCATAGAATAAATTGTGTGATTCATGTTTTCATATTGATATTTTGAATCAATATGAGCGTTTTTAATGGTTGGAAAAAATGAAAAGTGATCTGGTAGTTTGATAAAAAATGCGAGGCTGTTTATTTTGAAATTTCATCACTAAAAACATATTTAATTTTTAAACGTAAGGTTAAAGATTAGGGTTTTCTTTATATATAAAAATAAAGGTCTGTTTTTCATCAATGGCAGATTAAAGGATGATTGGTTGAAATTTTTATTTTCGAGCATGCCCATCGGAAAGAGAGAATTTTGTTATGATTTATCTTTATTTTATCAGTTAATTGATTAATTTAAAATTAAACATCATAAGTTTCGTTATTTTAGATCTTAGTATAATCTTTAATTCTTTTTAATCAAAGACCTTTGTTTCTGTTATTAACGAAAAAATTATTTAAATTTCCTTGATATAGATTTTATATGTGTTTTTAAGTCTTTTTGTCTTATTATTTCACAACTTAATTTTTTTGACTGTTAGATAACAGATGAGAAATCTACCAAATTGTTATTTCCACTGTCATCACACTTTTCAATTACAATCTGGTTCATAGTATTTACTGATATGAAGCTCAAGCATCAATGTTTGAGTAAACCTTGTTTATGATTGACCAACTGTTGTTTGTAGGAGAATTAAAGAAAGATACACTTTGAAATTCAATGAATGATATTTCACAAAGTATTGAAATTAGTGATGATTTTTAATTATTTGTGATAAATAGCTTTAAGCACAGCTAAAAACTTTTTTATTAGATATTCATAAACTCTACATTGGAAAATTTATTGTTAAATCCTTTTTATAACCAGTTACGTGAAGGAAAAGATTATTCATGTTGATTTTTGATGATATTTTCATAATTTTTTGTATTTTTTAGGTTTTGAAATTGAGTTTTAAAGATTTTCACTTCAACAAAATAATTTACAGTTAATTCATGGTAACGAAGATTAATTTGAATTTAATATCGATCTGCCACATAAATTCAAATTTATGATTTTAAAATCGCCCTAATATGTTGTTTTTTTCTTATTTATTTCAATCTGAAATTCGCTAATTTACATACTAATATCGAAACAAACGTTTAAATTCATCAAAGTTAAAGAATGTATTGAGTTTTATTGTTTGAAGTACATGCATGAACGTTAGTTCACACGAGTAAATTCGGCGCACAAGTTTATCATCATTAATTTTCATTGGTTTAAAGTTTCGCAATTTTTCAGCATAAATATGTTCACTAAAGATTAAATAATGTTACATGTTCAATACGACAGCTATCAAACATATCAAATCAATTTTATTAAAGTTCAAAATTTTATTTGAACTTATTCTTTATTGTTTTAATTTGTGCCTACAATTATCTTATCTTTAAAGTTTTATTTCAACCCTAAAAAGGGGTAAATTCATGGTTTTCTTTATACATGTAATCTTATGGCGCGATTCTCACAATTTTTATGATTTTCAATACAAATGAACATTTTTAAAATTTTACTTTAAATGATATTCAGTGGGAGAAAGTGTTTTCACATATGATGAAAGTAAATTATTGGACGATCCTGAAATTATCTATACAGTATGAAAAATTTTTTTAATTTATATTTTCGAAAATTTACATGAACCCATAATTAACGACAGTCATGAAATATTATCTTGTTGGCTGAAACTACTTCAGATCTTTCCATCTTATTTTACAAGCATTTCTGATGGTGATTGGAAGCATATTATTGACATTCTTTCAGTAGTTGCTTCCGATTATGACGAGCCTATTGCTATTAACGCAATAAGTAAAATATTATTTAATCTAGGATGTCTACAGGCAGCATTTTATTTACATTCTTACGAGAAACAACGAAGTTTCGACCAGTTTAAAAATTTAGTAGAGATTTTTATTGATCAGGCACAAATGCTATTATTCCGTCCATGTAATTTTGGGCAGATAGACTCTTGTTTTTGTTTAGAAACATGCGTTCTACCTTCTTGTGATTTAAAAGAACTTCCAAAATGTAATGAAAGCCATGAATGTACATTTTGCAATGATTTCAGTTATTCTTCATCAAGTTGATCAAACTAATTTAGAAATAAAAAAAATTGATATCAATGATTTCATAACTACAAAAGATATTTTTAGACCTGATGAACGAACCTTTCACATACTTTTACTTTTCAGGTGTATTCTACCAAATCTTATGGTAATCATTTCATTTTATTTCCGCAAATCCTAATCTACAAATCTTTCGAATTTAATGTCTCTATCGCTTTAATTTTATTTTTCCCTCTTTTCTCAAACACTGAATATTGATTTTTTATCAATGAAATTACGATTTACATGAATGAATTCCACCCATTTTTATCGGCCTCAAAACTCGCAGATGTAATTCATTCGCCAAAGTTCAATCATCAAAAATTTTACTTTTTCATTTTTATGAGGATAAATTAATTATATTTCAACATTCGAAAATGTTGAAAAGTAACTTTATGTGCTTTTACCGTCTCTTGAATATACCTTATTTGATTAACTGGTGAAATTACATTTTAATCAAGATAAAAATTCATACGTCTGTTAATATTATAAAAATAGATTAGATCATTCTTTTAATAAAATTTCAATCTATTCTTCACTCAAGAATAGAATTTAATGTCCTCGTTTAAGTTGGTAAAAAATTTTCATTTTCTCTCAACACTATAAAAATTTGATCAGAACATTTTTTTAATTGAACCGCTATTATCATGAATAATAGACTACATTTACGAAGACAGCTTTTAGTTATTTTTCTATGATCGTGAATAATTTAAGAATTTTTATGTGAAAAAATAGCATATGAGACGATTTATTATTTTATTACATTTTTCAAACTTTTCGTTTTTTATTCGAAGAAATCTAGATTAAATGCTGCTGGATTTAACATAAACAATTTAATTTTAACCTTTTAAAAAACTCTAAAAAGTAATTTATTGTCGTATATTTTAGCTTTTCAGTTTAAATCTCAATTTTTATCCATATTCTTTTGTGTAAAAAAATTTTATGTTTTTCTTTCATTGTACTCTTAGTCTTAAATCTGTCATTTTAGTACTCGAGTTAATACACTTTTTAACAAAATTGTTTAGGTAATTCTAATCGTTAAAGTTAAAAAATACCATTTATGACAACATCTTATGTTTTTAACGTGTGTTTTGTGAGATTTACTTTGAAATGGTCTTTAATATTTATAACTTTTCATTATAAATACAATATTTTTAATTCACAATAGAATTCTGACATAATACTGCGCCCTGAATTTATTGAACTTCTGATAAAACAAATCGATGTGAAGTTTTGTCAGTGTGAAAATATTATTTTGATGGTTTTGAGGTAAGGTGAAAAATATGAGCAGGTAATGAATCTTTGTTTGCGTAATTATGAATTCTGCTCTAAATTTATTGAGTGTTTTGGAGTCGAGGAAATATTGAAAATTAATCCTAAATCTTCCATCTCATTTTCTGTCATTAAGTCACTTCTTCAAATGTCATCGCTAAAAATTGCTATAAATAAAGTTTTGAACAATTTTTATCCATAGATCATAAAGCTTCGAAGTTCGATCGTTAAGAAAATCGTATCCTTCATTCTTGAATGCCTTAACCACTCTCCAACAAAAGAGGCAATTCTATGTCTGAAAAATGTTCTGAGATCGAAACATTTTTTAATTTGTTTCCAAAGTTTGAATGGATATGACCAATTTTTGAACATTTTGAAAAAATACTCTTGGTTTTCACGCAACGAAAATAATACAAACCAAAACGAACACATTGACAAGAAGCAAGTTAAATATAATGTGACAGAATCTCTTTCGTTTTTGCTACATTATTTATTGTTGGCGAATCCATCGTTCAATAATCGAACAAATTTTTCTGAGATATGGTTTCTGACAAACGTTGATTTAATAATTTATTTAGAATGTGGAGTCAAAATATTCTTCATTTGTTTCATTTTTAGAACAATGCAGTCAATATGATCAAATTGAGCATCACAGTGAATACATTTCTGTAAGAGTTACAAAATTAAGCTTTTAAATTATTAACGGATATTTTGAAGTTTATTTGGTTTTAGACTAATGAATATGACTTATGACTCTTTGATGATATTTAGAAATGTTGCAAAGATGAGTTATTTGAATTTTTGTCTTCTGCTTGTAAGAATTATATCATCGACTTTCTCTCTCACCCGTCAAGGTTATTCCATTTCTTCATTTCTAGATATATAACACATAACATTTTGAAGATTTTTTATTTACTTTCCTTCTATAGAGAAAACATTGAGATTTTCTTTCAACCATACCCCACGAATTCATCGGCAAAAAATAAAGGATCAACTATTCTGAGGGCTTTAAAAGTTTTGCTCTACAGAAGTATGGATTCCTTTCGTTCGCCGAGGGTGATTATTTTTCAAATATACAACAATTTGCTGATGAATCTGTGTCAGGACAAAGAAACGTACCAAAAATACGCCGTAACATAAATAAAATCACTCGTAGAACGTCGGGGAATTTCAAACACCCTCCATTTTTGATTCCTCAAAATTGAACTACCTCCAAATTCTCAAACAGAACGATATAGCTTACCATTCAATGGAGTTCTTTTTGCGCAAATCAAGGAGACTCAACCATTTCCAAACTTATGTTGAGTGCGCTAAATGTCTGTATCTTTTAAGTGGTCACTTGCCCACGTGCGAAATAATTTCAAATTTTCATTTATTCTTCACATGTTCCTTAGTCGAGCTGTTTAAGTCATTCACTTCTTCAGAACTTAACACAGTTGAATATCGGAATTTTTTACGATTTACTTCCCTTTTAATTTTGAGAATAAATCATTTCCAATTAAAGTCATATCGCATCCCTACAGATCAATTTTTTCACAAGTTTGCATACTTTTAATATTTAGTCCATTATCTCTATTAGATCATTTAGGTCAACAACTTGAAGCTCTTGGTAAGCTATTTTTCATGGAAAATTTTTATCAACTTTCGATAAGTGAACTCATTTGATCATAAAGTTTCTCAAATCAAACATTTGTTTAGTTTAATGATCTACGTTAACTCATTTATGATATATTCTCTCGAAACTAATCAATCAAAATATCTTTGTTCTTTGAAATTTTAGTCTCAGCATTCCACTTAATCTTTAAGACTGCGTTAAATAAATTTAAAGTGTGCGGCGATGTCAAAAATTTTCATAAAATTACTTTTTGTTTTCTTTTTTAATTAATTTAAATAATAAGAGACTTTTTGTTCAACCAATACAGAGCCATCATGGTTTTGTAATTTTTATTCTCTGTACGATTCTTATAGAGCAAGAATTAAAAAACAATTTGATACGAATATATTTTAAAAGACGATCTTCTCAAAATAAATCATTTTAGCATAGGAATGATTTGAAACTACCTTTAAAATTTTTTAATTTAAATTAAGACTAGACTTTATAATTCACATTTTTCATTATAGTTACACGAACACTTATGAAATAGGCTGCTCGCTTTTGATATTATACATAACCTAATAAATATCATGTCTGTCAAAATAAAGATTCAAGCAATTTAAATTCTTTTTTTTGATTTTATACCAATAGTTCTTCCCTTTAAATCAAAGTTTTGATAATTGCATAGTAATTTTTATCTTTGAGTTGAAAATTTTGAATAATATCTAGGATGTCTTGAAACACTAAATTTATTCAAACAAGAGCTTATTCACAAAAATTATTTGAAAAGTTTACCGGTATCTTCATTTAAATATGTAGTCATTTTCTTTTTGTATATCGGACAGTATGAATACGAACAACCCAATTCCTTTCGGCTTCAACGAGCGAAATTCGAGGAAAGCTAAACTCATGAATAAGTTCAGGTATTATGTCATTTTCATAATGAGTATTTATTCTAGACAACAAGCCCAGACATATTGTAACATACAACAGTTTACTGAAGTAAATTAATAAATTGATACCAGTTTTATCACAAGTCTAGCTTACCTTACAATACTTTAAAATCGTACGATGTTTTCTATTCTCGGTATAGTTTTGGAGGGTATTTAGGCCATGTTTCATCGGGCATCCGTTAAAAGATGAAACTGAAAACAGCGTTGCCTTTTGTCGATACCTAGTATGATCCTTTGTTTAAACCCTAAGAATGACAATAAAATTGTTGTCTCAAGAGTGAATGGAATTAAAATATACTCTGAGGACTTCACGGATTCGCTTGATTTATCGTCGTCTGTGACAATCAATCATGTGGAACATTCATCTGTATTTTCTCAATTAAATTTCAGAACAATCAACTTCTTTTAGCATCTGGATACGATGACTCGGATGATCATAGTACATACATGTGGAAGTACAATGAAAACCTAAAAGAGTGTGGAAAATCTCCGTTTGTCGTGTTATTTAATAGGTGTTCTGTATTCTCTAATATTTTTCATTCAATCTTTTCAAATTCTTGCAAAACAATTTTTGGTGCAAAGACTGACACCACCATAGAGGTGTGCTTTTCTGACTCACACCTAGATGTTTGATATATCGAGGGGAACTAAAGTTGTTGAGTTTTCAAACGATCCAGAATTTTTCTATCTTTTAAACAACATCGATATCAATGCCTGTGACAGCCTGTTGTACTTTAATGGAAATCTATATTCAACCAGAGACGGCCGCTGTATTCACACCTTTGAAAAGTTCAACTCATTCATATCTGGAACCTTTATGCCATCATATTTGGAGCTGCTGATAGATTCTCAACTCGTAGGCTTTCGAGAGTAATTTTCAGTGGGATTTGCGCACTTTTAAGCTTCTCGATGTCGTGGATCAATTTAAAAATGTTCGTGTCCATCGAACGTATAATAACGAAATTCTTTATGGATGTAAGATATAAACTCAAATAAGTGTCGCTCTCTAAAGATGTTCTGGATGTGGGTCGACGAGACTTTGTTGATATGTGGATTCACGATCATAGTGTGAATGGGGAATTTTTACAATTTTACGACTCTTTATATTTTAATCCAATCGGAAAAAAATTCTTCTTGAACGACAGAATCGTTCACGTTGATGTGTCTAGAGACGCGAAAAACTTCATTACTTTTGTATTTCATTTTAATTACTTCAGTGCGAAGGTGCTTTCAATACCTCCTCTGACCAACTCACCGAAAAATTTATTGATATCTGTGGCTTCTCTCCCTTATATAACGTAAGTTTTTTATTTCATTTTCACTTTTTTCTTTGTTAAATATCAGAATTCGTACATTAGTGACTCATATTTTACACTCGATCCGCAAATAATGGCAGCTTTTCAATTTGATTTAGCTAATACGTCAAGCACCGACTATTCATCCGATATTTCCCAATCTCTGGAGAGTGAATCAGAATACGAAACTGAGATTGAAAGCGAAGAATCAGAAGATTGACTGAATTTGAAAATTTTAAACATATTTAACTTCATTAAATTTTCATAGCGCTAAAATATAATTATCGTTAATGTATCAATGAGACAATGTTTATAAACACCACCATAATACAAATCTTTATCTTGAGATATTTTCTCAATTATAAATAAGACCGCAGTATTATTAATTATGATAATCTGATCGATTCTAGACATGTCCTAATCAGTCATGCTACGTTCCACGCCTTCTTCTCAAAGTCAAACAAATCAACCTTTTTGTTTTTTCTGAACTGGTTGAGTCTGCCTTGGTTTTTCTTATGGGTTTTGGAACAGTTTCGTGTCTCCCCTCTTCCTCACCTTTAAAATCAATGGAAATTAGATTTTTTGAATAATCTGTAAAATCTGTCGTGAACGACACAGTTTGGGTGACCGTCTGCTTTGAAAATAAAAGCTCCTCCTTATCTTTTCTTAACGTTTTGAGTTCGTTTTTATAATTTAAACCTCACCTAATTGGGAAAGCGCAATATTTTTTATGATTTTTGAATCTTAGTGTCTTTTTGCTTTTTAGCGGAGAAATGAGTTGAAAATTTATTCTATTTTCACAATTTTTTGTGTTAATTATTGAAACAAATAAGATTGCTTGAAATTTTAGAATTTTCTATATTTTCATTAAAATTCACCCCTTATCGTTTTACTACATGTTAATACACGAAATAATAAACAGGCGAAACATTTTCGAATCAACGTATGGAACCAAATCTGGATTTGCAGCATACGTCCGAGTCGTCATAGTAATCATTGACGTGTTATCACGGCTTCATTTGAGGTCCTATTCGACCTTTTTACTTGACCGTTACCGATGTGGGGGAAGGGACAACTGCTTATTTTCGGAATTTCATAAGTAGTTCAAAGATTAATGAGCAGAATCGACTCAAACTGTGTCCCTTGATTCGTATGTATACGGCATGATACACCGAATCGAAAAACGACGTCGTCCTATTTGAATTTTCCCACTTCCTCGACTGTTTGGGTGGAATGTTTTTCCCCTCAACTCATAAAATGAATGCTACAGTTGCAACTATAATGGAGATGTGTCAACACCTTATCATAGTGAGGGTCTCTGTAAAATCGAGTTGGTCCCTCGAAAACCTCTCGCCACGTTAAAATGTAAAAGGTTGGTTTGAGAAGTATACATTCTACATATATCGCTGTTACAGCCTCGGCATTTCCTGATGCAGTAAAATTCTGTGCTCAATTCGTGAAAGGTCTAATCTTTACATATGTGAGATGGTATATCACAATGAGTCTTGACGAAAATCGTAAATTTTCAATGATCTGACTCGATTTGATGGCTCCACTGTCTTCCTATATAAAATAAGACACCTTTAACTTACTCAGATTTTCTCAAGAACATGAGTTATTTCATTTTTTCTTGAATCTTTAATAAAACGGTGTCTTTCAACTTCTCGGCTTTACATTCGTAAAAGACTTACAATCCCAGGAAGCCGGTTGACGAGCTTGGACTTCGATTATAGTTTTTTTCATTTCAAGCTTAAATTCAATTTCACAGTCTTAATCCTGACATTCGAATGCCCAGCTCGTCCTCCTTTCTCTGGTTCAAAAAGGTATAGGCATGATTAGTCTGTCATCTAAATCGTTTTCCATTCAAGTGATGTCGGAATTTTCGAGTTTCTTTAACTTTTCATCGACGCTTTCTTTAGCTTTTTGAGTATTTATCGAGTCTAACTTAAAAGTTTGATTACAAAAGAGTGGAACGACCATACCTTTAATATTTGGACATTGACGCGCCAATTGCATTTCCATAGGTGTTTTTTAGAGTTAAAATTAAATGCGTATATCCGGAATCCAAAAAGAGAGTAAATTGGACAGCGAATTTACCCTTTTTGAGAATGAGTCAGCCCATCTCCCATCTAAATACAATGCTGACACTTTTACCAAAGGTGTCCCACTGTAAGTGAAATTCTTGAGAAAGTGACTCAAAAAATTAACTGTGCCAGGTGAAGATAAATTTATGGAAGTTTTCGAGTAACAATTGTGTTTTCCCGTGGAAGTAGTATAAATCAAGATCTCATCTTAATAAAGAAAAGCAGCCGTCAATTCAAAGTATTATTTTATCTTTTAACAATTTGAAAGTTGCAGTCACATTGGTGAGACCTAACAGCATGTCGTTTAAATGGTAAGTTGGCATACCAGTTCCGTGTGAATCGCTAGTTTGAAGCTTAAATTTCTCATCTTGAAAAACCCGAAAGTTTGAGATTTTAAATCCAAAGTTGCCACATATTTAGCACCTAATAACCGTTCGAAGATTGGGTGAATAAGCGTTAAAGTATCCTCGCCTTTATAGTTACGAGACACCGTTTCCTGTCATCAACGCAGGATATAAAGCTTTATATTTTCACAAAAATAGCTGAGGATAACGAAGAGCTCTTACTAAGACTTTTTCCAAAAACAACAAGTTGTAAAAGTTGTTTGTTCGTATCACCTTTAAGGTTGACCGAAATGTGGAATGGATTTTTTTAATCATCTTTGACAAACTCACTCGAAAATTATTATAAAACTGATGAATTAGATGATAATATATCATTGATTCCTCTGCAGAACTTAAATGACAAGTGAATAATATTATTTTTAAATTCTAGACTCAAGACATCAGCCGTCGTGAAAGGCAATATATTACCGAGTTCAGATCGATTTAAATATAAAATAGCTTCAAATATCTCTCGCAGTAATCATATTATACTTTAGCTTTTTAACAATGTTAGGTACCTACCGAGAATGATTTCGGACCGTTTAATTGAGTATTGTTCTAATGAATGGGCTAGTTCCCAACTCCCTATCAATAAGTTTATTATCGAAAGTCCTTTTTGTAAAAATTGTAGAAAACCGCCAATTTTATGAACATAGACTTTCTCATTTGAATCGGAGTTGAGAGGTCTTGTGGTTTTCCTGAATTTTAGACTGGGATGCAGCAATTAATATCCTGAAAATTAGTCACTCAGATAATTTTGATGTCAAAATATTTGAATTTATTTGTCAATCATTTTGTATTCCAACGAATAATGGCCATTGCCCGGGAATTGTTAACAAGTTATCTATGCTTTGAGGTCACAATTTGAGTGAGTATCTCAGTCGCATGTCGAGAATTTCTTTCCTATAGCTATTTTTCTCTGGGTGTATGTTCATTTAGATTTTCCCTTAACTTTTTTAATGTTAATAGTTTTGTTCCTATGTTATTTTTGTGTTTTTAAACTCATTTAGTTCGTTTGGAGAATAATTTTATTTTTATTCTCGCTCGTTGCAGCGCCGAAGTAAACTTTAGTTTTTTTAACTGATAAACGACTTGAGCTCAGTGATATTCACCCTTTTCAATCATTTTGTCAAGAGACACGCGATCTAATTGTGTTAACGCGGTTTATACCCCTTGCAGGAGCGGTTTTAAGTTATTACGTTTCGGGAAAGTTATTCCTCGCTTGTTGAAAACGTTGGTCAGGCAAATTTCAATTTTTTCTTCTTCGAAAATGAAGTTCTTTCGGTAATCTCCGGACGAAAATTTAGCCTCTTAAAATTTACAGAATAATGAAAAAATAAAGTGATATACAACTTGCGGTTAACGAATTTTATTAATTTTTCACATTCTTTATGGAGCGGTTTTCTCAAAAGACAGAATTTTTTGTATTTCTTTAAAGCTCAAGCTTCTAGTATAGTCTGCACGAAAACGGCTCATTTTTTACCATACATTTGCCACCGCGCCTTGTTTTAGTTCAACCATCAATTTTTCGATTTAGCTTCGTTGCCAATAACATGAGGTTTGAATTACCAATTCTTTCAATTGTTCTTGCGGCTAATAGTATATCAATGTGATTCAGTCTACATATGTCCTAATTAATCATCCTACATTTATGAAGTCTTATTAAATCACAGTATCAACGAAATAGAATAAGTCGACGTTCACATGTATTTAAAAATATTTAAGTGTTTGAACATAAAATTTGATATGAGGTATATTTTTAACTTAATAATGCCAAATTTTATCATATAAAAGGTTTAACGAATAACTCGGTGATCATTTTTTGCATTTTTATCGTGGAAAATCGACTCCTTTCGCAAATAAAATATCAATTATAAATTTAAGCCAGTCCGCTTAATGCGTTTAAAATCAGCTAAAATCAAAAATATGTTTGTTTTTTGTATCATTTAAATTTCTCTTAATTTTATATTCTACAATTTAAAATATCTCCGTGTATTTAAAAAATATATCTAACTTAACGCTTCAGTATTTTGGTAGCTCATATTTATATTATGAGTGTAATTTTTTAAAGCTAAAAGTAAATTTTCTTCGATTAATTAATATTAAACAAAAATAGAATTAATCAAAACTTGGAACATGTTTACGCTTATCCTTTCATGTATGGGAAAACCTTTAAAGTTATCTTTCTCAAAGATTATAGGATTTTAATTCCTGTAGATTTAAGACATGTATTAAATAAACCACAACATTAAGTTATCGTAAGGTAATTTAAAAATCTTAATCTATAATTAGTTAGCTTTTACAGTTTCAATATAATGCACGCTGTAGGATTCAAATATCACCCAATTTATTGCTTATATTTTCAACTATATCCGTAAAACCTATTTATTGCTTGAGAGCATGATAATTTCGTCTTTTCCATTTATGCTGGTTTAAAAGTATTAAATTAATGTAAAATAATTTTTGATACAGATAAGGCGATTTCGCTTCAATTAAAATAGTGTTCAGAAATTTTTTCTAACCAGATTCAAAAAAATGAAAGGTAGAAATATCTCAAGAATCGACCATATCTAGACATGTATAGTTTGCGCCAATTTCTTGCATAAGACGGTATGAGAAGACTTATGATTTTACCACACGAATTTAAACGTATTCTAAATCAAATAATAAGAATAAGGAATTATTTTGTTTTATACATTTAAGTTGGTTGAAAAAGATGTTTCCCCAAATCAAAAAAAGTCAATCCTATGGAGAGGAAACATTGAAGATAATTAATCTCGTAATTTTTATCTTCCATAACTTTGATAGATTAGATTGAAGTGTCAAAGCATTTTATCAGAAGCACTTGTATTAAATGTAAGTTGGAGTCTGCGCAAATTACGATATTTAATAATATTTCAATAGATTCATTTTGATAAGTTAAAGGATAAAATATCATTATCTACCTTATTTTTATACAATTTAAAACCCTTATTAAATTTTAAAACTTATCTAACTTATCGTTATTTTGAAACTTAATTTAATCAGTTGTTTAATTTACACTCAGTATTTATCAACCTAGATTCCGGCTTGATTAATTTAGCATTTTAGAAGTGAACTGAGATGATACTTTAAAGCATTTTGGATATTGTTGAAAGTGTAGAATTTCGAAAAGATGCAAGTAGTTGCACGAACTCGAGGAATAGTTATTATCATTAAAAGAAATTTTGAGCTCAAGCCCATTCGAGATTCCAATTTATTGTGTCATCTCATCGTTTTGAGTAATTTTCACTGAGCAAAACACGATCAAAAATGTATGTATAATGCAAAAATAGCCATTTCCCAGGTACTTTCATTTGTAAAACTTCCAAGCTTTTGCAGATTTAAATTCTTTATTTCCTTACTCTTTTACACAAAATGCAAGTCAGATTTCATCATTAATTGATAGCCAGCGACGAGTCTGCTATTCGCAGCTAAGTTACCTCAAATCAGATTTCCCTTATTTTCAAATTATCATTTTCCCAAAACGCATGAGCGAAAGTTAACCTCATCATTGATAGGGCTAATTTATGACTTGAGTTATCTAGAGTCCAAGAAAAAGATTTTTAGAACTGATAAACCATTTGGAGTTGAAGCGTATCTTGACCTTTCTTCTCGAATAAAATTAGAACAAATCTAGTCTTATTTTGATTCTTTATGAGCATTCAGAAACTGGCAATATAAAACCTAGGATTTTTGGAAAAAATATCAATTTTTATATGGAGGTTGGTTCATAAATTCTTCAACCATGCTTACCAACCACGAACACGGGAATTCTTTCTTCTTAATAATAGTGTGATTCGTCAACTTAGTAAATCTATCATTTCATGTATAGAGATGCGAATTTGTAAAATCACAATTTTCATAAATTTTTGAAAAACAGAACATATTAGAAATATTCCAAACATAAAAAAGATAAGTTTTTAAAGTGTTCCTTGAGAGCATAGATTGTTATCGTGGCCACCAGCGTGATGATCTTTAAACTAATAAAAGTAAAAAAAAAGTTTTCTGACATGAAGATTTGAGGTCTGGGATGAGGCGGTGGGCCGATATTTTGGCAAATTGACAAAGTATTATTGGTGACTTTTAAAAAGTAATATTTAAACTATCAAATTTAAACAACAATTATAAACCTAGTTTCAAAAGATGTGATTAGTATGTAGTCATTTTTAAAACCTAAAGTTGATAAAATTATATGATGAAACTTGATGAAATTTATTATTATCTTATTTTCTAATTGGTGTAATATAATGTAAATTTAAGTGCTACATGCACTTTTTGCATCATTTCTGTGAATAATTTATGATAAAAATATTTGATTTTATATTTTACTAAGATTTAAATTCAAAGATGAATATTTTTGGCCACAGTTAGACATTTTAGTTTTATGATAATTCGAGGTTTTAGTCTGAATTGATAATTTTTATTATTTATCTTTTATACGAACAGAGATTCGTGTGATTAAAGCCATAAAGACTCTCTCTTATGGTCTTCGTGTTGTGGATGATACTCAAAAGTTGAAATAAAATTGGAATACCATAATAGTCTCAGTGATATTGTTAAAATGAAATAAATCTGAAAGAGTTTTGTAAAAAGGACAATTTTACTCAAAAAGATGTCAACGTGCGCATGTCATAGATATATGGATGTTTATACTTTATGTAAATCGATATGCCTTTTACTAGATACGGTTTTGTTGTGATTCTTAATCTTTTCCATATTTTTACTTTTTTCAATAAAAGATTCCCATGCAAATGAAATCCTCAAATGGAGAGGAAGATTTCCGTAAATTTTTAATAAATAGTTGGCTGTCTGTGGTCCATGAGTTATAATATGTAACTACGGATATTCTGATTCTTTGGAACTGAAGAATTTGACAAAGCTTAAAGAGATAACTATGTTAATACATTTTACCCTTGGCGTATTATTATCAGGTAATTCACTTTATTTATGTCCTATTAATGGGTAATCATGTTACCCTGTTCAAAGAAACTATGTATTTGAGCATTTTTGAGAAACTTGAAGTTATTTCAGAGCTTTATTGATTGATATTTTTGTTTGCTAAATCATAGATATTGTATGCTTACTTGTGGTGTTAAATAATCAAATGTGGGTTTAAATCGCTATTTTACTGCACAAATAATAAGTTCAAAAATATCAAACCAATTTTGGGATTATTATTTTTATTCATATTGAACTGATAATCTTTGAAAATAGAGTTTTAACAAGAGCTTTCAATTAATCAAAAATAAATAGAATCTTTTTTTTACCTTGTAAGAGATGATGGAAAAAAAATTTTCGAGCTTTTGCCGACTATATCTTCGAGAAAACGAACTGTTGCAATTTCCAAAGCTTATAAAAATGATTCTTCTTCTACAAAGTACTTCTATGGATGCATAAAATTTTTATATTTATTCCCTATGTCAAGGAAACTTGCGATCAATTCAATTTAGGATGAGTAAACGTACAGTTATGCCAATCCTGATTTATCTAAACCCTAATTTAGTTTGGGTTAACCATCAAGAATAATTAATCTTTAATATTTCCTTTACAAAAAATAATCGCACTAAATATATTTTTATTGAATTTTGGTTCCAAAATAAAAATGCGGTTGTTTTCATTGTCAAATGCACCATTTCGTGGGAATAATTAATCACGCATGTCGTTAAATTCGAACATGTTAATGCTTATTTACCACCAAGCGAAAGTTACCGACCTTCAAGCTATAAAAGTATAAATAAAAGGGATATTTTTCCAAATTAAAATAATCAAAGAAAAATGATAATGGTAATATTTCGTGTGAAAAGACTTATTTTTCAAAACGTTCATCCGTATTTAATATTTTTGATCATTTAAGAGATACAATTAGATTTTTTATTGACGATAAAAATCCAAAGTATAAAAATTTTAGAACCAGAAAAGCACTGAATACAAATGAAGTTATTTTATTTCCTGTTAAGATAACCAATGTTTATTTATACATATTTTTAAGCAAGCGTTAATTTTTATAAAAACACAGGTGAAGATCAATTTTTAAATTCGAATCTTACGTAACTCATTGCAAATAAACTTATTTTGATTGTAAAAATATAAGGCATATGTATACTTTAAAGATAATATGCGCATGGCATTAACATTCGAAGATATTTATCAAAGAGCAGTCATTTACAAAAATTATTCTTTTTCAACAAATACTTATCAAATAAATAAGCATACATGAAAAAAAAATTTTCAGATGAAGTTTCTTTGCGGCGAAATTACACTTTACCCGCAAGATATAGAAATATTCATAAATACTAAGAACTCATACATGTAATTATTTTGATAGTTTAACAAAATCATACAATAGATCTGAACAAGTTCTGGCTTAACATAAATTTTCAATCAAAAATGCCAGTATTAAAGTTTATACTCTCTTATATATAAGAAACTAATTTTTAAGACGAAAAGAACTTTCCTTCGCTTTATTTAAGTTTCACCATCAGATATCTTTTTGATTATTAGGAAAAACAGGCAACTGCTTACGGCAAGTACGTAGTGTTACGACTATAAATCGTATTAACTCGAAAAAAATGGCTGTGCTCTTAAGATGCGATATTTTATTGGCCATTGACCGGTGTAGTTCCTTCGAATGATTTTATTGGTATTTGATTAACGGTGGGCACTTTTTCGGTTTTATGAGCATTTTTATGTTCAAACTTCTTATCTATCCCCGATCCTATCATTCCTTAAAATAAAAATTTCTCAAGTAGTTTAATTAATCTAGAGCATAATTAAAGTGAAGAGTGAACAGTTCTTGAAGTATTAAAATAAATTTTCTTAACACGCTTTTATTCTGAATATATTGATATTTCTGAGACACGTTAAAATATTGTATCAATTATCAACTACTGCCTTGCTACACACATAAGATCAAAGAGAAATACATTACTTTCCTCTAAAATAACTTAACCGATTCCTTAATTTTCAAAAAATGGAATTTAGATTTAACCAAGGAAAACAAGTAATAGATCAAAGTTTAAAACACAATATTCAATATATTTTATTCACGATGTCCTAAAATTCATAAAAAACCTTATAAATTATTTTGAATAGTTTTTAACAAAAATACACATATTTATCCTACATGTTTAGTCTTGATCTTATATATAAAGTTCCTTCAATAGCTCTGTTTTTAATAGGACTATTAATAAATGAAGGTAATAAAATTAATTATGATTTCGATTTTAGTATAGAGGTTATGAAGGAAATTCGGCAAATTTCGGATATTTTGTTTAGACTTTCAGAAATTTCTGTATATACTTATACCATAAAAAAGGTCTGCTTGTGAATATTTGTCATTAAAGTAACGTTGCAAACTTATCATTTCGTATCCCCGAACTATTTTACCCATACTTTTTCAATAAAATATTTTTTCCTCCAATTTAACCCAAATTTTATCCAGAATTTTTTGAATTATAATTCAATATTTCTGATTAACCTGATGAGGATTTTTATTTTATTAATTTATGTTTCCAATATAGCTTTACTTTGATGTTTAAATTTAACTCAACTAGGCATGTCAAGAACAGATAAAACTCTGATGGCGCATTTTGATTTATGTTTTCATAATTAAAAACAAAAATATTTTTTTTCGAAATAGGTCTTAAACCTTCAATTATTTAATTTTGATATTTCAGATTTCAAATAAACTTTTTGCCAAAATAGTAGAATAGACATTTATATGTTGTCTATGTCGACTTTAAGATGTTATCCTTCGAGTAATTTCTAGTTTTTTAAGGTATTTAAAATTTTACTATTGACCTTAGTTTAATTTAAAAATGTTTGTTGAAGGTATTTGTCGGGTAGTCGTGTCGCAACTCTTCTCCTAAACAAGTTAAAGTGTAATATAATGTAAAGTAACAATGAATTATTATATTTAAATCTTCATTAAAATAAAAAAACGTGTTGTATTTTTATATTCTTATGTATAAATATGCAATGCAGCGCTAAATTTGAAACATAAAAATATCGATCAAACGTGCATGAATAAAATGACAAGAAGCTTTCGACATAAAATCATAATATCAAAAATTTTCATCATTATTTCAAATAAAATTTAAAAAATATATGAATGTATTGCTTCACCGAGCCTGTCGTGTTCTTACCAGTTTTGTGTGAATTTTCAATGAATTCATCAAAGTCATTCGATTTAAGACTTAAATTAACCTTTATGTACCTTCTTCGAAAAGACTTAAAGTTGATTTTTGGTTAGTGATCGCTCCATAAATATGTGAAAACAGATATTTGATCGACTTAATTATATATTTATTGCAAAATTTGATTCAACGAAAATATTTAAATGAATAAAAAAATTATACCTTTATTGAGGATTATGAAAGGAAATTGATAAGAATTAACAGTATATAAAAGTTTGTCACATTTCAGAACAAAGGGTTTCTATGATCAAAGGTAAATTGATTGAACGACTTTTTATTGTTCAATGCATTGAAAATATTTTGCCGGTTAAACCGCTTTTTGTTAAACCCTGCTCATGTCTAAAAAATAGTTTTTATGTTTTTAGATGCAAAAAAAATCTTTCCTTGATGAACGACAAGCTAGCATAGTTAATGACCTCATTACTAGTAAAACGAGTTATTGATAGAATTCATCAGTTTTTCACTATGAGGCGTTAAATTTCAAAAATAGCAATTTCATATATTTTCTATAGCGTCAAAAAAATTTATTTTGTTCTTCATGCGGCGATTACTCTTGGAGATTAAAATTGAAATATAATCTCATAACTGCTTTTCTTCTTAGATTCTTAAGATTTTTAAATTCAACAATTTAGTTCAGATTGTTTCGAAAGTTATAATTGATAATTATTTTTAAATGAACTAAACGACGTCTATCAATAATCCAATCTCTGTAAAATATTTTTGTAAAAGAAGGAAAATTGGTCTTTCGTAGCCATTAATTTGTTAATTTAGGAAACATTCAAAAATGATCTACCTTTATATAATGACAAATGAATATGGAAAATTTTTCGAAATATAAAGGAACATATCTGGAATTGAAATATGTATTTTTTAGGATATAAAACAAAGAAACTCATTTCATAACATCATTAATCCAAAACATGAAAGGAATGTTAAATCAGTTATCATGGAATCATTCAGAAACTAAGTTTCAGAAAAAGATGCAGAAAGGCCTTGCAAAAAATTGATGTGGGCTTCGAAACAGGGAGATAAATATCTTTAAAAAAGTTCACATCTAAAACATGAGATTATCAGTCAGCGGTCAAATATATTCTTATATACGAGCGAATGAGCGAATAGCAATTAATTTGTATAAATTTGTTCAACTATGTTTTCAAATAGCACCGCGTAAAATTAACCATAGTTGAGAGTGAGATGTAACTCATGAAGCTTAAACAATTTTAATGATTAAATATTTATCATTAATTTGAATTAGTTTTGTACGCAAAAATATGCGTTGGGGATAAATCAAAAATATGAGTATATTTCCTATTTTAACCATCTTAATAATATTAAATATTTTCCAACATCGTGACATCTCGATTATATGGCCGATATTTTACGGCATAGCTTTTGTGACATGTCACTAAAACGCCAAAGATTTTCAATAATCTAATATAGATAGAAAACTACAGTTCTATATTTCGAAAAAAAATTATTTTCAAACAATACCTACCCTGTAATTTAATCAATCAAAGTAAAATTATTTAAATGACCTTAAGATTCAATATAAACTATTTTAAAAAAATGAATTTCATTCTATTCCTAAAATAGTGAATATATGCTCTTAATTTAAATTTACAAACATACAACATATTAAATTGCCGCACGATAAATGGCAATTCAAAAGGTATCTTTGTCACCAATTAAAGTTATTATGCAATGTGAAAAAAATTTCAATTCATTTATAATCATCACTTTTAATTTTACAAATTTGTTTTTCTCACATTAAAAATTAGTTTGGCGTTTTATCGTTCAATTCATCTGTATTTGTGATACTCGTGATCAACGTTTGATTTGTTATCTTTAAAATCATTATTCTACGATAAATTTTCGTGATATTTAGTCGCGTAATTTTTATATGGAACGATTTTAAGGCAATTTCTGAAGTATGGCATACGCTAAACATAGAATGAAATCAAAAGGGTATTTTATATTTGTTGCCAATGACATTTTTAGATCTACCTAAACCCAAAAGTTCATTATGATTAATACATATGAAATCAGCCATGCAGATAAATAAAGCTCAATCTTATATTAAATAATATAATAGTTGAATCGTGTTTTGAATGCCAAAATAATTTAACCGAAATGAAAAATAATTTTTTTTTCGATTAATCTCAGACATGCGCATATATCAGTAGACATTTGTATTTCATGTATACCTACAAACATAAATTAGGGGTTCACCTTCTTCATGTCGTTAAAGATAAAATTTCAAAATTTAATCATACTTGAATTATTGCGTGGTGTTAAATAGAGATATTTTGGGGTGCGGATTTTGATCAAACCGCCACGAAATCTAACGCCTTTTCAACCATCTTTTATTCAGGTAATCTTCTCAAAGGTAGATATCGTCTTTCAAATTCGTATTATAATTAAATGTCGAGTTTTTTAAATATGAGAACCGATGGATGTTGTCAACGTTTTTAATACAAATAACAAATTATATCAAAGTAAAATAAACATAATATAATACTAAATGAGCTTTTGTTCTTTTGGGAAATATTGAGGAAGGTTTATTTTAAAAACTCGGATCAACAATCCAATATTAATACACATCATGACGAACAAACCCATCATAGAGAAAAAAAATAACTCTGGAGGAATAAGAGATTTCGATTTCTTTATGAAATACACCAGATATAGGGGATAAAAATTCTGATAGGGAAAAATGTCAAATTGATCATCGTCCTGTTCCATGTATGGAGCTTCGAACGGTTTGATAGATTTACCATTTTCATAATTCTAAAGGCATGCAAAAATATGGTATTAATTTCAATCAGTAGGGCACCATTGCGAATCCGAGGTACATTTTTCTAGCCAAAGACACTAGGAATAGTGATATAGCCTATGTTTAAAAAAAACCTACTACTACGTGGTGAACTAAAACATCCCAGTTTTTAATTATATTTCTGTGTGATATCAAGTCGTAAATGTCTGCGATGAAATAACCTGTGTAAAGATAGATGAATACCGCAAGAGAACGAAATAGTTTGATAACTGTAACCGTTTTCAAAGAAAAGCATGTTTTTGAACGCTTCAGAGTAGCAATAAAATCTATACTTTATAAAAGAAATACCCATATGTTACCAAAATACTGGCTAATGTTGAATGAATGAATGAAACAACCGTATTACAGAAATGGTCTCGTTTCTCTTTTTCAATGTAAATAGGGCAGAGATTGTTTTGGTAAATTCTACGGATCACGACAAAGAATGTAGAATATCCTAGCAGCACCGATAGTTCGGACATTTACAGAAGAAAATTGTCAATCTACACGATTAAATCAATAATCTTTATTATTAATAATTCTCGAAGTTAATTAAAAAAATTAACGAACTCTAACGCGAAACCGATTTTACTCGAAGAAACGGTGTACGGTGAAATCGATAAATTTTCGTGACGAAACCTAATATCGGCTGATACGCCAAATTGGCTATTTTTCGATAAAGGAGTATTTGTGGTATATATATTAATTTATTTTCACCAAAAGTCACGTGACGTATGCTACCATTAATGCGCGAATTAACGGTTATTGAGCTTGCTCTGTGAAATTTTTACGCTAAATATAAGCATTGCACTAAATTTTATCAATTAATTTTCGCTAAATCGGTTGAATTTAAAACCTAATTATTTAATTAGACAATTCAAAGATGTAACTTCTCAACATATGTGACAGATATTTATGTTTCATGTAAATTATTAAGGTAAAAATTTTTTATAACTCGTAGACGCGTTTACTAATTTTATCTTATTATCGAACGCCTTTTTCATTGATCCTGTCTCGCAAAAATAAACGAAATTATTTTCATACGATCTTAATCATTTTACAAATAATGTACAATTTAACTATGGTTGAATTTTAATAAATAAGCACTAACATCTCATCGATATATGTCAAATAAATCAATGAGATGAGGCAGACTGCCGACCTCATACGCAGGTTTGGCGTTCTTATAAAATGGAGTCGAAGTGTAGACTGCAAGATAAAAAGCGAATTAGCAGAAAATAACTAATCATTCATAAAAAATGTATATTTTTTATATGCCTTAGATTCAAAGCCTAAGTCTTTAATTTTGCAGGATTTAAGAACGAATCAAAATAAAAATTTTGTAAAAATGAATTTTTTGCTTTTGCATTGTCGTTCATTCACATAATCATTATTTGATAACCCGTAACTCATCCATATTACAGTTATACTGATTATTCTACTTTCTTGGTGAAAATTCACTATTAAGAAAGGCATAAAATGGGATAATTTAATTTTTATGATAATTTTGACAATACTGCATTATAAAGTGAGCCTCTCAAGGGGTTATGTCATAAACACCAAATCTGAGCAATAAAAATCTGTTAACATAAGGATTAAGAGAATATTTTTTTAATTAGAAACTGATCTGTCGGTAATATGTAAATTTAATGATTTGCACTGTATTTGATATTTTGGAGAAAGCCCGAGATGGCGTGGTGATTTATTTAATGGCCATGAATTAAATTCAGTCGTTACAATTTTAAAAGGTATCAAATTTTCTGTAAAATAAAAGTAGTTACTCTCATTACACGTAAATCAATAGAAATCTGCTTGATAAACTCGGAAACGCAGATTTTAAACCTAAGGACTCCTGATCATATAAGGGCCGTGTTTTGCAAAAAATAATAACCCTACTGTCAAAGTATCTGACAGTGAAAATATAATAATAATTCTCAATTCGAAAAAATTTAACATTTTGTCTTTTCCCTAGATAAAGTATATTAGATTTTTCAAGATTTTATTTAAAGTTTAATTCTATGCATAAGATGAACTTTAATTAATTATGAATTTTTCTCATATGCTTTAAATATTTAGTTCTTTACACAAGTTTATTCTCTGGTGAGAATCTAGCTAAATTTTTATTTCATACATGATTGGTTTATGACACTATAATACGTTGATTTATACCTGAATTTGAGTTTATAGGCGCTTTAATATTGCTTAAAATGTCAGCTATCTATATGTTAAAGTCAAACAGATGATGGGTCTCTTGAGTCATACGTATGGCTAAATATTGCATTCTTTAGATGTTTCCCTCTCTTACGACCGGAAAATATTTTATGAATGGTTTTATTTTCAATGGATAACGTTGAGAATGCCACGTGTCTACTCACACATCTTCACATGGAGATATGTGAGCAAGTTATTCCTAATTGTATAAATTATGGTTTACCTGATACATATGGTTAAACATCACTTAGTGTTTGTAATTCTTCATTCAAAAACACTTGAATGGTATCATATGATTCCTTATTTTTTGTAGTGCAGTTAAACAAAGGTCCCATAACCGACCGGAGTCGTACTCTCACGAGTCACTCTTTCTTCTCGAAAATGAAAGTCACCGGCCTATAATTTGTCATCGATCATTTCATAATTTTAATTAATTAACACTTTAAATAAATCTCATCTGTGATCTGCTACGTAATAATTTTTTAGTAATTTAAAGCTCAAAACAAAAATTTTTTTAGTTTTTTCGAATTTTCCAAATTTCTTGATTTGAGTTTTTTCAACTTAAGCATAGATTTCGTGTAAGTTTTATATTAAAATACTAATTTATAAGAGATGTTTTGTTGACGTCAGAACAAAAGAACCTGCTTCGCCGCACATGAATTTAAAGTTAATTTTACGATATTCTTATTAGGAAAGTGAATTGATTCAATTTAATCAAAATGCTTTTGATTCTGACCATGTAAGGTCTGTTTAAAAGCTTTTATATTGAATTTTTTGCTTTGATTTTATGTGAATAATGTCCTCGAGGTTTGGATAGAAACATTTTTAATGTTTAGTGACGAGACATTATAATTTTTAAGGTTATATCTGGACACAAAATTATATGTTTTAGCACAAATTAATTGATTTTGAGTTTAAATTTGACCACAAATTGACCTTATTCATAGTTGTTATATTTTAGAGGAACTCTCAAGAATGATTTGTAGATTTAAAAAGCAAAACTATTTAATACATGCGTATTTCACGTTAAAAGAGCGCGAAAATATACATTCTTCTAAAAGTTGGTTTTATTTTTAAAATATTTTAATTGTAAGCAAGAAAACCCTAAAAATTAGTATGTAGATGTCAGACGCTTACATTAATGACAAACTCACCTTAATTTTTAGGAACCTTTAAACAAGAAGGAAAAATCTAGGTAAGAGTGGGAATTTGTAAAACACGCAAGAATTTTGGGAAATGTTAAAAAGCTCAATTGAAAACTCCGTTCTTTTACAGATTAGGATAAATTTTTAATTTTGTTTTGGATTCTTTTATTCTTCTATTTTAAGAAATTTGTTTGATCCAGTTCTAAAGAATAATTAACTTTCAACTTTTACTCGCAACGAGTCAACATAGTTTAATTTTTTCCTCAATAAATCACAGAATTTATATTTATGATAGATTATATGAAAAATATTCTTTTTTTGAAAACAGTTTTCCCATTCTTACGTTGTTGAAAAAATAACACTTCATAAATAGGTTAAAAATTCATCTGTTAACAACATGATAGAATGTGCAAAAAATGAACCAAAAATAGCATATAAAATTAGTAACAGGATATTCAGCATCAATTTAAAAAGAAAAGGAAAAAGCAAAATTGTTTTTGATAGATTAACATAATTCTCTTGTTTGTGCACTGCACACGATAAACAATATTAAATGTAAGAATTTACTGGGAAAAGCTGTTTTGTATAAACGAAGATATTAAAATATTGTCTATCCTCAATCAAAGATTCCTTAATAAAATATTATGAAGATACTCGATGAGATTGCAATTAGAATAGTTTTCGGATGGGAAAACCTCACTTTTATAATAAGTGTAAATTTTGAAGAGTATAAAAATTCAAGCTACATGAAAAGTGAGGCGGTTTTCTACATCCTTGAATATTTTGTACTCCGCGCACGCTCGAGTGTCGAATCCGATTCAAAAGCTATTCAGACAATACTGTTTATTTATATTCCAATACACCATATTTAAGTTAAAAATAGTTCTTAATTCATTGATTCTGAAAATAATCAACATTTCATCTTCCGCTAAAGTTTATATAAAATTAGACCCAGTCAGGCTTTTTTATATTTATACGGCTCTCCTAATAAGGGCGTGTTATGAATAAACCCAGGCGATTTTTTCCATAGGCAAAAATTGGTGCGAAACTAACCTATAATTGATATTTTGATGGTAATTTTAAATGGTGGTGCTTCGTATTATCGTTGGCAACAGTAGGTTAGCCAAGGATTTCAAAAGTTGATGTTTTTTATTAATTTATCTTAAAATGATACCAAGAAGAAATCATCCCTCACGAAATGAAAGAGAGAGTTCAGAGCAAAACCCCAGGATGATCAACCAAAAATTTGCCCGCAGAAGTTTTTATCGCGTTTTCCATTTAACTTAGATCTCAGATTGTTTTTCAAGACTGTCTGAAATCTATAACGCATTTAAATGTTAAAAAATATCAGTTACATTATATCTATGTAAAATATATCTTTTTACGCCTACACATCAGAGATAACGAGAATACTCTGAGATAGGAGAAACTCCATAGTGACTACTTTCCTAAATTCAGTAAATAAGCGAGGATCTAAAATATGAATTTCAAAAATTTGCCAATTAAACTTGGGATGTGCTTGAGAGTACTATCAAAAATATACCACTTTGCGCAAAGTGCTTAAGATAAACCTGCCATTGAAGGATCCGCGAAAAATGTCGATCAGTACTATCGCCCACTCATCGTTTACTAACTTCGATTAACCTGTTGAAAAATATAAATTAACAAAAGGCTAAACGGTTTACGCATAGTTCGAGGTATTCTAACGGAATTGTAGCTCGGAAATTAACATGCGATGCATTAGATAGAAGTAGGATGATAAATTAAATAGATTTGATTCTTTAAAGAATCTAGATGGGCTTTATGAGAGACTAGCTTTTTACCGACGGTGTCAAAAAGCACCTTGGTTTTGTAAACTTCTTAAAGAACAACATTACGACGCGTTTTACTAAAATTACATTTTATACGGTTAGTATCCTTGAAAATTATTATAAGCAAAGTAGAATGAAAAACTAACAAAAAGGCGTTCTTATGTTGATTCAAGATCATGCGTATTAATAATAAAATGACCATTTTATGCTATCCAAAGATTAAATGAAAATATGTTTTAAAACTGTATGTTATCATTCAGGTGTTGCTGAGAAAACAGATGAGTTATCATTTGTATTTATCTCTTCAACTGACACAAGATCTTTCATACCATAGATAATTCATCGTTTTATTTATGATTGTAATGGTTCTATCTAATTACTAAGACTTGTATTTAATTGTCAAGAATAATATAAGGAAATAAAAATTAAAAACCATCAATATGAACGAACATTTCCGATGAATTTTATAAAACAGATACTTATTAATTGAGATAAAATTATCTTGATCTCAGCATTATGATAACCTGAAGTCTTTTTCAAACACACTTAAAAATAAAATCATAAACTGATCAGGATGACAAATTATCGTATCGAAATGAAAAAAATTAATGAGGTTAAAACCTCATTTTATGTTATGGTCAAAAACGTAGTCATGAAAAAGGATAACCTGCGGTCATCTCCACTTGAATAGACAGAAAAGAATGTTATGACATCGTTTTTGTTTATCGACAAAAATTAAATATAATTACTGCAAGACATTATTACTCTCACCTCGTATAAAGAACCTCGTTCATATGTTGAGGCTCCAAAAGCTTCTCATCGCCAAGTCTAAGAAATATGCATTTGAAATGTCTGAATAAATTAGAACGACCAAGATTTACCTTCTCTTTGATGCCAAAAATATACGTCATACCACTCCGGTTATTTAACGTGGCATCTGGGTTTAAAATGATTGGAAATACAATGCACTTTTTCCTAACTTAACCACTTACTTTGACCAGGTGGTTGTATACTCTGACAACCTAAAAGTGGCCCACGAAATGTTAGTGACATTTTTAACCCTCTTAATAAGGATGATTTAAAACTAAAAATGAGTGATTGTTGACAATGAAATATGTTGGTTTAGTTTTATGTATCAAAGGACTCCTACCAGACCAAGAAGACAATGGAAACCTTGCGCATGGAGACTCAAAAATACAACAACGAAAAAAAAATTATCCGAACTTTTAATTTTTACGTTAAATTTATAACTTTGTAAAAGTTTATTGGCAGTCATCAAATTCTATCATTGCACGCATATTGGCATTAGACAAGGTTAAAGAACGAGTAAAATATCAAAGTCCTTCATTTTCTGATGCAAATCTTCTCATCTTCGAATGTGCTGCATTCGACAACACAACTAAGGAAGCTCTCGTTTCAGTGAGATGGGACACAACGT
This sequence comes from Neodontobutis hainanensis, assembly GCA_024349245.1. NCBI lineage: Eukaryota > Metazoa > Chordata > Actinopteri > Gobiiformes > Odontobutidae > Neodontobutis > Neodontobutis hainanensis. Next base: position 98,058 of record JALDNG010000324.1, on the reverse strand, counting down.
TCCGATGACCCACTTTCACCATGAATAAAAATCTATCATCCACAAAAATTTAATTGAGATGTTCGAGGTGACAAGGAATTTTAGTCATGACTCGATTGGATCTAAATTTATCTTTTCGACAGATCATGGAAAAGTTAAATGAATGAATGATTGCGATTGAAGATCCTCGACAGCGAAAGGTTGACTGGGATCTAGAGTGTGACTAACTATAAATCAAATACATTCCTGGACATGATAATATCCAAGCAGGCGATATATCCCGTTCATTACCACGACTTAAAAATATTAGGTTAAGAAAGACTGGAAGATTGAAAAAAATAATGAACAAGTCCATGCGATATCTGATAAAATGTTGAAAATTTACCAGCAACATAAAAATGGCTTTTTAAATGTATAAAGTTGGTGTAAAGTTAGTCTGTAAGTTAGGAATGAGTTCCATGGATAGAGCTGGTTGTGAAAATTGCAAGTTTCTCAAAATTTAGTAAAAATAAAATTTTTCAAATTTCATATATTATCTCTGTTTCCCGCCTCGAGAAGTGAAATCCATGCTTTTATCCCTCAAATGCATGATGGCCACAGAATAAAATGTAGAAATAAAAATCTTGAGTGAACAAAAAATTAAAATACTATGCCCTCGTGTTTAATTAAAGCTCATGACGCAAGATCAGGTGGATCTGCTTTGGGAACTGGGCTTATTTGTGCTCCTATCTGCAATCAAAAGCGTCAATAGGTACCCTGTATTTTCACAGTACATTCAAGAAACTGATAGAAGCAAAAGCCGCTCCATGTTTAGAAAACAAAGCAATATTCCAAGTTTGTATAGCTAATCTAGAAGTAGATTCGGCATTCCCTCCCGGATAAACGTTTTTACCTGAGTGTAATTTTAATCCGAACCACTCAAAAGTATATTCGCGAAAATCGGAATCGAAAATTCCAAAATCACCTTTTAACGGCGCAAAGTGAAAAGACAGTTAGAAGATCAAATCCACTACTCAAAGTATAAGAACACTATGTGAATAGGTTTTAAAGAAATAAAAATTTATGTCTAATTTTACTAACTATAAGGTCAAAAAATATACAAAAACCTAATTTTCCATTCCGAAATTACAACATACTTAGGATTAAAATTCCATGTGTATAGAAATTAAAAAAATAAGGATAAACAAGAAAATCATTCAAAAATATTCAAAACTGAATTTCTGGAAAAATTAAATGTTTTAAATTACAAAATAAACGGCTCTAAATCATGAGCTTTAAACAGGAAAATAAAAAAAGGTTTTATTAATAAAAATTTTGGTTCTAAGCAATCGCAAAACCAACATTATAAATAAATCACAGAGATACTCTTGACGATCTTACTCCAACTGTCCAAAATGATGGTTTTAACTATAGTATTCAAACAATTTAACATCTATTCGAAATTTTAATACGAATCCTTGTCGTCTTTCACCCGATTATTTAAAGTAGGGAAAATGGCGGGAGTTAAAATAGGCTTCAAAAAACGCTCAAAAAGTATTTTCCAATGAAAAAGAATGAGAAAATTAATATTCATTTAGTTTTTACCGTTTTCACCTGTCAAATTTTGTCGTGTTGAAATTCGCAACTTCGGTGACTTCCTGGTTTCGAATTCCTGTCGAATTTTGACCAATCTCTGCGCCTGTCAGAAAAAATCCAAATCCACATATGGTAACTTAAATGGATGCATAGATGTTTGGGGGAACATTCGTTAAAAATTCTCCGAGACACCTATTATAACTTCCCAAATCGTTATTTCTTCTTCATTGTATTTTAAAATGTCTTTTGATTGAAAGATTCCACAAATTCAGGATTATAAAGAGACATCCAGGTTCTTTCGAAGTATGACCAACAAACATAATAGAATTCATCGACAGTCAGTTTTGATAAATGAATATGGCCTGCTTAATATCTGAAATCGACACTTGTTACAAGCTTTATATCTGATAGAATTTCAATTTTCTTGGTTTATTTAATATTTGCGTACATTACGATATATGGTTTGATTCAGCTGAAATCAGTCGCTGTGCAGATGAATTCCAGAAATTCGTGCCTGATTCCACATATAAGTCCAAATTCGAAATCCGAGGTAATTATATTTGTCATCTAAGAAGGCTCTTATAATACAAATATTTCATGTTAAGCGTTGGGATGAAGGTATTCATTTTACCACTCAGGCAGTATGCACAGGAGATATCTTATTCTGAACTACTCCAAAACCATTACGATGGGACATTTGAACAACCCGCGATTGGACAGAACGAAAGGTATCATCGATTAAAATCGGACCTTTGTAACGAAACTAAGAGAGAAATTCGTTTGTAGACCATGTCATAAATTCATGATAGTCCCTTTAAATTTCACCATTCCAGTATCGTCTTTAAAAAAACATTCCTTGAGAGAAATTTCTAAGTGGTGGACGAGTTGCGGATAAAATATTATTTGATATTTTGGCACTTTGGTCTCTTACTTTAGCATATTCTCTTTCGAAGGGACATCATACGGAAAATTTCGAAACTTTGTTCGAAACTCTAATAGCAACCCATCGCACATTTGATGTGGATAATATTGTAACTCTGTCTACTTGTAATTAATATATTCGTTAAAAATTTATTTGTGGTTATTTCTTTTGCAACAACTCGGTTTGATTCCGTTTGTCTTCTGCGACACATCTGTGATCCCTTTGTGGTGTATGTTTCATCATGTATGGTTAACTTTACCGAACAGTTCTCGCTGTCATATTTAAAGCACTTTTAGTATCTTTCCTCTAAATGTTTTATTTTTCAGAACTTGTATCCGATATTCTCAAACTTAGATTTGTGTGCTTCCAGCGTATCAAAATATGTAATTTAGGCGGTTATTACATAGATCCGAAAATGATGACTCAAAAGTATAGTTCTTTGGATAATAATTTAAACTTTAAAAATCGTATATTTTCGTGTTAACTCGCATTTCATCTTAGGAAGCCATCAAAACATGACATTTTATTAAAATTTTCACATCTAATCATCAGCGCTTTAAAAATCTGTTTTTTACTTAAATATAAAATATTTAAAAAACTACTTAAAAAGAAGGGGAGCAGAATAACGCAAAATAAAATAGTCAAAAAGTGATATCAGTACGCATGGCTGTTATTGATAAATTAAATAAGTTTACATTATTTCCTTAAATATGAAAATTGTGAATTTTACAGATTTTTATTCATTTTAGTTATATTTATAAAGTTTTAACATTATAAGTGGTTTTTAATTAAACCATAATTCGTTTCATTTATATTTTATAATCATTAAATCAAAGTGATATTAAATTATATTTTGTGGAAGGGTTGAAAAACGACCACATGTCTACTGTCTTATGATATTTAAAAAGCAGTTTCAAAAATTATTTTCGAACTTTCATTTTAAATAATATTTATTGATTAATAATTTAAAAATAAAAATTTCAAATCAGCTGAGCGTTATTTGTTGATAAACGACAGATGCCTGTTTAGATACTTTGTTCGAAATAAATCCATTATGTTTTGTTTCTTCAGAAAATTAACGTATTCAGATTTTTTATAACTCAAATGCACAGTTTTGAAGAGTTATTTTAATAAATTGTCGTGGTCATATTATTAATAGCCAATAATGGTGGTTTTACGCCAAAACGTAAAATCCTTTTTATAATTAAGAATTTTCAAATAATTTTGATAATTTATCGAATGTAAATTCTTCCGGCTTTCTTAAATCTAAAAGTCGCTATTCAATTAAAAAAAAGATTAATAATTTTTGACATTTTGAAAAAAAAGCATTGGAGTTCGCCGCATTAATTTAAAATTTTTTTTACATTTTTGAGTTCAACCAAAAGGTGGAAATTTTTAGCAGAATAAACCTCATTCATAATTCATTCTGGTATAATTAAATTTATTATTCCATTTCTATCAATAAAGATTAACCCTATTTTATGATTTAAGTGTTTGGGGAAGTTGCCGTTAATTTTTTCAAAAGGAAATAGTTGATAAAAAATAATGATTGTTTTATTTGATATTTCTCAATTATTTGATGCTATTAGCATGTTAATTTATAAGCCAAATTTGAGTTTAAATAAATAATCACGTGAATGTGGTCATTAAAAGGAAATTAGAGAAGAACTCTTTATTTCCTTTAAAAATTGATATATTTCTACTATTACCCTAAATTTAAAAACACATTCACCAAAACTTATCCGTTGCTTTGTAATTATAAAATTACAGTTTCTGTTATCACACATTTCGATGTTATTGATAAAGTTTTACGTTTATTCACAAAATAAATTTAAAAATTATAAATTAAATGTAAATAAACTATCTCTCAGAATTTAAGTATTGTATTTTTCATATATATTTTTGTTATACTTACCTAAACGGAGGATTTTTAATTTTAAACCTTCATAAAATTACAATTGAATCTAAATTGATTGATAATTCAAGATGATTAACTTATTTAACAGAGAGATCATAACAATTTAGAGGAGAAAAACTAAAACGACGGTTTAAATTGTTTTATTTAAATAACGCACGAAATTCTATTGTCTGATTAAGTAAGCATGATTTAAACATTGATGTTAAAGAGAGACGAGATATTATCTGCTGAAAATTCGAATTTTACTGTTGTTCACTTGATAATTTAAAAAAACAAAAAATCCCCAATTTTTATGTCTTTAAATTATCATTAATCATTCCATTACTTCATAAAAAATGGAACGTAATTAACAAATAAATAATTCAGGTTTTCACACAGACAATATGATCATACATGAAAATTACATTTTTAAATTTTAACGTTTATTTTGAAACCGTTATGGTAAATAAGGATTTCCAATATAGTCCCTTAAAATCCTCTTCCCGGTGATATTGATTGAGAATTTAATTTTTCATGAAATATATTATATTCAGTCTGGTATTCAATTGTGTCGATAAAACCTTGTTATCTAGTTGGATCAGCAAGTATTGTTTCACTTTTAGTTTTTAATATTGAATAAAGTGTACCATAAGGACGTTAAAATGTTTTACAGTTATTTTATAAAAATCTAAAAAACTGTCAATAAATATGGATCCAGTTTTGATTTGTGGCAAATTTTGCTCTTACAAGCACATTATTTATTTTGGTCAAAAAACAAGTTTGTATATCCTCTTTATAAAAATTAGGACGTCGACTGATAATAAAATGTATCATTTCTTCGTCTGAAAGATAAGGTTTTAATTGTTAAATAGCGATGTTTTTTCAATTTTATATATCCTGGAACATTTTTTGGCAGCTTGGAATAAAGTCACATGACGGTATGTGGTTTCTATATCATCGAGAGAGGTGAACCAATGCTTTGATCTCCTCACATGCGATGAGTGTATTTCGAATCCGAATTGTTTTTGGATCCAAGATGTAATTTCTTTGAAAATAATCAAGAAAATGATTAACGAAGAAGAGTTCACAAAACATGGTCAAAGCCATTGTGTGCAGATAGAGAATGAGGATAGATTTCAAAAGCAGGATATTGTTCATCCCATCTCCAAAGTCAGAAGTTCTCCAAGTATTAAATGAGTGCAAGCCTTAGACTCTGTTGAAATCAGCAACTTTCAAATCAATACAGGGAGGTTTACTGTGTTGCTCAGGCCAGGTGGGTTATTTTGTTCCATAGGTTACCGTGCAAACATATCGATCAGTGTAAAGCCTTTGAGGACAGTGAAGCTGGATTTGTATTTTCTCATAGACAACTCGATTTCCATGGCAGTTGTCTTTGCACGTATCAAGGAGGCCATCGAGCCTTTAGGTAGGTGGTCTGTGTTACAAGTAGTCGAGGAGTTAAGGACAACGTTAGGAGTCACGAGGGTCGGGATAGGCAAGTTTGTTGACTTTCCATTCACACCGATTGTTCATCAGCCGATAGTTTCGTTCAAGTACGCATCAAAAAGAAGCTAAAGCTCTTCTCATAATTAGTAATTTCGAGACATACGAATCGTTCTTGTTCAGAAATTATCAAGCCTTGACTCTTGACAAGAGATTGATATTGGTGAGGATGTTTTTGAGATTAGCCACACCTTCTGAACGCCACATCAAAAAGTATTGACCCTCCAGAGGCGATGTTTGACGCAATACTTCAAGCCAGCGAATGTCAACAACAAGTAAATGATTCGATGACTCAGATTGGTTGGAGTAAAGACAAAGAAATTGAGCGCATTATGGTTGTGGTGTCGGAGCGAAGCGTTAAACTCGCAGGCCACGGAAACGTACTGATGTTTACTAAAGCAAGATTGTGGGTCTGCTCGAACCAAACGATGGGAAATGTCACATGATAAACAAGCGGGATGTGGGCCCAATCAAACAGGTATTTTTATCTCTCTCCCAGGACTATGCCCACCCTTCTTTCGTAGCCGAATCTCTCACTAAAAACAGCATTAAACTTTTGCTGCTTGTAGGACAGGGCTACAAATCAAAATATAAGGTGTGTTTAATCTTCAAAAGCATCAATACATATCGTCGATCTAAGTTAGGTTTTAACACAGTTTTTTTCCCACCAAATCATTGATATTGTCGAATTTAATCGAATGAACGCGATGCAACTCCATAAACTTATTGTTGACGCCGCATTAGTATATGATTTATTTTACAGGCTCGTAAACAGGATTACTATTTGTCGCTGAGGAACATTCCTCAAGATCTGCGAATCAAAATCATGACCGACTGGTGAGACTATCAAATTTATCAAAAGTGGTGATGAAGGATACTATCTGAATACATCTTCGTGCGAAAAAGTCGACAACACGAAAAATGTTACATTCAATATCGAAATGGAGACATCCCGATGTCTAGATAAAAAAATCTCGTATACTTGTCGTTAATACTGTGCCTCGATAAGCATAAATGACCACATCAGTATTCCCTGAAATTGATAAACTATGTACATGCCCATGTTCAAAAAAGCTTACTCTTAAGTATATGCTTGCTTTTTTAAAAGACCAAACAAGTGCAACAACCAAGGAGACCTAATCTGTGGGAAATGCCGGTGTTCACCTGGGAGGTATTCAAACCTTTTAGTTCTTGGCTGGGAAAATTCTGCGAATGCAACGACTCAGATGGGAGTAGGGACCATAGATGTGAACAAAACGGTCAAATATGCAGCGGAAAGGGAAATTGTGTTTGTGGATTATGTGAATGCTTTAATGTAAATTTACGAATATCAAAAGAATTTCGAAAAGTCTTATGGTAAATTCTGCGAGTGCAGTGACTACAGGTGCCATAGTACTGTCAATGGGTTGTGTATGAAGTCATTTTAACTATTTGGTAATAAAAAGGGGAAATGTGTATGTGGTTTTTGTCAGTGTGTTGAACCCTACAAAGGACTTGACTGTGGGGAATTGATATGCGACCATCCTGAAATCACCAAAAAATGCAAGGAAAGTGAGTCGGCGCCAGTTTTATCACTTCTAAACAAGGAATGTTCAAATAACGGAACCTGCGAGTGCGGAAACTGCAAGTGCCGTGACGGTTATACAAAAACGTTCTGCGAAGAATTATTGGTGAATTCTAGATTTACTCAAGCCGCCAAAAATCGGATGTCTACAATTAGAAGCGTGCGCAAAGGCGAAACCAGATAAAACTGGCAATAACAAAACGTGCAATTTTCAAAAAGTAGAAGTGAGTGAATATACACATCCACATTGTACTTTCTCTTAAAGATCAGCACCTCACACTCCTCATTGTGTACTTTTCTACGAGGATTGTTACCATTACTTTTCGCCAATTATTCGCCCAGACAGTTCAGTGTATGTGCTATTTTTTAAGAAAATTAACAAATCAACTGGTAAAAACATCAAAACTGAAGTAAGATTGCAAAAAGCCAGTGAAAATCGGACTAATTATACTCTTCTCCATCATTGGAACGTTTGTACTAACATTTCTGATCATTTTCTTGATCTACGCTATCTATTACAATTTATATGTAAATTCGATGAATCTAATTTAGGAAAAATATCTCTACCAGAAACATTTATTTGAACTTGGGAGATCTGTAATGACGGAAGTTGAACTTTTTTAATCATCAGATTGAAAATCCTATCTATGATAGGACCTCTGTTATACAAACATAAATAAAAGCTTTTATCTTTAAATTTATTTCAGAATAAATTTACAATTGGTTGATTTTTGCAAAATTAAAATGAATCCAAAATTGTCCTATCAACCTTAATACTTAGCATCCGATTTTATGCTGATACGACTTATATTTTTAGATCTTATCTCAGTTGAAGTAAAAATATTTTTGCCTGATATTAAACGTATGTGAAATAAGGAAATTTTTTATCCTGAACTATTTTTAGCTCACGCTTTAATTTTTATATTTATTTTAATGTACTGTGCAAAATTCATTTTTCGCGCACTTTACTTAATTTTCATGAATGCAGACGGTTAATGAGCATTAGTTGTAAATGAACATTCAGCTCTCTCTTCTTGTTTATTCTAAAAACTTTCCACCTGGTTTAACTCTTCCGTATAAAAAAGAGTATCGATAGATGCTGATATCAAAATAATTTGCTCTGTTCATGGTCTCGGGAGGTTAATGGATGGAATACTATATTAAAAATTATCGTACATTTAACCAGGTTAAATTTAAAACGAGGATTAAATTCGATTCTTAAGAGTATTTGAAGAAGGCAGGAATGTAAAATTATAAAGTTTCGATTTCTCTTTAAACATACATGACAGATTTTTTAACATTTTGAACTACACCCGTGTAAAAGGGGGTTGAAAGATCGAAAAGAGAAAATCCCAAAACGGAGAAAACTAATAATATACTTTTTCAAGTATAAACTTTAGCCTGAAAATTATATAAATACAATCCTGTTTCTAATATGTTCATTTTATTATAATTAAGTCTACGCGCCAAAATATTACATGTGTTTTTATCGGATATTTACAAAATGGGCTGTTTCATTTAAAAATGCAAATATAGAATAGGAATTTTATGAGATCAATTATGATATAAAACTCACTTTTAGCACTTATTTTTGAAAAAGATAACAAAAACGTGCGAACCCTTTTTAATAAACTTAGAATAACTGACATTTAACGAAAGAGTCACAGATATTAAATTTTTAAATACGCCAAGGAATTATAAATGTTATCTTGCTGTATCCTCCACCAAAATTAAAAAAATCAACAACACCTAAAACATAAAAAGTATTATTTGACCTGAGTTAAAAAATGTTAAAAGCTGTAACTTATAAAGTTGTATTTGTATCACATTAAACAAAATTAACATGCATTGAATGTTAAACTTCAAAATATTCATGAAGATTTTAACAGAGTGCCTAATCACCCAATGAGAAATACATCCTTTTCTATGTATACTCTTATTTTCTGTGTTAATTGTTAAACTTAGATGAAATTTTTATCAACTGACGAAAACGACTTTCTCTTCACAACATTGGGTATAAAAAGTCACTTTAAAGTGAATAATTATCTACAAAAGGTTATTAATTGAAGAAGGAACGGTGAAGAGAAAAAATTTTAAAAATTATCTCTAGAACAGTTTTCAAAGCTAAACAGACTTCATTTAATCCTAAAAGTCAAAAAGTTAAAATTTATTACTGCATGATTCCTCAAAATAAAAATTAAAAAATTTGGCCTTTAAGTCTGTAAAAAATGCTAATATTAATACAAAAATTTGTTTCTTTTTTGAACTCGGTTGCCTAAACATCACACGATGCACTGAGATCTTAACTTACGATTTTGCGCAACAGCTAAATTGAATATATTTTCATGTATGTCATTTTGAAACGTCATAATATCTTCATTTCGAAAAAGATATTTTAAGTCGACGAAAGTCTGTATTTGTATGGGCAATTTTAATGGCTGAAATAAAATTTTATATATCGGGTAAGTTTAGTTTCTTTAATTTTAAGACAATTAAATCTAAACGATTAAAACATCCATAGCCACAGAATGTGGTTTTTTCTTTCGAACACACAAATTTTTTCAATAATTCAGCAGTATCAAAGTAGAATTCTTCATATCCTTTCAACTTACCAGGAACATAAATTGTACTTAATTTTTCAATAAATTAAAATATTTATGTATACGCACGTGGACATTGTCAAAAACTAATAGACTATCTCGAAATCACTAGACCTGGTGTAGGCTTAGTAAAGATTAGAGCGACTACCGCAGACCACAAAGATACCTGTTTTAACTTAAATTTCAAATTCATAAATTAAGTTAGATGAAAAACCATTTTACTTTTCGCAGAGATGTATTTTACAACCAAAAATTGAAGGTATACCCTTCTGTGAAGTTGTAAATATTATATAATGAAGAAATATCTAAGATAGAAGGAGACGAAGATATAAATTATCCAAAATATAAACTAAAAAAATTTAAACTCCGGTTTTATCAGTAAATACGTATTTTGGCTGAATTCTTATAATTCTGATCTTAGATACGATCTCAGATTAGAAATAACCAAATTCTCCATTTAAAAAAAGCTCTAAAAAATTTAAATCGAAAGAGACCGATATATTAGATCAATAATTTCAAAAATCTAAAATTTTTCTGGCCTCATATGGGAGTAACGCATTAATATAAGTCCTACAGGCATTTACTATGTGTTGCGAGAATGATTTTATCGTCAAATAAATGCATCTTTAAAAATTGTTGAAAATATAACAAATATTTTAAATAGTTTTTGTTAAAACCAACTTCTGGTAAGTAATTTTATAAATTTTCAGATTTTTACTCATTGTACCTAGAGGCAGTCTCCCTCATTTTTTTCACATTTTAGCTTCCAACCAGAATGAATTGTGATAGAAATCGAAAGGCAAGCGAATTAATTCAAAATCATGACATTTAGCTGAAAGCTGTAAAACCTAAACCTGATTAATGTGCGTGATTGGTTTACACAACTGAAAATTACATTTATTTATGGGCGGTTTTAAAAGCGCCAAAAGAAACAATAAGAATGTGTTAAATTCTTCGAATTAATTTTTTAAAATAAATTCGCATGCGTCATATGTTAAAACAAATACAAAAAAACCTACTCGATATAATAACCGTAAATAAAAAATAATTCGATGGATTTAAAATTAGAAATCTCGTATCTACTATAAAGTAGATTATTAACTGGCTAATTTTAAAAATTTAAGTTCTATGATATTTCAATTTATTTATATTCAATGACTTGGTGATGGTATCGTTGGAGTATGGGGACATGAATATCCAAAGTTAGAATTTTTAGCTGCACGCTACGTTTGTAGTTTTTTAGAGATTAAAATTTCTAACTAGAAGTAATTTTTTTATACTTGATATAATTTTCGAAATATGACAGGTTAGTTGAAGTGTTTCGGACAATGTCATTAATCTGATATTGTGTATGTAAGAGTTTATCTCCACTCACCATTTATAATTTAAAAATAGATATTTTTAAATAGTATAATCAATTTTAACAACTCTTACCATCAGAATAAAATATGGGAACTTCTTGATGAAGCCAGTCATTCGTCAGGTTCAAAGAATTATAGTTAGATTACTTTTAACTCTTAACTTCAAAAAAATAAACTCAAATTTATCATGTTAAAATTTTGATCCACTTTAAATCGTTTGGAAATATTTTGACAGCGATTGATTTCAGATGGCTTTTGGAAAGCTGTTATACTACGTCTAAAAATGTTGAAATGATGATTTAGTTATCACATCAGTAACTCGAAATAGGATAATTAGAAAGGGATAAAGTTCTGATTATCCTGTCCTTTAGTAAACTTTAAAGTTATACCTAAGTGGAAATCCTGCATTCATAAATTAAATAAATATATTCTGGGAAAGTTACAATAATTGTTTTCGTTTTCAAAATAAGCGAGCATTAGCACACGCGCACAAATTAAATGGAATTGCGATAATATATCTACGGATGCCTATAAATTTTCTCATGAAGATTCTGTTCAGTAAAAAGTTTATAGAATGTACATTAACAGGTTTTAATAAAAATATATTTTATGAGTATGTAAATTAATTGTATTTGATTTCTTGTAGTCTATAGACAGTTTTCACATCTTTCTCGAATTTATAATCCTAAAATTGTTAAACTACTGCCAAAAACATTTTTTTCGATTTCGATGACGCGGGCTGATTAACTATTCGAGACAGTATTTTAAACCTCAGGGTTATCTGGATGTTTTAAAATTAAGGGATAAAAAAATTTCGAGATTGTTGATTGTAAAGTGCCGTGTTCGTGACTTCTTGCAAACTCAACCAAATAACTAAAATAAATCTGGATTTATGACTGGTATCATCCTATTTATGTTTTAATAACTTTTACCAGTTAGTGTGACAACAAAAATTTCTTGCGCACGCGTTCTTTTATCCCTGGATGGTCGACAAACCATCAAGGTGATGATATCTCTTGTACTCTCTTTTTGAAATTATGCTTCATAAACGTTGACGATTATACTCCAACCATCCAATATTAACTGCCTCGGTTGTAACATAATCCGACACACTCTTTTCATAACAATAGGTCAAATGGTTAGTGGATTCGTCATGAAAAGGGATAATACAAAATATTTGAGTAACTTTTTATTTGTAGAAAATAATTCGAAATATTTGGATCGTCTAAATTATTATAGACCTGAGTTGACAGATTTTATTGCCTGAGTGAAATAACATCAACGGTGAGTCATAAAACAGAACTTAGTGAAAATAAAACATGTAAAGCTTCTTTACGTCCGATTCATTTCATCTCGGGGAAAATATCAAGAATCAAAGACCTGATATGTTACATCAAGTGGTTATTAAGTATAGTTCTCTTCCTTTTTGCAGTTATTTTGTTTATGGTTCCAAGAAAGACAGTTCTTTTCGAATTCGCACCGACAATTGAAAAAAATTACGAAAAAGTAGTTACTTCCATTAATCCATGAATTGCAGAGCAAACTTCCACGAAATTCTATTTTCAGCTTGTATAGATTTAAATCTGGATAATGGCAAACTCCTCTATGAAAAGGAGACATGAAAAACTGCATTCAGCTTTGGTAGTGAATACGGACAACTCGAAGTCACAGTTACGCCATTTGGACTTAACATTCTTCCAGCCCGGTTCAAACTTTGACAAATAACCTTATTCATGGATTCGATCATGTCATATAAAACATGGATGACATCATTGTATCTTCGAAATCAAAGATTTAACTCAATAAAATTTCCCTACCTCCCACATACTTTTAGTTCCCAAGGAATGAAAACAGATGGCAAAAAACTAAAATAGGCTACTCCGAAAAATTCCGAAGAATTGAAAACTTTTTTAGGTTTAGCATCGTATAACAAAAAATTTATCTTGAATTTTGAAGAGAGAGTCAAGCTCTGAGGTAATCCTGTAGATAAAAAATATCCGTTAAATGGGAACGAGTCAGCTAATTTTACATTTCAGACCTTGAAAAATTGGCTGCCCTCCAACCCAATACACGTGTTTCCTAATTTTTATTTACCTTTCGAAGTTACACTGGTGCGAGCTGAACAGCTTTATGAGCTGGTTTAGAACGTAAAAGGGCGTATGATTGTATACCCAGACTGAGTTCCTACCGGGCAGGAACGAAAGAACTGTGCTCATGAACTAGAATGCTTAGCCCTCGTCTTCCCTCTCAAAATCCAAGGAGATATTTAACTGGGAAGAAATTCCCGCTTTATACTGACCACGAGTTACAAAAATGGCTTCTTACCAATAAAACAAGATAGGAACGAGTATTTGGATGGAGTATTCAACTGCGATAATTTGATTTTGACGTGAATTTTAAAAGTTACGAAAGAAATGGTTATGGCGATGCATTCTCAAGAATTGCTTGCTCAACTGTAATGGATCTTATTCTACGAGATGCAAAAATTTCAAACGCACAAGATGAAGACGAAATTTTTGGCTCAATCAAAAAGGCAGTGAAATATAATCGATATATAAAACATTTAAAATTATTGCAAAATTTAAAAGCCTCAAGAAGATTAATCACGATTTAAGGCTCTTGAAAGGTGCACTGTATTGGCAAGACTCAATAACTCCGAGCGATATTCACAAAAACTATGTTTTAACACATGAATCGTTTTAAAGTGTTTTTGAAATAAAGTCATTACTCATTGATAAGCGGGCATTTCTATTGAGATAAAACTGTCGATCAATTAAAAAATATCTGCTTCTGTGTATCGATGATAAAAGACACATTTGAATATTGGCTGAAAGCATCAAATAAGTCCTTATAATTGTCTTTAGAGCAGATAAAAATGATAAACGTTGAGAGACTTTATCATTATATATTCTGAAAATCTGTCAGGTTGTTACTGTAATCTATTGATGTTAAGGACTTGATTATAAATCGATCAAAGCAACTATATTGAGGGACCAATCTGCCGAATTGATAATCAATTAATTGATAAACGTCGGTATTTTTGGACCTCCAATTGCCATGTTGTCAGTCCAAGGTAAAAACTTTGAATCCGTTATGTTCAAACGGTATACGAAGAGAGGTATTAAAATGATCAACAAAAAATAATGTCATATACAAGTTAATGGCCTCAAAGAAATAGTCAAAGGATCATTCCTTGCAATTCTTCCACAGGTTCGTTCGAACACTGGAACATGGGATGACAAAAATGAACACCATTGTTTATTCGTACAATACTAAAGGCCAATCCTCATCCAAATTCCCACCATAAGGACTGTTTGGGAGAGAACACTCGAATTTAGTTTAAAAATTTTGATCACTGCAGTAATGAACTGACTAGCTAAATGGGTCAGACATCGACTTTCAAACTTGTGGGATCATATTGATTTAGAGCTACCTGGTTCATTAGAATACCAAAAACATAACTGTAATGAATCCCACCCACAAAATAAGCTTTTTGACCAATGATTATAAACAGATTCTAACAAAAATAAATTACCTTCTAATTTGGAATGTGGATTGAAAATCCACAATCTATGAGAAAAATGGCCGAACTCCCACACGCGTAAAAAATATGACCGCCAGTATTTGTATGGATACAATAAATCCATAAATAACACGGGACAACCCAGAAGAAAAAACGAAAAATCCAAACTGAGCAGTTTCGGAGAGGAGCTTGGATGAAGACACTGTCCCAATTAACACTGGTAAAATACCAAAACGAAAAAAACGCATAGCTACCGTAAAGGAGAAAAGGGTTCTATATTTACCTTCTGGATCATTAGGGGAGTTATAAAATTAATAAATATATCCTTCGAAGAAACCTGGTAACTAGGCGGTGGCTGGATTAACAGATATAACTTTTAACTATTCTATGCCAACACAAGTAATCTTACGTGAAGTATGACAATTTTGTACATTTATTACGATCGAAACGACAAGAATAATATAAGATCGTACAAAAAATACATATCGATTCTTGGTGATCAGTTTACCAATGAGACGGGAAGTGGAAAAACGATGCAAGCCCACGCTTCCTGTCAGCGACTTCTAGCCAAGAATGGAAAGCATGACCATTTTTCCGAGTTCTAGAACAGCCGATGAAATATTAAAAATTTAATACATAATCTTCAAATCCGAAAACCGAATCAACTTTTATCTTTGCGTATTTCATCCATGATTCTAGTTAGATATTGTTTGAAATAAGATATGAATATTAATGCTGGAGCCTTAATGATGCAGTTAAGCATAATATAATTTTATAATTGTCATGTAAAAGATATTTTAAATAATTGCTAAGGCTGAACTAACCACTGATTTTAAAGCCTAATATTTACATTTTTATTCATGTGTTATCTGTGAAAATTGAAATCAAAGAGAACGCTGTTAAATGCTATTTGGGGGCTGTTGGACTTGTCGTACGTGGAATTTTAATTCTTGTTAAATTCATAATTTAGCGTTACAATCAAAAATGCAGGGCGTCGATTACGCTCGCCTTAAAATTTTGAGATTTATGGTAAATTGGCGAAAATTTAACTTTTTGGAAGTTTTAACAATGGCATTGAGCGTCGTTACTTCTTAAATGTCACAATCTTTGATAAAAATGAATCGGGTGTGTAAAAATCAGACTATCTTATTTTTAAAAAATACATTTAAATAATTCATGGGATAGGCAAAATGAGAAAAGCGCGGTTGAAAATTTAAATGATTTTTCAATCCTTTGATTATAAGCAGTCAATGAAAATATTTATATTGATTTATAAGGAAAAATTTAAATTCAAACGATATATTCCAAGCAGGTCCTGTAACAAAAATAGAAATTTATAGTCATTCAACGACCGAATAAAATTAAAATCCGATCAGGTTCATTTCAAAAATACAGAATGATAAAGGAATTTGGGTGAGCTTAATGAGCTTATTGAATATGCTCGCTTTTGCGCAATAAACATTGCTTTTTATTATGAGGTGTTTAGCCAAATAATGTTGAAAAATATCTTAAAAGCTCTTTGACTTTATAACAATAATCTTAAACAGTTAAGTGTATAAATGATATATCCAAAATTTTTACCTTAGCTTCAAAGATCGTGTCTGGGAATTCACCCTATTCTATCAATACTTATTCACTTTTATTGGCTATTTCTTAAACGCATAACTTAGCTTCTAGCATTCAAATGGAAGAATTCAATAAATCGCTGTTTGACATATTTATAAATTCACGAAAGATAAACTTATTAAACACTCATTTAACACACTATCGTCTGTAGCTTTATGTTTATGGAGTTAAAATTTACCACAAGAGGGGGGATTTGTGTAAAAGGTGAGAACTAATTTGATTAAAGTTAATTGTCTATCGTTATTACAAAAAAAGCCCATACAATTTCTGGGTATATAAACAAGTTCTTCATCACCAAAAAATTATCTTCAATGTTTAGAAACCAGTCTAAATTATTTTCTAAGTGTAAATAAACACGAAATGCTCAAATGAAAAAACCACCAATATCTGCCTAAGCTTCAGTTGTTAAATTCTTACAACGAAGAATGAAATTGTTTTCTCTAATATACGGGGTTTTAAATGAATACAAATTTACCTGTTTTCAAAAAATTGTTTTTGAAGGGACATACTGTGGTTATAAAACACGTGCCAATTGAGTCACTTCATATTTTGACACGCGCAAACGTAAATGATGTCTGATCTTCCTAGATTTAAAGTCAAAATCACTGATGTATGATACTAAAGATTTCCTAGGTTCACAACGGTGGACAATTTTCTTGTATTATATACGACAAGGACGTGCCTTTTGACTATAGTGGTTATTTAATCAAGTTAAACGACTGTGCACCATTTACAAAACTGGAATTATGCGATTTTCACCAAGATGAGGTTTATATTTTTGTGAGGATCAAGATGTATCTTTGTAGAAGTAGAGATGATGGCCTGTTCCGGCGTTGTTTAGTGTCGTCAATGGAAGATTCAGATTATTATAGGTAAAAAAGTGAAATAAAAATATAGAATATATCACGTAGATGAGGGGTACATCGATACAGTCTATATAGAAGAGTATTTTTAAATTCATTTACAATAGCCTTTACCAATGTCCAGAAGATTTTTTAAGAACTCCCTTCACATTCATCAACTGTGTATTTTACAACATAGTCCCGATCACATTATCCACAGATTCTTTGTTATGCTTTGTTACTGAGTAAATATAATAATATGTAAAGATCGTCAAGCGAATGGGATGCGTCTGCAATATTCTTCTTTAAAAACTATATTGAAGGTCTCTCAATTTTGCCTATATAGGAAAGGACACTGAGATTGAAATTATTAATTTTGATAAAAACTACATATGCCATGTAAATCTATACGTACTTAACGAAACAAAATACGTTGCTAGTTTTTGTAATTTAAGATAAATTTCAATAGACTTTTAATCAAGAACCAATATGCACGTGGTATTCTGTTTATATAACAAAAGAATCTCACATCACGACATATAAGGTGTCGAATTTCAAGTCTTTTAATTTTATGAAAATTGAAAATACTATTAAAAACACCACGGGTATGGGGAAATATTTATTTAGGAAAAGAAAAAATTAAATTATTATCAACAAATCACATACGCGCAGGCGTAACAGATCACCACGGCCATTCTACGTGGGGCGGTTTAAAATCTTCACTAAATTCATCAGAAAAAATTCATAAATTAACAGAAATAAGCGAAGAGTGCTTGGCGGGCGACTTAAATAGTTTAATTTATTATTAATTTTCAAAGCATCTTTATGCGATTCAAAAACAAAAATAAATTATGAAAAATTGGATGCTACGCCAAAGCGCGCCTTTAAGAATAGTGAAACAAGCGCAGGCGCGAATTTAACCTTAAGATCTCGTGGTACGTATTACATATAATCAGCCTGCACAGAAATGAAGTCATCTTGGGTTCCTAATAAGTTTAACAATAAGGATAAGACAAAAAATGTACAAAACTTCAAAGATACGCCACACGAAAAAATTGACGAGTTATTTGAACCTCTTGAATGTCAAAAAGATAAGAAATGGTCAAATTACACTAAAAATGAACTTAGTGATTCTTCAAACTGCAAACCAAAATTGTCAAATAAGAATTTAGCTCAATCAATAACATCGAAGCAACGTGTAGAACAGAAAAAAACTTTAGAAGCATCTGAAGAAAATTCATACATTGAAAATTCTTGTCAATGTAGTAACAACGATCAATCATGGACTAAAAGTGAAAGGCCTTCCTTGCCTTTAAATCAATTCGATGATGGGGAGCCATCCGCCATGACTGAATTTCATTCTCAAACTAAAAAACAAGACGTTTTGAAACCTACTGATAGAATTCATATGACACTCGATAAGCACTCAGCTATGAACATTGATTCGGGAAATAAGGAAAAACATGCTTGGGCGCCAAAATCAAAAAATATTCAAAATTCTACTGGAACTATGAAATATGGAAATAAAATATTTGAATCACAATCAAGGAGCGCCCGAAGGGATGAAAATGGTTCCATTTGTGAAAGTTCAAACCGATACAATCCTAACAGAAATAGAAATGTGGATAATCAAAAAAATAATCATTCCTTTAAGAAATTTCATGTTGAAAACGGAGAAGAAAATTCAACAAAAAATAGCCAGTTTGATCGAAATACCCAGTCTTTTGCACATTATGAATCAAATATGGACCTCAGTGAAGTGAATAACCTTTCTTGGGATCGAACGTCTGTTACGTATTTTGATTCTAATCATAATTTCAAACATCAAAAAAATCAAGAAAGTCCAGACAAGTATCACAATTGGAGACCATCAAATAATGTTAAAAGAGTCGGCCATCTTGGGAGGATAAGTCTTTTAGCACTAAAATTAATTCGAAAATTCAAGATGAGTTAAATACGACCTTAAAACAGAAGTCAGATTTACATAAAATGGAACATTATGAGTATCCAATCAACGAAGTTGATTTTAAATCTCAGAAACAAAAAAATATTTGGAAGCCTCACACCAATAACAACAACAAATCCTCTAACTCTCATGGTAGTTTTTACGTTGACAGGAATAATAGATCGTTTCCAAAAGATCATACAGCCACAAAATCTTTTAATGATGAATTATATATAAAATGTGACAAGCCTTTAAGCAATAAAAACATTCGGGTGGAGAAAAGCGATACGATGAATTATTCATTTAATAAATACGATCGAAATTTTAATGTTTCTGAAAAGAATAATGTTCACGATGCACGATTAAGTTGTCAACCTTCTAGATCTTGGGGAAAGCTTGATCATTCAAAAGGATTTTTAAATCAATGTTCAAAAATGAACAAAATTATGTGAATACAGATAAAACTTTGGGTCAGACTAACGAATGTCAATATGGAGATGGCAAATCTTTGGATACAAGTCAAAAATATGATAAATCTATGGTTAGTTTCCATAATAGTGATAAATATAAGCTTCAAAAAAATCTTTATCGAAATAAAGAATCCGAAACTTCCATGAATCCTGGATGGGATAATAAGAAGTCGAAAGAAGCTAACATTAACGCCGTTATGTCAGATAAGGAATTGGATGATTTTGAAGACACCAATATTGATTCAAAAATCGAAAAGAAAAATAACACATCTGCAAAAGAAGTGTCCTTAAATAGTTTTAAAAAATACGATATGATGAAAGATAAGTTAGAAAAAAATCACGTAAATGCACCAATATATGGTACCAAAGTAGAATATCCTGTATTCAGATGTCAAATGAAAAACAAAGTCCGCTCCATCATGCTGATATTTGCAATTATGAATCTTTTGATATATCAAGTTCTAATCTTCAGAGATCTCGGTGTTTAGAAAAAACTGATCAACCATTAAACAGAATGAGTAGTTTTGAACCAAATTTTAATGAAAGGAGAACATCTGGTTTTTATCACGATCGTCAAACTGATTTGGAATTCAATGAAACGAATAATAATTTATCTAGTCAAGAAAATCTTATTAAATGTCAGAATTATTCTCAAAATCCTTCCTGGGAAACACGAAATAAAATATCGTTCAAAAAACAAACACCTCAAACGTCACTTATTAGAGGTTCGAGACAAAAAATAATCGGCCCAGTAAAAAACTTTGAATGTGAGAATGTACCAGCTTTCAATAATAAAAAAAATGTAAGTGAAAAAGTTAAAGGGTCTTCTGATATACAGGGAAGTTCACTACTAAAAGAGGAAAGCCATCAATTTATTCCGGATAAATCTGTGAAAGTAATCAAATCTGCATGGACTGTCAAAAACCGACTTTCAAATTTAAAAATTGATGATTCATTAAACGCTCATCTTAATGATCACTCTAACAGTAAGAGTAACCACGATTCCGAATATCCATCACTTGTACCATGCGGCGATAATACCTCATCTGTAGAATCGGTTTCCCGAGTTTATGAATCAGAAACTCCTGAAAATGAGGTTAAGAGCTATTCTAAGAAAATTCTTCTTCAAGATCAAGATTCTAACATTAATTTTGATAAATTTAAAAATAAATTATTTGAAGAAAGTTGTGGGGATAGGTTACCCGGGAGCTGTTCATCATTTGTTAAGTTTTCAAATGAATTAATAAAAAAATCAGAAGAATCGTCGCCTTTGATTGATTTTTCTGAGCGAAAAGACGAAGTTTACACACGTCCATCAAAATTAAAATCTCTGAAAGTAAATGATTTTAAATCAATGAATTTGTCATCATCAATGAAGTATTTCTTGAATAAACATGGAATTAAAGAGCCATCGTTTTCAATGCAGTATTCATGGGTCTCCTTGAACTCTGCCACGGAATTATGCGTTATTTCTCCTAAAAATTCTGGTCTCACTTTTTGTGGAATTCTTTCTGTTGTTAATCGATTTTGCGATATGTTTATTTCGAGACAAACCTCTGATCCACTAATTTTGATGATATGTTCTTCTTGGGAAAATGTCGAGAAAGTGCATTCTATTTTCAATGGTTTTTCATTTGGCTCCAAAAAGATAAATTTGGTTAAATGTGTTTCTGGAACTCTTCAAGATAAGGAATGGATACTAAAAATACTTGAGGGTTGTGACATACTCATCACAACGATATCAATTGGCACTTCAATGTAGATCAAAAAAATATATTTCTTTTGAAACTCTTAAGTGTGTTATTTTTGATGATGCCTGTGAAATAATTGAGGATCACATGCTAAAATTTAAATACCTATTCTGTAACCTTGATCATGTAGAGTCGAAAATCCTTCTCTCTCATGCATGGACTGAAAAATTCAACAGCTTATCCTCAAATGCTTTCAATCTCATTATTACTGACCCAATTGAGATCTCCTCTTTCAAAAAAATAAAATTCATCATTAAATTTTGTTTTAATGACGATAAACATTCAATGATGAAACAATATTTGAACGATTTTGACAAAATAATTATTCAGGTTGGATCTGCACTTGAAGCTGACTCTGTCTCACAGATATTATCAGTCTATGGGTTATTACCAGTTAGAGTTTCTGAATGGCTTTCTCCAGAGGATTTATCAGAAATAAAGAACGTGTGGAATAAGTCCCAGCATTGTTTATTGGTTGCCTCTGACAACGTTTTAGATCGTCTTGATGTTTCTGATGCAAATTTAATCATAAATTATTGCATCCCATCGACTCGTGAATCGTTTAGAAGACGCATTCGATGCCTGCTATCTAACATTCTGAAAGACACACCTACATCTTGTCTTTTTTTAATAAGTGAGCACTGTTTGGCAAACCTTCACACACTGATAAGTTTTTTGAAGACGATGCATGGAGGAATTGATTTTATGGATTCTAATATACTTAATAAATATTTAATTCTTCGAGACAACATCTATAAAGATCTATGTCAAAACTTCAAGCTGTTTGGAACATGTCCATCGTATTTCAGCTGCCGATCTTGTCATACGATTTGCCATAATTCAACCTTTTGGCCGACAAATGGTCAAGTTAAATTTAAAATAATCAACGTGAAATCTGCAACTCATTTTTGGTGTCGAGTATTAAGTTACACTAAAAATAATGTTATTGAGGCATTTGACGATTCTTTTGCAATTATTTCAACGCGTTTTCAAATTGAAATGCTCAAATCAGGGAAGTTATCAAAAAATGTAAGTAAAGAATTCATAGAAAACAAGAATCTTATTGCTTTCAAAGATGATTCTGGTGTTTATTATCGTGCATACATAACTTCAGTTGATAAATATAATGAAAGAATTCCTGAACCAGAGATATTTAATGCTTATTGTATTGATCTTGGAGTGGATGTTAAGATTAAATTTGATCAACTATATGAGATACCTAATGAGTTTGCTTCGATTCGTCCATTAGTCGCAGAGATTATTTTGGTAGGGTTAAAGCCTAAAAATAAAGAAAAATCATGGTCTCCTTTTATAAATCGAATGGTTTCTTCAAAATTACATGACAGGATCGTTGATGGAACTATTATCCACAGTGGGGAAAATACTATTTGGGTTGACCAGATTTTATTTTCTGAAAATCTTCATGGATTGAATCAGAATACCATTTCATTCAGTCTGAAAAATTTTTTACTTGATAATACTTGGGCCACGCATAATTTGACACATGAATTTCAATTTGTTGTTCGAGAACCCTCAAGTATGGTTGAAGCCAATGAAAATATTTCATATTTTAAAAAATTGAATTTAAATCAATCTTATGACGTACAAGTTACAAGCTTTAACGAAAACGGAGTCATGTATGTCATTTTAAACGATTCACAAAAAGATTTAGAATCCCTGGATAAAATTATTTCAGAGAGTATCAATGAATCACCTGTCTTGTTTGATGCCACGGCGAATAAAGTGTGCATGGTTAATTTCTACTCAAAATGGAATCGTGCAATAGTTCTTTCAAAGGAAGATAATTATATTAACGTTTTACTGATAGACTGTGGTCAAAAAGTTCAAGTTGATCTTAAATCTTTAAGAGGTATGAATGAAAGGGTTTTAAATCACCTGCCATTCCAAGCAATTCAATGCTATCTTTATGGGCATGATTTTTCAATGAAAATTAAAGAGAAAAATTTGGTCGATATAAACACTATTCTACAAGATAAAAATCTTCAAATCACTCCTTTTGATTGCAGAAATTCTACTATTGTGAAAGACGCTCCTTGCTATACTGTAAAACTCGTCAAAAATGACGATAAACACAAACCTCTCTGTCTTTCATTGTATTTATTCTTCAATTGCCTCATCAAGCCTGATCAGACGTTGTTGCAGGATATATTTCCTCTTTCAGGTTTGTCAAACCCATGGAATATTTTTATTCATAACTTTTTTCTATCGAATGACATTTCTACGCCAAGAGCACTTCGCGAACAATATTCAATTTCTAGCGAAGATAGGAAAGCCTCAATTCGTTGTGACATTGATTTTATCGATAAATGGTTGGATTGCAAGTATTTAGGTGTATCTGATGAGTTATCTATCCTGCCTGTAATTGATATTTCTCCTATTCACGAACTTGCGAATCAATCTAAAACAGAAAATAGGGAAGAATTACATCCTAATATTACTCCACCAAAAACAAGTTGGTGCCAAACAAAAATAAATATTTTTATCATAATTGCAATTTGTGAGTGCCAAAGTCCAGTTGTCAGAAATTTCTACATCCACACTTTCTGTCAAATATAACCAGAATGACACCACATTTGGATTTAGAATAACTTTATTCTCCGACATTGATCCAGACCAGTCATCTTTTGATATCAATGAAGAAAGGATAAGAATAATACTTGAAAAGAAAAACATTTCAGTTAGTTGGGATTTTTTAACTGTTGAAGTAAAATCTCCTCCATGGCTTATGTACGACTGGAATTATAATCCTAAATCGACTAAATCACTATGGGAGGTTATATGTAAGGAATCTAATACTTCACCGAAGAGGCCATCATGCATACGCCAAGTTGTCGTAGAACCCGAAGATGCTGCAGGATTAGAGCTTTCATATTCAGAGTTAAGCTTTCCGTCTGACGCCAATTCTGATTTTCTTAATTCTAGCGTCTCTGATTGATATATATCAAAATATATTATAATTTTCTTTATTCATGTGATGAATTTAAATATTTCAAGTCTCACTTCAAAAAGTATTTAAATCGTTTGAATAAAAAATTTCCTTAGATCACGAATGTTCTGTCTGTTTTCCATAAAATTTACAGTATTTTAACATCAGAGCATCGTAAATTCGATTAACTTGATGTACTTGTTTTTAACCATGTCTGACAACGGGTTTTCTTTCTAATTTCATCGGATCATAACCATTAAGATGGCGAACTTATGCTGTTTATTTCTCAATGAATTTTGTTTTCATAATTGCGAGTTTAAACTATATTTGGTGATAATCCATAAGGTATCTTGAAGAATTTTGATGTGATTCGTGAGGGGATATTCACACAAACGACACATGGGTCGTACCAATTAATCTTAATTTATCAGATGAAATCATTTCGGAAGAAAATTTCGTCTCAGGAAAAACGAGCAATGCTGTTTTGAAACATTAATGTCAAAAAGTTCAATGATAATTAATAAAAGGAATAATCTTAAAATAAATATTATGTATCTGGTTTTCAAATCGAAATGAATTTTTTATAACATCAAACCATGGATTAGAGGGATTCCAAAAAGGATCAGGCCAAAATCAGTAACTAATATGTAAAGATAAAAATTGTGATTTTTATATTATTGGATGTTAAAATTTTTTTTCAATAAAAATCACAAAAATACAAAATTTTCTTACAAATAGGCTTAAAACTACAAAAATACCTCATTCTTATTTATGCCATGATTTTTACCATAAATTACGAGTCTAAGGTCGAAATAAAAACATGTTTTTTGATTTTATTAAATGTTAAATTCACCTTATAAATACTAATTTTCATATATAATATAAAATTCAAGTTTTTAAAATATACATTTAACTTCCCATCAAACATCTCCACTTCACTCGATTAAATTCGATCTTAAGTTTATACATGTTAAAATTCAAAGAAATCCAAATATTTAATTGAAAAACAATATTTTCAATTCAAAATATGTTAAACCAATATGATAAGCGAAGCCATATCCTCATTACACATTCTGATAACTAATTTGAAATAGAAAGAGGTTTATCTGAGATTAATTTTGGCCAACTATGGTTAAATTTTATTCATATAAAGGTACAAAAAATCAATCATCAATAACGTAAGATTGGGACGAGAATGTATTAAATTTCATTTCATTCATGCGTCTTAATCAGATTGAAAATTAAAAAAAAATGAATTTTAAAAGATAAGGATCACAAAATTTAAAAGGAAACTCGAAAAAGTACCACTTTTTGGTATGAAGTGGTATGACAAAGTAAACATTAAAAAATTATAAAATGTTGACATTTTTTCAGCTAATCTCAAGATAACTTTAAAGTTCGTCGTTTAAAAGGGTTTAGACTGAAAAGTAAAAATATTAATGTTTATTTAACTGAACGTCGTTTTACGACAACCAAAGTATCGTTATAGTGTTTGTGTATATGACGAAAGCACCGGTTTATAACTTTTTTGAAAAATACTGATAAAAAGTAGTTATTTTCATATTTTAACTAATTCAATCCAAAAATTGAGAACTGAGTGATAAAAGTTCATTTGGTTTTAAAAAAGTTTCTTTTTCCTTAAAAAGATTATTAAATAATGCAAGAAAAACCGAAACACAATCATCAAATTTAAACAAAAAATGCAAAATATTTTACGACTTTTCGAAGATTTTATGCCACGATCACTCTATAGATGTAGAACACAATTGTGATCCTCAAAAAAATTAATTTAATAATTGACCACATAAATGCATGATAGCTCGGTTTTTGAATTTTCAATTCTACCCATCTAGAACCTATCCGCATTTACTTTTTATCTCCTCGTTTTAATAAGCACAATATTCAGAAGACAACATGTCTTAATTTGAGGACAATACTCTTCAAGATAAAGCCAAATAAAGTAAAATAAATACTCTGTTTAAATAGAGTTGAGCTCATTCAAGGAAAATACTCATGGGGATTTTGGTGATGTAAACCTATTTGAAGATGTATTTACAAACTGTATTATACTTTTGGAAAGACCTGAATTTATTTTTACAAAATAAGAGAATCGTAGAAATTATACTTTTGCTTAAATATTTAAGAAGTTGGAAAATAATTTGCAAATCCTCCAAACCGAAATAAATATAAAAGTAAATATAACTTACTTTTCAAACATAAACTTACATTTGCCAATTAGCACTCATTGATTTTTAGAAAAGTAAAGAAGCAGCTGTGAAAAATAGACATACAAAGAAAAATATTTATTAAAACTTGAGGCGATGATTTTCTTTATCAAATCTACTTTTAAAATACCGTTCTGCCAAACCCTACAACTCACGATTATATTTGTTTTAAATCATTATTTTGTCAAATATAAGTTGCTATGGATTGAGTGTTTTTGTAAAGGTAAAAATATTAGTCTTACTTGGCCATCCGTCAATTAAGATGAGAACAAAATTTAAATATTTTTTTTAATGAGCTTATTACTCAGCTATACAAAAAGAGTTGCAATCACGCAAAGAATTTTTGGCATATTCTTTCAAAAATTTTGAGTCTCTTATCCCATATAAACTTGATTCGAGGGTTATCTTTTGAAATCTTATGCTTTTTTCCATTATGAAAATATAAAATGCATTTTTTACACCACACGTTAAAAATATTGAAAATATAGGACAGTTGTAAAAATTCGACAAATAATTTCAAAGGTGATAAGCTAACAAATTAATTTTAAATACCAAAATAGGTTGAGAGATAATAAACCATTCGCGGTTCAACTTTTCATATCCTTCTGTGATTTTCTCAACTTAAAATGTTGATTCGTTTTCTGAAATGGTATACTTGTGTGTAAACTTTATTATTAAGAATCTCAGATAGTTTTAACTCATTCTTACTCAACAAAATATTTTAAACTTGTTCTAATTCAGATTTTAATTGTTTAAAAGGTATTTTCAAACTTGATGAGGTGTGAGATTGACAATATTTGATGTAAAATTTTTCATAATTTATACATGTTAAGTTTAAGAGAATGATATTAAGTGACACTCAATTAGTTTGATTTTCTATCTCAAACTGGTTTTGATATCTTGAAATTATTTTTGACTCTGTTTTTCGAAAAAAATGAAATATTTTTAATAAAACCAAAGATTTCAAACTTAAATAATCTTCCTCCACAGATCGATACCACAAAAAACACTTATTAGACATCAATCTTAAGGAAAAAATAAATTTAAAAATGACTTACTTTTCTTTATTTAGGGTTTTCTCATAAAATGACATGGAGGATTATGTGCTTCAGCCATCTAAAGTTTTAAATTTTTGACAAAATTCTGTTTCCTCACAAATAAAATTTACATCTTTTTCGAAATTTAGGAAATTTATTCCTAATTTACTAAAATTATAAAGGGGGTAGAAAGTTCATTGAAATGTATTTATTTTGGATACTGACTCATATCTTAAAACTATTCTCTCCAAGCAAGAATTTTATTTTCATCTCATTGAAAATACTCACCTGTATTTTTAACGATTCTTTGAATAATCGCGAATTGAGTTTACCTGGAACAGATCAAAAGTTCTAAACGCGATCTGAATAAAAATATTGAAAATAAAATAATAACTTGAGTTTAAAAATAAATTCACAACTTTATTATTTTACAATTTTATTTTATTAATCTTAATTAAATAATTTTTTTGTGGTTATTCGACGATGAATTGAACCTATCTAAGAGTCTTCCGAAAGGGCTGGATAAAAATATTTAACTCATCCACCTTAAAGCGAAACTTAGTTATGTTTATATAAAACATATATTTAACAAATTTGCTTTCGTAAAAATATATAAATAAAGTAAATCCCTAAATTTATATATTTAATAAATATCTTTGAAATTTTGTGATTAAATAAA
This sequence comes from Neodontobutis hainanensis, assembly GCA_024349245.1. Classification (NCBI taxonomy): domain Eukaryota; kingdom Metazoa; phylum Chordata; class Actinopteri; order Gobiiformes; family Odontobutidae; genus Neodontobutis; species Neodontobutis hainanensis. The sequence goes on along the minus strand of JALDNG010000324.1, from coordinate 69,612 downwards.
AACTCGAAATTATTTTATCCCTGAAAAAATATTCCAATATTTTAAAATAAATTTCATTTTGAATAAAAATGATAAAATATTCAAATTTTAAAACCATAAGAAAATTTACTCAAAATTAAAAGAATGATATTATTATCTAAATAACAAAAATAATTTTTTTTAAACTCCGAAAAGATTAAATTTTATTATCAAAGCCTATTTATTGGTTATCATTTTATAAGCGTAAATTTTACGTGTTCAACTGATTCAAAATTGAGTTAAACATTTTTATACGATTAAGTTTAATTCAGAACTTAACATTTATGAAGGGTATTTCATGGCTTTTGAAAATGATTTAAAAATTAAACTCTTATTAATTTGATGAATATTATAAGAATTTAAACAATAAAACAACCTATACTTAAATGCTTATACGCGTAAGTTCGTCGAAGCAATTGGATATTCTAAATTTAAAAATGAATTTATTTGCTTTAACTATAAATTTATTTTAAGTTTGAATTTATGTGCTAAAATTAATGAGCCAGTCAAATTTCAAACGTTATGCATTTTAGATGTGTTTTAAGTGTGTAGTGTGATGTAATTTTTAACTTTGGCGAATTATATTGAACAGAAAATACACTAACACTGTTCAAGACATTTAAGCTATAATCACAATATAATAAAGTCGTTAATCATAAAATGCTAAACGAGTTGAATTTAGGAAAAGGCACCCAAATAAATTTATTTGTGTTAATATGTCAAAGATGATGGATCTGAGGCAAAAATAACGAAGTGTCTTCACGTTTAGAATCGCCCTCAAACTTACACATACATCTTGCTTTAATGATCTTACAAAAATCTGATTTAGGTTAAATCTAATTTGAACAAAATAACATCATCATATAAACCTGGATAAAAAGTTACATGTTAATTCAACAACTTGACATAATTGCAGATAATAACGAAAATAAAATTACATGTAAAATTTTTGTGATATGACTGAATTCAAACATTTTCTATCCACACGATAAAATCTGTTACAAAGAACCAAAATTAAAAAGAATTACTTTAAATAATGTCATAACAGGATTCAATAAAATAAAAAAGTTAAATTTATTCTCATGATTTGAAATAAACAGGGTTTCTGGCTGTTTTCTGTTTTAACATCTTAAAAGTGGTAAAAATGAATTGATGAAAGATTGCAATAAAAATCACAGATGGATGAAAATATTCTGATGCTTTAACACCACATAATGTATGAATGAACATCAATAATTTTGAAATATCAAAAGCGAAACTGATAAAAATTTTGCCAATGCTTAATGTTTATATTTAATAAAATAAATGAAACACATTTTTCGAATTTAAGCAGTAAATCCATATATTATAGTTAATATATTATTTTTCACTTAAAATTAGATTTTTATTTTTCATATTCACTATCCTTAGACTTCTCAAGCCCAATTATTCTGAATAAAGGTGAGTATATTTTATTCACAGTTTTATAAATTATTGATGCGAAGTATAAATAAAACTTGGCTCAAGATTGTCACAGATATCGTTTTTCTTTCAATTAAAATTCAAAAAATTGTTTAAAATGTTGTTAAATGAGTATTTTTTAAAGATCGTTGGATTTTAGTATTTTTCATCATTCGTGGTCACAAAAACTGAATTGAAAAATTTGCAATTATTTTACATTTTAAAATATCTTTAACTCAAAAAATTTTGGAACTAATTTTATCGAGGGATTATTTATCACAGAAAATCTACATTGTTTTTAAACTCTAAAAATGTAATGCGGTTAAATTATAAATTCATTTCTTGAAAATTTCATTCTCTGCAATGATAAAAATCATAAATTATTAAGAAATGGCTCTTTTCGAAACTATTTTCAACAAAATATAAAATTTGACGAAACATTAAGGTTTGAGATGTATTTTGAGTGAAAATCACAATGGATAATGAAACCTATATTTTTCTAAATTATTTATAAAAATCAGGCATTTATAAAATGTTTCAAAAAATCATTTAGATTAATACAAACATCAAATAAAATTTTATCCAAAAATATTTTAAATCTATAATTAAAATTCTTTTTAATATTTCTTACCTCGATGAAGGTTGATCAATAAAATGCAAATTTTTTAAATTATATATGAGCTTAATAGATAGAGATGATAAACTAAATTAAGAATTTCTCTTAAAAATATTTTATTCATACTTTAAAATCTATTAAAATCTGCGATGAATTAGAATACTGAAGATAAAACTTCGAAATAATCTATTATAATACAAAATATTTAATTATTACGAGTTGTTAATTTTTTTTCTCAAATATCTTGAATAAAAACATAAGATTTTTGAGAATTCATCTTTTAAATTAATTACTTATTTTTAAGTTCATTATATTCGAGCAAAATGTTTATTTTACAGCTTAGTACTCTTATTTTAGTGTAATACATAGATAATATAAAAATATTCAAAACACAAAAAATATTATAACTTAAAACGTATGTGATGATAAAAATCATCATATTTTGAGTGTATATTATTTTGAACTCGAGCTCCGAAATCGATTTCAATCAAAAATGTTTGTGTTCAAAAAATTTATTTGATATAAAGATGATTAACTTTGTTTTATGAATATGATAATTACAATAATTTTTGATGAACTTCAAAAAACTTTAATTGTAAAACTAAACAATATTCTCATTATTACAAAATTTTAACTATAAACATGAATTATTTTGAAGTTACGTCTTTGAAAACACAAATAGTTACACTCTCTGAAGGCATTTTAATTATTAGATAATTGATAATAATAAAATTCTAAATTTTGTTGTAAAATCAAATTAGGTAAGTTATATTATTTTTTAAGTTATATCAGAAAAGATAATTGAAAATTTTTTCTTACTCAACACATAAATAAGGATATTTGGCCGACTTTATGTCTTTTTGACAGTTATATATTTATTTATCATAATCGTAAATCGGAATTTATACAAATTTAATTACAATTTATATTTTAAATTTATAGCACGTTCTCCACTGTTCTCTGAACGTTTTCCACCATATTATGGAATTTAAAAATTCAAATTTATTTTAATATTTGAGACTTTCAAGAAGCTTGAAAAAATAAACGAGTTAAAATATATCGATGAATCAGAAAATTTTTGCTCTTAAAACAAAAAAATATTGGAATCGTAAAAAAAATTTTTAAATGTATCAAAGCATTAAGATTTTTTGTTCTATTTAACTGTAAAAATGTTAAAGATAAGTAGAAAATATATATCTCAAATGTATTTTTACTGTTAGCAAATTTTATTTTGCAAATCTTTAGAGTATGAGAATTTATTTTGTTTTTTTGTTTTTTATAATTAAACTTGAATTAGGAATAGTTATTCCCTTTATAGATTTGACAAAAAGAGATCAAATTCGAAGGTTATATTATAAAATTAAAAAAAGGCCTAAAAACTTTTACGTGAATTATTTTTGATGGATATGTTCAATTTGGATGATGTAATTCAGAAAGTATAGAGCTCCATTCATTATTTATTCTTTTCGTATCACCTCTTATGATACAAGTCAGATGATTACTTTAAGTTGAATATATCATAATTCTTTCTAAATGTAAATTAGATAATTCTCACAATTTATAAAAAACATCCATGGATTAAATATTCACTTATAAATCATGAAAAGGAAACTTTAATGAGTGGATAAAAATTAAAAAATACTTAACTATTTCTACCTTTGTCAGAAATTAAAATTATTCTATATATATTTTGTTGATCCAACGTCGGAAACTATAATATTTGATAAAATATCACGATAACTCTTTTATGATTTGGCTTAAACCATAATTTTTTAATCAGTTAAATGATTTGATTAATTTTTTAAATTTTATAATTATTATTAAATTTTTTAATAATAGTATTGAAATTACATTCATAATTAACTTAAAATAATTATCCATTTTAAAAGTGAATTATAACAGGAAATATTGTCTTGAACAATAAATCTCACAGATTTTACAATTTTAATATTAAAATCATTTAATTTTGAAGTTTAACTTTTTTTCAGCTTCGCATTAGACACTGTTGCAAGATCGATTTCATTTAAAAAATTATCAACTCAATGAACCTCAGAAAATTCAATAACCAAACTTGATAAAAGTGTTAAAATATAATACACATGAGAGAAAATAAAGTTTCATTGATATGCATAGATTCGATTGAAATTGCTCTCAAAATTTTCATCACAATATTTATTTATTTTATATGTTTAAGGATATCAAAATTTGTCATAATTTTGAATTCAGAAAAATAAATCTTTAAAACAAACAAAACTTTAATTTGAAAATTTAATAGAAAATACAGCACTTAAAGTTGATTAAAAGATTTAAACAATTTTCATATAAAAATTATTTTTGAACTTAAATATTTTTGAAATTATAATTATCACAAAATATTTCACTAAAAATGTTTTTAATGAACAATTATAAGCTTTAAATAACTTGGCATGATATTTTTGGGTGAAATATAAAAAAATCAAGGAAACAATTTAATGAACCAAATGGAGCACAGGGTGATAAGTTTAAAATGTAAAAATTTTCCTTGATTCACATTTATATCGATTCTGTTTAAATTTATTCGACAACACATGCATTTGTATATAACCGATTTGTCAGACAAATCTGCTTCTCTTTTATATTTTTTTTTATATTTAAAATTCTGCTCATAAAATCAGATCTATCTGTGGATACAATCTTCGCCATTCATAAATTGGAGAAAAGTATAATATGGATTTCAATTTATTTAACTTGTAATATCTCCACCGTAAATCTCCGCTCACTAAAATTTTGTTTAAAATTCATACATTACATTCTCTTATTATTTTAAACCTGATCTGAAAGTAATTTATGGTGACTTTTTCTCCTGATTCACAAGTTTTGTCGACCGTGCGCAGAAAGCCTGGTAGATAAACGACGATTATCGATACACTAATCTTATTATTTTCTTCAATGGTGACTAAGAATGTAGAAGAGCAAGCTAATAGTGCAATCTTTTTAAAGTTACCAAGTTATGGCCTCTCAACCTGAGGTATGATTCTCTTAAACAAAAGCCTAATCTGCACTACCAAAGTATCATCAAGTGTCACCGATTACTGCAACGTACTTTCTTCTCTTGACCAGGAGATCGTCTCCTTGTTACGACATTATCGGAAGTCCACTTCTATCCAATAAATACGAGGAACTAAAATTACATCTCCTTGACATTTTCTATAAGGGACAGAGATCTGGCATAAAAACATAACGTCATTCATTCACTAGGATACAGAAAACATTCGATGTTGCTTTCAGAAATGAAAGCCATCTCTCTTGGCCACGCGAAATGCTTCCTTTTCAATGAGTTGTTCTTTAGGAGGCTACCTGAGAACATACGATTCCAGCTTACCGATCTTAAGGCATTGAGGACGAAAGGTGACGCTATAAGAAAGAATATCACCAAAGATGGCAGCCTTCCTGCGCGAAGATCGAAACCTCTGCCAATGGTTTATCGGAAAACCGATAGTAATACTATTCTTAGCTCCCACAGAGGATGGGGCTTCTATAGTCTAAAATTCGGAACCGAAACTAAAAAGTGTCCATCTCTTTGCATTCCAAAAAAATCTTTCACACGCGATATCTAAAAAATGCGACAGGAAATTTCCCTGAAATCGCTTTTATTCTTTTACCTGAGAAATACTGGATAAAATCTCATTATCGACACGTGGCCTAGATTAGCGTTATGTCCGCCACCTTTTGTGATAGTCTAAGTCCCTATTCTGCTGTTTCTCTCCGCGCCACAAACGAATCCCAGATTAACACATATGAAAATGTTACCAAAAGTTTAAAATTCGGTTATCGCCAATTATCTTTGACATTTACAGGTGAGGATGTCAATATACAAATTCTAGGAGCAGATTTCCTTTGAGAAAATAATCTCTAAGTAGATATCCGTAACAGTAGAAAAGTTGACTGACAATCTATTTTTACCAAAGAAAAAGTTCACACAAGCCGTTTAGCGTATTCTGTGTTAAACCAATCATTGATCCGTAACAAGTTCATATATATTATCTCCGAATACACCTGTATAACTTCATCCACTTTAACTGAAAATAGTTCGAAGTAAGGGGTTGAACACCATATAATTACATCTAGTCTTCCGGTTTATGACAAACTCCGTCGTATAAATCCTTCAAAACTGAGCGAGTCTCAGATATAATTCAAACAGATGTAACATTTTGACATTATATGTAGATCGAACATCCGGTCAGACTCACCCTTGATTTAGTTCAAAAAACTCTCAAGCTGGAGACCGTGTGTGATTAAAAGTCGACTAAATACCACAACGCTACTAAATCGATAACCTCAACCCTACCTTCACGACTTTACATCGCAACTTGCCGGTTGTAGGATTTTGTCAAAGGTAAATCTCATACGAGGCTACCACCAGATACCAGTCCAAGAGGAGAATATTTGGAAAGCAGCTATAAAAACTCCATTCAGACTATTTCTAATATTGCAGGATACAATTCGGTCTGAGAAATGTAGCCTAAAACTTTTCAACGCCTATGGATAGAATGGCAAATGACCTAAACTACTTATTCATCAACCTTGAGGACATTCCAAGCTTTAGCCGTTTCAAAGAGGAACAAGGAAAGCATCTTCGCCAGTTTTTTTGCAAATTAAACGAATACCACCTTTTAGTAACCTTTGAAAAGTGAATTTTTTGAAAAGATACGGAAAATTTAGTGGAACATCAAATCTCACGGTATAGTGTTTCCCCACTTCCATCGAAAGTCGCAAATATTCAGAAATTTCCTCTTTCCACATCCATCATAAGCTTACAAATTTTCACTGGTATGAACAATTTGTTTCATAGATTCATTCCAAACTTATCATAGACTATGCAACCATCATACAAACTCATAGCCAAAGGCTTGCGTTTGTTGGAATGGAAAAACCAAGCAATCCAAACTTTTGAGGACATCAAGCAGAGAATAGCCGGTCTGTCATTAATCACTCACAATCAAATAAACGCACCGGTATATCTTACGACAGATGCTTCAGTAGTTGTGGTAGATGCTGTTGTTCAGAAATTCCACGACGGCGTTTGACAACCACTAAGTTATTGCAGTCAAAAACTTTCTTTCGTACAACGAAAATGCAACGTTTTTGATGAAGAACTTTTCGAAGTGTATCTAGCAATCCTATATTTTCGCTCTTTTATTGAAGGCCGAAACTTCTGAGTTTACATTGACCACAAGCCACTTACATTCGCCTTATCAAAACACAGTGAACCATTTGTCTACTCGCCATCAAGGATATCTAAAAACAATATCGGAAGTCACAACCGATATTGAGCCTATTAGGAGTAAGCAAAATGGCATAGATGGTGATCTGTTCCTCCAGAGTGAGGATACCTTTCGATGCGCTTAATTTAGACAGATTATTTCTACATGGTTCAAAAGAAACGGTCTGATCAAAATTTTTGTAAAAGTCTATCTTATACAAGCCTAAAAATCAAGGAGGTTACGGGGGACTCTAAGACCACAAGGATTTGTGACGTTTCTCTTGGTTTTCTTCGCCTAATCTTACTTAATACATGGTATAAACGCATCTTCGAAATCTTTCACTCGATTCACATCCACAAACGCTCTCGTCGACAAAAATAATCTTAGAGAGCTTCATCTGGCCACGTCTGAGAAATGATGTTTCTTAGTGGGCAAAAGCTTACATAGTTTGCAAGAAAGCCAAGGTTTCCTAACATGTTAAAGCTCTGCTCATAACATTTGAGGTTCCGGCAAAACGTTTTGTTCATATACACGCCGATACTGTGCAACCTACATATGAAAATTTTTTTATACGTGTTCTTACCATTGTGGATCGATTCAAGAGATGGCCAGAAGCAATTCCTCTACGAGATACCATTGCAGATAACTGTGCCAGCCTATTGATCTTTCAACATATTTCAAGATTTGGCGTCCCTTCTGCCATTTCTTCCGATCGCGACCCCCAAGTTTACATCGAAACTACGGTCAAGTATGAGTGGAAAACGTAGTATTCGGCTCAACTTTACTCCTGCCTGCCACTTACAATCAAACGGATTGGTCGAACACCTACATCGAACTATAAAAGCTACTCCTGGTCAAGGCTTGCACGCGATAATTGGATGAACCTTTTGACGTGAGTTCTTCTCGACTTGCGAAATACACAGATTGACGCTCTAAAGGTCTCTTCTGCCGAGCTAGTTTTCGGATCATAGGTGGCGCTCCACTGTGACTTCACAATGACTTCTGACGACGAAATCTACGTGATTGCATTTGTTCAGAAACTGCAAATCATTACGAATGCAACTCGTAGTACCGGAATATATAATCACGATACAAAGTGGAAAAAATACCTGCTGAACGATCTCTTAAAAGCAGGTTTGTTTTTATTCGAGTTTACAATTGTAGAAAACCGCCGGGACAAGTTTATGATGGCCCATTTAGAGTGATAATATACGATCCCATATTTTTCGAAGTAGAAATTGGAACGACAGCAATAAAAATTTCCCTTTGATACTCTAAAAGTATCTAAGGGTTTTTGACCAACAATATCAACTTGAACCTAGCGGACGACCTAGGAAACAAGCGTCAAAGATATCCAATTATGCAAAGGAGGTATTTGGCGACCATGCGCTGAACGCGTAGGGAGCTTTACGACTATTTACAATATATTAGTTTTTTTAATTACTTCAGATTTATCGACTTTGACAAAAATAAATACCAGATAAATTTATTTACTAAACATAGATGTAAATTTACATTCTGAAAAACAAAAAAATTATTTTTTCAATGATTTTGTATTTCGAAGTAACGATTTCTTTTAATTCTATTAATCGACGCGTATATACCTCCTCCATAAATGCACATTCGTTGAAGAAACAGTTTATAAAAAACAAGAGTAATATTCGTATTTAATTCTCCAAACGTTCAGCTGATTTTATGGTAGTTATTAAAATATAAGATTTTTATTTTATATAACAAGAATTTCATATTTATTCATAAATTTAAGAGAAATATTTTATATATCATTGTAAATTCAAAACCTGTCATGAATTCTTAATGGAAAACAAATTTACTTAAATGAATTTAAATATTATTCTAACTTTTAAATTCTTCACTCTTTCATAAGAAATTTGTTTGTCTATACTGTTAACCTGTGGCTTATATTAGCTCTTACAAAAAGTTGATTTTTATAGTTGTTGAAAATAGGGTTCATTGATATCATATTTGATAATTTTATTTCAACTAGATATTTCATAAAAATGGTGCCAACTTTTTTCTATTTTCAAACCTTCACTGTATGGCTGCATTGAAACATCAAAACATGCTTATTGAAAAATTTTGTAATTTGTGAAAATGAAATAAATTTGAATTTTTAAAATCAACCCAAGTTGTATTCAAGGTATTGGTAATTGTGCGATCGTATACTGAATAGTACAGTATTCCTATTCCATGAAGATGAATGAAGTTTTTCCTAATATTTTTTAAAGTTGAATAAAAAACTTGAAAATGTTTTAATTTATTTTCATATAAATTTTTTTTAAGCTATCATTTTGAGATTTTATAAGATCATTAAACTGTATTTTTGTAAATTTAACATATATATTATTACATTAATCTCTTAAAAATTAGTTTGATGCTTATCTTTTTAAAACTTAAAACATAGAATTTTATCTGATTTATCAAAACGTCTGAATTAAAAATATTAATAAACGAACAATAAAAACATCCTTAAAACATATTAAAAAATTTTATTAATCAGAATTGTTTGAAATTTCTTAATATAGTTCTTTATACCAATATTTTGAACACGAAATCCAAATGTGTGAAAAACTACGAAGAATCGCTCAAGATTTTTTCAGTTTATTAATTTTATCAAAAAAATTAATTTTTAAATTAATAAAATCACTGAAATTCAAAAATTTTATATATTTATGTTATCACTTTAAAAGTGTTTTATGTTTGAAATATTTTGAGAATTTAGGTACCGCAGAGGGTAGTGTAATGTCTGGGTGAGGCAAGGGAATATTGATTTGAAGGTTCGGTCAGCGAGGGATCTTCCCGTTCGTGGCCTCCTTGATGATGCGGGAAGTCTTCACGATCCTTTCGAGGGTCGAATTCTTATCGTCCCACCTGAGGGTCTTCTGTATAGAATGAAGGACAACCACAATCATATTTCTTCTGGAGTTCGTACTTCATCCAGAAAACACAATATAAAGAGTTAAATTAATTGACAAAGCTATTTTTTATTTAACCACTACCACCGCACGGGGGTACATGCGCACTACAACAATGATTCAATTTATTTTAACAATAGTTTTCGGAAATTCTGTGATTCATTAAAATCAATTATTAAAATATTCAAAAATCTTTTAATAAGTATAATAATATGATAACTAAACATGTTAAGCTGTTATTTAATTTTTAAAAAATCTTATTTAATCATAAAAATTGAACTTTGATGAAAATTTTTCGATATAAATATCTATGAAATCTGGTAAAAATATTGCAACTAAGAAATTCATATACATAATGGAAATTCTCCTGACTAGATTAAAAATAAAAACAGTTAAATATTATGTTATTTAAAACCTGGATAAGTAAATATTTTATGGTAGACAAAATAGTTTTCAACAAAGTATTGCTCAATACAGAATGTGAAGTGCTTTAAACTGATAAATTAAATGAATTTAATGTCACGATATCAAAAAGGATATTCGATGAACGTGTTGATCGAACAAAAATTACATTTTATAAATTGAAATATTTGTCAGTAAAAACGAATTTAATTTATATTGGATATATTTATATATATTAATTGAATAACTCACATTAAATAAAAAATTTACATATTAGCACTTTTACAAGGTGATAATCTTTTTTCAATCAGTTTTTAACAGATAGTTAAACGCAGTTTCATCCAAAGAAGCCAACCCCACTAACATACGGTGGCTCTAAAGAGTAGAAAGCAGTGTGAACGTCAAAATTTGCAAAACAAGAGCAATCTATGCAGGGCGCCAGATTGTAGAATTCTTGATTGAAAAAATATGCAGATTAAACTTTTTAAAAAAATATAATATCAGGCGTGGATTCATCTACATTTATAAAAAAATGATTGTAAATCTGTCAACCACACAAATTTTACAGTCCCTATTAAAAAAATAATTTAAAATTCAGATTCATAACTTTAAATGATGTAAAGCAGGTTTCATTGTGAATATATTTAAGAAAGAATTGCGAATTTTTCTAATTGAATGATAGAATTAAATATTTAAGACGTACTATTAAATGAGACATTTATCAAAAACATGAATTAATATTTTGATCATCAGAATTTTTTGAATGATTTAAACAAAATATTTATTTTTATTAATTTTGAAAATAAAAGCTTAAGATTGATTAATTTAAAAATTGTTTTAAAAATATAAACATCCCTCTAAAGAAATAAAACAAGGAAAACGAAACATAAGGAAGCTTTTATGAGCTGTTTTAATTGGTGTCTTTTTATATTTTTGATAAAAGGATTGTTCTGACTGCCTTCAAGGATAAAAATATCCCTTCATCAATACAGAAATTTGTTAATTTTATAAAATACAAATTCCATTAAAAATATAAACTATCCGATGATTTTCAATTAAAATTTAAAATTAAACAGAACAATTAACATCCAAAATAGAAAATGTGACGTTAAGCTAAAGAAATGCAACAAACTTTTTTGTAAAGAATGAAGTTTCAGAATGTTAAAAATCAACGGCAATCTAACATTTAAAAACTAAAATTATTTATGTTAATGGAAAAAATTTAACTTAAAAATATTAAAATAAAATTCTCATGGATTTAGTTTAACTTTAATATTCGTTTAGTGTATAATAAATAGTTATTTACGAAAAACAAACTCACAACATACAAAATCTGAAAAAAATCACACTCGAAAAAAAGTAAATTTGTAAACCAAAACAGAAAATCATCCATTTTAGACAAACATAATACATTTAAGTTGGCGTTTACATGTTGATTTAGCACTTTTAAAATAAGATGTTGACTATCTACTTCTGGAATGTTGAAAAATGCACAGATTTTGATCACATAACTAGGTGATATATTTTACACGTGAATTTATGTTGAAAGGAATTATTATGTTTGAAACTAAATATGAACGAAATTAGACTAAACTACATATGGAAGTGAACGAAAACAAATTTGAAAGTAAACTTTATTAAAGTTCATTTAAAGTGTCCTTTTTTGAAAAGTCAACGGAATCTTGATGCAGAGGATCTAAGTAAGAGTATATTTATGTACGACGTGACTTGTTTTGAGTTTCCCGCACGACTAGTGGACTGAGCCTTTTATAAATTATGAGTGACAAATGTGAATGGACAAAGTATCAATAATTATAAACGATAAAATTATATGTATGTAATTTCGAAGTTGAAATTCAAAATGTCGCAAATGTTTGATTTTAAGGATTTTAAACATCTTAATTGTGAAGTAAATAATTTACCAAAGACTTCGAATATTAAAAATTATCAAAACTAAATTGATATATTTCATAATTTAAAACAATTAAGAAAATGTTAAATGGCCAAGATATATATCGAAACTATTTCTTACTGATAAAGATTTTATTGCTCTTTCAAGCACCTTTGTACATCAAACAATGATACTGTGATATTTGTGCCAAGATTTTCAAAATTCTAAAATTAAGATGAATTTGGTTAAGATTTGAAATAAATACTGTCACAAGCTTATATCAAAGCAAAATTAAACACAGACAATAAAAAATGAAAAATAATATATTTATCTAAAAGTGCATCAAGCTTTAAATCTAATATACAATAAGAAATAGTCGATGATGTTAAATTTTAAAACCAAAAATGATTTGGAAACCAATCAAATAAATAATACTTTAAAAGCTGTCTTTGAAATCATCAAGTACTTACTCTCGTTAGCTCATCTTCAATTCCTTTTATCTAAAAAACATGGTTATGCCGAATACTTTTTTTAGTTTGCACACATGTATTGAAAACCTATGTTAGAATTAAATAAAAATCCAAAAATTATCCTTTTAAACAAAAAATATTTTTACCCCATAAAAATAATACAAAAATTATTTAATCAAGGATATAATACGTGTAAAATTAAAAATATTTACAGATATGTTAACGAGTATAAATATAACTGAAAATTTTAGACGCAAAAAATAAAAATCTTACACTCACTGCCGATGCATCCATTAATCGAGCTTCCTAAATAATTTTAAATTTGCTTACATTAGCAGGATATGAATTAGAGATCACATTAATGAGCTAGAATAAAAGAAATAAATTTTTATAAAATTTCAGACTATAAGATGTTAAAAATATATAAAGATAATAAAAATAAAGGAATTATCAATTATACAGAATAGCGAAATATTTATAAGTTTGTCTTACAAAATAAAAATAATTTGAATCAATTTGGTATGCTAAATTTATTTAAGAGTTAAGATTTTAAATTAAAAGATAAAAACTAACAAGTGTAAAATAACAAAAGAATTACAGAAGTTAATATTCTGATAGATTCAGGTAACTATTTAAATTATTTTGTGAATATACCTTCATTGTTAATGATTTAATCTCTCTTGTTTTCTTATAAATTGAAGAAAATAAAAATAATTAAAGAGATAAAAATGAACTAAGAGTGTCAAAAAATAGTTGAAAAATTAATAACAGAAATTCAATGTTCCAAGAGATAGTTGTTAACTTATAATCTATGCAAATCAAATCAACTATTATAATAAAATAACTTTAAAAAACGTCATATAGGACCAAAATCTCACCGATAATTCTTAAAAAATTAAAAATATCATCAACTGTTTTAAAAAATAAAAGTTTTTTCGTTTTTAATGCAAGACAAAAATACATCTTGAGCATCCTTTAATCGTTGTTGAAGCACCTAAATTAAAAATATAATTACACTTAACGCCCAAGTTCTAGCCTAAAAGCATCAGCCAAAAATTAACACATTATTTCCCAAGTTACAAATTGGTAATTTTTAAGGATATTTTATATAAAACAAAAATTTATGATGTACAACATTACAAATAAACTGAATATAAATTACCGAAAGATTTAAATATCATAATATGACAATGCATTAATTAGGAAGTAAAATCATTGATTGTAAAGAAATTAAATTATTCGATTTAACTTACATTGTCATTTCTAATCTCTTGTACTTTATCGGTATTTATAACCTTTATAAATTTCACAGTATTACACCCAAAGCACTCAATACGCTATCACATCGAACCTAAAATAGTTTTGTAAATGTAAAAATATTGTATCGACAAAAAAGCATATCCACGTAAAACATACTCTTAGTCCTTCAAGATAATCTAGAGTCAATGGAGAAAGGACCTAGATACAGTTTGAAAATGTTACAAAACAAAATATTTTTAAAAATTGAATAATTAAAATTTTTGATAAACCACCAAATAATACGCGATGAAAATTAATTCTTGAATACAAAAAATTACGATATATATAAAAAGAGATTATTTTAACCGCTGAGTGTGAGATATGAGGTTTTTTAACCAAATCACTTAACAAACGAAAGAATAAAGGGAATTTAAATGATGAACAGGTGATGAATAATGATTTTTAAAAATTTGGCTTGTAAGTTTACAACACTGGTTTAAGATTCAATTATAAAATAAATGACTTGAAAACTCCAAATATACATATTTAAGACAAAGAAAATCAACAATAATTATAAATATTCAGATCAAAAATTACCTCTTTAACAGCTATAAAAAGAAAAAGAAACAGCATTATTTAAAAGGAACAATAATTAGCAAACCGTCCGCCGGTTTATATTATCGATGTGTAATTTTTAGAATTTATGACGTCATTTTCGATAATCGTAACTCTAGATAAGTTTTCTATTCGTCACATTTTCGAAAAAAAATTATACTGATATTAATTTTCAGGGATAGTATTATATTTACATCTATTAAGTTGTCAAAAAGCATGTTACACAAGTTAAAAATTTCTTTTATTTCACTTTAAATCTGCATAATATATTCTTTTGTTGTATCTTTTTTTATCAAACCATTGAGAATAATGTCAGTGGCTGCATTTATCCTCATTAGTAATTAAAATACCATTAGCATTAATATTGTCTCAAATGATTAATTAGTCGTCACTTACATGCTTAATAACTTCAATTACTTATCAATAACTGAACTCCAGATATTAAAAAGATTACTGTGGTGAATGAGATAACGATAGAGTGATGTGAAAAAAGACTAAAAATAATAAAGTTGCGAACTTATTTAAAATTGCCAAGATACCAAATTAGTATCATATTTTTCATAATTTGCTCTGTCAATCAAAGTTGCTTCTGTTATAAAACTCAAAAGATTAACTTCTCAACTGAAATTATGTTATTAGCTCATCACTTACCTTTTTAACGTTATTAAACCGATTTACTAAATCGTAAGGTTCATAAACAGTAAAACATTATCGTAAATATTTTGGTGTTGAGAATTAAAAGTATAACTAATTTTTATTTTCCCAACGATTTTATATCGTTACTTTTACTGTTTATAGGTGTGTAAATTGTTTCATTGGGAGTATCTAGGGCAACTGATAAGTAAATTATACATAAGATAGGCTTAGGTCAATATTTAACGTCAGAATATTCACATTCTCGTAAAATTTATGTCAATGAACAAACTTATTTTTAAACCTTTTGAATACCAATATAATGGCAAACAACGAAAATTGAAGAATTATAATCCTTTGAAACTATCAATTGAAAATGTGTAAATTTAAATATCAAATAATAATTTTATCTATCTCAAGATAACACTGAAGTTACGATAATGCGCACTTTATTAAATTTATCGCGCAGCCTCATTATGTAAATTTTACTATTAACTTTTGTGACACGTGAATTTGAAAGCTCTAGAGTTAGCATACACTACGATTTGCGTATTTTTGTTGATAGTTTATATTTTCATTCTAAACTTAATGTTCATTGTAAATTGGAATATTTAATTAATTGTAGAATCAAAGATAAAAAAATGTGTATTTTTCTGATGAAATAAAATTTATACTTTTTTCTTATTCATTCATCATATAAAATTAGTTTTCAGACATACAATTCTCAACCACTGCTTAAAATTGTTATCACAGACTAACATTAATATCCATGTATATGAACGAAAATTAGCGAGGAAAAAATAAACAAAAACTATAAAAATCATTCTTGTTTCACAAAAATATGAATATTTTGCTTTTTTTGCATTTAAATCGATCAACTGAGAATCTACTATACTATTTATTGAAATTATCAATGTTCCAAAAAGTTCATTAACTTAAGTATTTATTCAAATAACCCAAAATACGGACTTTTGGTGTCATAAAAATTTTCGCTCATTAAAAATATAATTAATTCTAAAATTTATTTGAGATTCTTTTAAGTTTATTTTAAAACTAAAAAATGTAATTCCCTCATTTTGGTGAAAAAGTATGTTAGTGTTTAGATTATAAAACATAAGTATCGAGTTTAACATTTTTTTATCATCAAGACTATCTTATTCGCATGACAGCATAAAGAAAATCAAAAGTGCTTTTATGTATACGATACATAAATAGATAAGAAAATAGAATTTTGAAGCTTATAACCCAAAGGATAAACTAAAAAAACATTTCAGTAATATATCAATTTATAAGTTAAACGCATCCAGTAAAAATGGACATTATATAAGAAATTAACAAACAATGCGCAAGCGTGTAACAACTGTTCTTGTATAAAATCATAACTATTTTATTTTATTTCTTCACTTAATATATTCACATAAATCATCAGAAATTTTGGAAATAACATCAATATCTTTTGACATAACCTTCGGTTTGAAAGATTTAAGTTTTTATTGTTTTAAGAAAACTGAGAAATTTTAAAATCACAAAAAATGAAAAGGTTATTAAATTCTAAGGATTATTCACAAACTGCTCCTAAAATTTTTCTATTGTTCCTATCATGCATTTGGCAGTTCTGGGTACAATATTTTACTGTGGTAACGAATGTTAAGTATTTCAGCAGGAATGAGTATTATTTACATTTTTAAATTCATCCAGAATCTTTACCTCTTTAAATTAAGTAATCTGACTTCAATCATCTTATTCAGTGAAATATTTCTTATTTTGGAACCATTGTCAATATTTGGAGACATGCCAAAAATTTTGAATAGTTAGAACTTTGTTAATTTTTAAAATATTAAAAGAAGCTCATATTACTTTATAAAAACTCATATCGTGATCCCTTTTTTAATGATAACATAAAAATTTGTCTTCCTTTATGATTAGAGTTAAGAAAGAGCTTTGATATTTAATTTTATAAATTATTGATAAGATGGTGAAGTTTTTAGTGGGTCATAGTTCAAAATTTTAGACAAGATTTTTTCATCAGAACGATGGTGCCTTAAATATTTGTGCAGTTGAAAAAAAATAGGAACAAAAGCCCCATCGAATAAAGCTAATAGACGAAAAATCTTTTATTATATGGTTTGAATGGCGTGACTCATTTTCTGAGTTAAACAGATTTAATTTACATATCAATTCAATGATCAATTTTCGAAAAGGAACACTTATTTCACAAATGGACGTTTTCTGTTCCACTTTTTATTAAACATATATTATCTATCAATAAAAATGTGTATTAATCGTATTGTAACTAGAGATAAACTATTATGTCATTTATACACATTCGATAGATTTATTCAACTGTAAAATGTAGAATTGTCATTTTTATCGCGCATAAAATTTTTTTTCAAAATTCAATGAATGTATTTCTCTCGAAAGCTGAAGAAAAAGGTTTTTATCTTAACTTTTCTAAATCTAAAAAAAGCTATTAAAATGATTTTATTACATTCTCTGATAAAATAAATGGAAGTAAACTGTTTAATATTAAAACAGTTTCAAGTTTCTGATTATTTTTATTACTCTTCTCATATTCAGAATTTAGACAACCTCAAAAAACTGAAATTTCTCATAATTAATCATAAGATACACTTTAATATTGATAATTTAAAAAACCACAATATTTTTAAAATTTTCTATTTTGTTGTATTTTTAATTTTAATTCAATCCCTATACTTAAGAAAGAATTCATGGATTATTTTATTTATGTAATTTAACATTTTTGACTATTGAAAATGAATAACTCGATTTTTCGTTGTGTTCCTTGTATTGAAATAAATGCGTTGAACATCTATTGTCACGAAAATTTTCTTTTTCAATATAGAGTACTAATGTCCCTTTTTAATTTAAGACAAAATAAAAAAATGACCGAGTATTTTATAAATGACCAGAAATGGTTGAGTTTGTTCGTGCATGAAAAGATGGTAGAGACGCTTGTTCATATCCAGTAATAAGAATTGAAAACAAACAAAACTTTTAAAAAATTTTTTGTTTTATTCAAAACTAAAATAAATTTCATGATAAATCTATTCGTTTTAATTGTTTAAAATGATTATAAAATACATTAAATTTTTATGTAATAATTTTAATAATTCTATCGATGAAAATTCAATTTAATTTAGATCTAAATGTTAATTTTTCCACATTGAATACCCAGCGTCTCATATTATTTGAAAAGGAAATATCAAAATACGAATTTAGCCTCAAAATCTTCATTATGTTTAAAATGATATAAGTTTGAAGTTTTTTTAATAAATACATGATTATTTCCCATTGAGAAACAATAAAAACCATGAATAGTTTTGTTCTAATTTAAATTCATTCCACTCATGAATCCACCATCTGGATGATTTATCATTATGTGAAACTAAATTTCGAAAACAATTAATTTTCTTAATTTGATTTGAGAGTATTTAAAGTAAAAGTTTACATATATTTGTCATAAATGAATCTTTGAAAAAAAGAAGACTTAAATTTCACTATTATTATTTACCATGTTGATGATTTTCAGATAGAAACGAGTTTATGCTTGGGTTTTTTCTGCAAACAGAATCGAGGTTGATTTGAAACTGTTAAATGACCCTAAAATTTAAATTTAAATATAAAATAGATCGTGTAAGAATAAAAGTTTAAGTGTAAAGCACAACTAGATTAGAGTATTTTTTTAGACATTATACACAAGACACGTGCAATACACTTTCAAACATAAATTGTTTTTCATCATTTAACCCTTTATAAATTTTACAGCTCAATGAAATTTAACGTCATGAATCTTGTTATCAAAAAATTAATACTTATTAACTGCTTATGATTTTATTATGAATATTTGACTTGATTTTCTGCTTGTATCTGCCAGTTAATGCTGGTCTATGTATTTTATATTCGTTTGAAAAATGGTTGGCATTTCAAAAAATTGGCTAAATCTATCATTTTGATTCTGACCGACTCAACAGATTTATTTTTTACAGATATTTAATTACCTCTTAAAGAACAAAAATATAAATTCTAACCTTTTCTTGCTAAGCTGAATATTTACTGAGGAAATTTATAAAACGAATGATTTTTCATCACGATCATTTTTAAAATCTCTCAAATTTTTAAAAATTTAAAGCAATGTACAATATGAAATGTCAACATTTTGTCATGTTTAAATTTTCTGTTCACATAACTTCGAAATAAATGTTGGGATTTTAAAGTTTGAATGAAACATTAAAATGACCTAAATATTGATTCTTATTGCACCAATCACCTCAAAAACATAGATTTCCAGACGTCTATCAATGAACTCCATAAAATTGATTTTTTCTGAGTATGGTAGGTATTTTTTGGAGATTTTATCATATAATTATTCTGCTGAATCACTATTTAAACACGGAGTTAGATTAATTTAAATGCCTTTAATTACTTGTTTGTAGATATGAGTACAGCTTGTATCCATGTTGTAGAAAATATAATAAATTGGTCAAACTTTAACCTTTTTCTTCACAGCTCAATATGTAAAGTAAGTTGACATTTTTACAGCTCTTGTTCCATAAAATTGGAGTATGTCATAAAAGTATGTAATACAAGTAAACTATTTTAATATATTTTCAAAACTACGTCATCCCAATTCGCATTTAGCACTCCTTGATATTGCCGAAATAATAATTTTAGAAATATTGACACAATGACATATATAAATATTCAATATCCTTAAAGTTTGCAGTTTATTCATGAATTTCAGAGAGAAAGCAATAAGAAGATGTTGATGGAAGGTAGCAATAAATCTATTGAAACAAATAAAAATTTTATTCTCGATCATAATAATAAATTCATGTCTTATTTTTTAATAGTTGAAATCTGTTTCAAAACAACAATAATTTAGTTCTTCGCTGACCAAAGTTAGGCGATATATTCAAATAAATGTTCATATTTAGAATAATTTTAATGATTGATATCAGTTAAACACAATCAAAAACACATTATTGACATGAAATATACTTTGTGCTATTTTAATATTTGAAAATATAAAAAATCTTTTTCAAAAATATTTTTTAAATAAATATATAGTGGGTATATTTTAATTTTTAATTTGAGCTGCAAATGACTATCTTTGAACAACTGTATATGAATGTATGAACTTTCGAATTTTATAAATATCAAACGAACAGAGATAATATCACGTATAAATCAAATTTTTATTTAAACTATTTAACCCACTCATATTAACAGATCCATATTTAAAAAAAAAGCTTTTTCCCTTTTATATTTACCTTAAAAACATTCTAGCTTGCTGAATGGGATAAAACTATCAAACATTAAACAGTTTGTATGAGAATATGATATATCTTTTACAATCAACGTGAATCAAGCTAAAATTTGCATCAGTCTCATCAAACAAAATAATTAAATATAGTTTTGGTAGTATTATTAATGATTTTATCTTTCAAATTTTCTCATCCAAATCGAATCATTGTTTGATGTCATCTTTAAATTTTTATGTGAATATATCCAAACATCTATTTTGCAAAAATCATTTTAAGATAATTAAAAAACCAATGACTTTCTCTGTATAATTAAAATTAATGAATCTGTTTAAAGTGCATTATCACAACTACATCTACACATAAAACCTTTGTGTATTTAGCCATGCTTCTGAGGTATTTTAATTCCATAAAAAATGTTGTATTTAAGTAGATTTGTTTAATTTGATCTTTATCTCTTTGATTTTATACTTAAATGATCATAAATTTTACGATTTGAGGTTAGCAGACGTTTTTTGATTAAATATTGAGTATTGGTTTTAAAAAATGAATTATTTTTGTATATATTTGGAAAGTTTACAATTTAAAAATATGAAAGACGAGAGATTTTTTTTAAGCTTAGACATTTAATCACAAATGGAGTTTAAAGAATTTTGAGGTGTGCAAAAATGTGATTTATTAATCTACAATTATAATTCAGAATATGAAACTTTCAAAGAATAATTTCAAATTATCATTAAATTTTGTGTTCTGAGAGGTCATATCTATTTATAAGTTTCATGAAAACAGCAAAATTTTCCAATGAATAGAAGCACAATATTTAATGCTTTATATTTCAACCAGCATGAAAATTGTCCTTTTATACGAACGTCTATTAAATTATTAAAACAAGATTATATTTATCTACATAAAGAATTCGTCAAAATTATAATGAATGCCTCAGGTCTATGAAATTATTCATTTGTTCTTTAATACCAAAAAAATAAACAATGATAGTCGAAATATTTTTAACACATGTTAATCAAAGGGAGGATAAATTAAAATAGGTTCTGTAGCATAATCATTAAATATTATTCATATATTGTCAACAATGTAGATTTTTTTAATGGTTGGGTTATTTTGATTTTAACTGTCATAGTTAAATGATCGATATCTTTAGATTTAAAATTTGTTTCGTTCTAGTAATTATTGTCGAAATAATAAAGTGAAATAATATGCTTTATCATTTAGAGCGCTAAAATTTTTTCTTTTACAATTTGTGTTTAATAATTTAATGTTCAAGCTTAAATATTTTCTTCTCTTTATTTAAATAGTTTCAAAAGCTAAAATATAATTATTTTTCAATAAAAGGATATTCAAAATATAAATTGGCAATAAAGAACATAAAGCAGGTAACACGTGATTATAACTGATGAAGCAAAAAGTACCAGCTGAATATGATGAAAAGATACATAATATACAGATTAAAAGGAACTCATATTTATATTAATTAATAATAATGAAATAACAAGAGAATTTTTTAAGATTTTGATTTATGGTGAGAAGTATAAATGTCTGGCTAAAATTTACAATATAAAAATATTAAAGAATTCCTACATGTATATTTTTAGTCAATAAAAAGCATATATTGTTTTTAAAATTAAATTTAGATAAAACCATACAATTCAATAGATTTCAATTGATCAGTGATAAGTTGAATTTTTGTCTTTTTGGTTTTTTTAAATTAGAACATGCCAAAAGATCAAATATAAAGGAATCAAGAAACTCTATCAATTTATTCTGATCGTTATAAACCAACCTAATGTATCTAGTTAAGGAATAAATTTGAATACTGTATGCAAAAATGCTAATATTTGATAAAAATGTTGAATAAAAATTTTCAAATAATGCATTAATTAATCTATTCAAGCATTATTCGATGCACTGCAATTTTATGTTGATAATATAACAAATGAAATCAATCTTATATCATGCTAATATAATTTTAAAACGGAATACCTCAGATTATAGTTAGAATTCCTAATATAATTCTTTAAATCTTCATATATACAACTCATATATTTTAAATATTAGATTGAAATGTAAATTGATAAATATCATCATAAAGAAACAAAGATCAATGTTGATTTGAAAATTCAAAAAAATGCGCATTGAAAGTAAATAAGTATTAATGAACGTTAAATATAAATGTATCTATCAAAAAACTGTTTATCTCAATTTTTGATATTATCTGATAGATTTGATCAAGTATAACCCAAAAAGCAAAACACATGATGAGAAAACCATATTTAACGCATTTTATTTCGTTTTTATGGCAAATACCTACCCCTCACTTTTTATCGAATTAAAAATGCAAGTTTTTATATCGTAGATAAATTTTTGTTTGTTAAGCACATCGGGACCGAGATACAAACATTTTTTGTGTGTTATTTTGATATCCTATCAACAATAGTGTCTCAAAAAATCATCTAAAAAACAAACCCAATATATATAAAAATCATTCAAAATCATAACCAGACAATTTAAATATTTTTTCTTGAGCATCATTTGCAAACTCTGAAATATTTTAAAAATAATCTTTTTAAAAATTATAAATTTTTGTTTAATCGGGCGATTTTAGATATCATTTCTATTTACATTTGAATCCTCAAAACTTATAGTTTCTCATTTTAAAAATGATTAGTTTTTTATCGTTTACATATTCTTTTAAAACTCAGCGTAATTAAAAAATTATCAGTTTTCTTGTCTTCTATTTTTTAATATTTATAACAAAATGCATTAGTAACGTCATAAAATTTATAAAATATACTATTTGAAGGAAAAACATATGGGTATAATTCTTTTTTGCCTTTTCGGCCTCTCTCAGATCCATTGAAAAAATTTTCGATTTGTCTAATGTTCTTTAGACAGTAAGTACTACACAGACCAAAATCTTTAGATATATTATATAATAGGTTTAAAACAAATCATGAAATAATTTCATATATTCAGATAAGATATATCACGATCAGTCTGAACATATCTTGATTATTTACCTTTTCAATTTTACAAGACTTGAAATCTTCTTATAGGTTTATATATTCTTCACCACTCGAGTTTCTTCTGCAACCATATGTAAGTCAAAAACACAAAAATAGAGTCTATGATTTCTGTAAAATACGTCATAACGTCAAAATAATAATATATAATTTTTTTAATTCTCTAGAAACTACTTAGATATTGAAAACTTGATTTCTATTTTTATCTAGGTACTTCCTCTGTCTCGGATTGAAAAGGATGGCGTTTAAATCATGTTCCTGTTTTTTTATCTCTTTAGCACATTTTTTAAGCATCTGTATTAAAAATGACACATTTTGAGATATAAATATCCCTCATTAGAAAAATATTAGCTGGTAGTTTACGATGATGCTTTCTGTTTGTTCCATGTTTTCGAATTTTTTGTCAAACTAATTTTATTCAGTTTTTCAATAATTAAGTTAAAATTATTTTATAAATTATCCCATAAAAATTAATTAAAGAATCTATTTTGTTTAAGTATCTCTAATTAAACTATTTGAGATGACTTTTGTTAAAATTGACTGTTTTTATGGATCATGAAAACGTATTTATTGGGAATAAATTTGTTATTTTTTCAAAGAAGCTGTTCTCAATATTTAATATTTTTTGAAATTAATCTTGATTTTATCTATATTAAAGTATATTTTAAGTGTAAGCAAACAAATGAACTTTAATGCCGCAAAAATAAAGCTAAAATTAATTATTTTACATTAATGATATGTAGGAAATTGTAAAAATATGATAAATTGTCATGGTAAAACACGATATTAAATTTTTGAAAAAGTACGATTATTGAATGTATGTTTTTTAAGAATGATCGTTTATCATGTTTCTGAGATTTAAAAAACATTTCCAACAATTTAATCACTTAAAAATTTCACAATAATTAGTTTAAAAATATTACGTTATTTTCTTAACATGGTTAAAGTCTTATTTAAATAACTTTTTAAAAAGTAAATTAATTATTAAAGATGATCATATGGAATATTATTTTTATATGAAGAAATTTGATTGAAATTTTTCAACGAAGAAGAAAGTTTAGCTTTACACTCCATAAAAGGTTAAATATATTTTATAAAAACAATGACTAAAAATAGATAACATTGAAAAAATTTTCAACTTCATGAAATAATTATAATATTGATAAAATTAGTTTAATAAAAATAAAATCCAGCTTTATGAACTCTTTAGAAAATTCGATTACTTATATTTTCATAAACTTGGGTACATCAAAAAATTCAAGGTCAAGTATTTTAAAACTTTCATTTATTTTTATGATTTCAAAGTAAACTCATGGACATAAAAAAAGATTGAAAAGTCTTGATTCTATTGAAAATAAAAAATTTTAAATTTTAACAACATCACTATTTGATGGCAATTTTTCTCCATCGATCAGGTTAATATTGACACAGACGGAAATAATAATAATAATATGGTAAACAAATTTTTTCTTCTACAGCTTAAAAATGTGACGACTTTTACATAAATTTAGAAAATCGAATAAATTAAAATTTCCATTTTTTTAGTTATCAGATGCTTTCTGCTTTTTCCTTGATAAGTTACAGAAAAAAATTATCTTCTATATATTTTGTAGAATTAAACTATCATCCATTTTCTTGTTTAAAATACGTTTCTTAGTTCTCAAATATATGGATGGTTTAAATTTCTATGATTATACAATAAGTATTCTGTATGTTTTCATGTTCAAAATATAATTTTTAAAACTGATTTGGATATAAAAAGAAAATTAAATATAATAAGTATGAATATTTTCTTTTGCAAATGTATATGTTTATGAAAACCTGTACACACATGTTTTAACAACAATTTTTACAAATAATCAACTTAAAGTTCTATTTCTCTCAACATCCTCGTATCTTTGACTTAAAATCACAAAAAGCTAAACATTTATTTCATTAATCTAAATTTTTAAATTTGATTCGACATAAAGATTTAAAAACCAGATAATTTGAATGAACAGGAATCTGTCTTTTGATTCTAATTATTAAAATGATTTAGAAATAAACCTATTTTATAAATTTATACATTCTTATTGTGATGTTTTAACAAAAATAATGCATCGATTGCATCTAACTATATTCATCTAAAACACTATCCAATCTGAATACCAATTTTAAATTTGTTTTTATTCTTTTGAATCATAATTTCCGAATTAATCTGTTTAAGATATTATAAAAAAGATGCTTTTTTTCAATAATCTAGTGTTTGATCATAAAGTTTAAATAACTTTCAGGCATAAAGAGTAAAGTATGTGAGCCGTTTTCATGCGAAGAAAAATTAAATTTATACGATAAAATATTCCGCAGAATTATCTTTATGTCATATATGATGAGCACAGACATATCACAAGTCGTTCAACTTTTGAATGAAAATCTCTTATTCAACTGATATTTCATATCAAAAATAAGATAAACTAGAGATTTGCAACTATGTTAAAAATTGGGCTAAATATAAATATTTTGTCAAGATTTTAACCTTAAAACATTCATTTTTATCTCTACTCTCCTTTACAAAATTATGTAGATTATCCGAATTTTGTAGCTGTAATTTCTTAAATAAATCACCAGAAAAGTAGAGTAAAGGCTGTAACGACCTTTCATGAGTATATATTACCTAATTACATCTTTCTATGATGCTTAAAAACGATGTATTTTTAAATTCATCAAAAATAAATTGTATATATTATATTTGTGAGCTTGAGAAAGTTAACAAGTTTAAAACGTTATTCTCTGAATTTCGAAAAATAATGCTTCAATTGCTTTTTTACGTTTTTCAATTTCTTTTAATATATCACAATAAAATTCATTCAGCAATATTAAAATTTTCAAACGATTCGAATTTTAACTCAAATATATTTTCGTTTTCTTAGTCAGGTTAAGAGAGTATCACTTTTTCACATTTATGTTATTCTCTTTTGTCTATCAGATTGATTTTTTCGCTTGTTCTTCAACTCATAGTTTTTTAAAATATAAAAATGATTCGAAATTTAATAGATTCAGAAAAATGTCTGTTGACCTTGATGATCTTCAATAAACTTTATCTCGAATCATATTTGTTCATTTAATATATTAAAAAAGAAAATACATTTATTTAATACTGTTAAGTTTATAAATATTACTTATTAAGCGAACATTTAAATTATAGTATAAAATATTTACGAAAAAGTTAATATATTTTGCTTTGTTCGAAATATTCTGTCATTGTTATCGTTTTAGATATGTCACAAAATACAAAAAAATAAAATGAATTTAATCTTAAAATTTTTTGAATGTTATTAAATAATGTAAATGATATATTCTTATTCAAATTTTGACAATCTTGACATACTCTGGTTGTATATTTGAAATGATCACGCTTAGTACGAATTCTATGTCTATGTTTTGACGTGAATTTCTCGTATGTAAAGTCACAAATAATTCTTCCTCAATAAAACATAAAATCTACAGCTCACTTGTATTTATGAAAGACCTAAAGGCGTTTTCTATTAAGAGTTAAGTTTTGTTTTGCTATGTAAAGATATACAATTCTTGTGTAAATATAGAACGAAAAATTTTTTGACTAATCTGTTAAGATATATTATTCAATTTCTAAATTTTTAAATGAATGAAACTTTTATTATTCCTCTAAAATGAAGTTTTCTAAATTTTATAATTCAATTTATGCCATCAAATAAATTCTCATTACTGAGATAATTATTACAAATATAACCATTTTTACAATCAATATTTTTTATATTTAAACATAAATACTATGATTTTTATCATGATATTTAAAAAAGGGTTGAACATTTTATAAAATGAACTTTAATATCGAGTAAAACTTAAAATATAAAATATATTGCATGAAGTGGACATGAATATTAATATTTTCTTTTTTAGTATTATTTTCAAAGAAAGCTTTGATAAGTAGAATGCCATCCTTTCAACGTAAATTTTTAGTGATAAAAGTCGTTCTAATTTCATTTAAAACTTAACCTTAGATTGCTAAACAGGATGTTTAAACTAGTTGTCAATTAAAAATAATCTAACAAAATTATTATATAAATAAATTTGTTTAATATAAAAAATAAAAGGGATAAAAGTTTAAAAATTTTTCTAATTGCTGATAATAAACAATTTGAAAAAATCTAATTGCAAATTATAAAGATAACTCTTAAATATAATTAATTTGGGAAAATCATTTTGTTTAAAGAAATATATTTATATGATAATTAATTGAAATTCAATAAATTTTAATAGGAATTAAAATTATTTTAAAATTAAATAAAAATCAGAAAATTTGTAACATTTCAAAGTATGACAAACTCATCAACAAATTTAGCAGTTCAACTTTCATTGTAGAAGGATTTTAAAATTTCTTGATCATTGACATTTTTAAAATTCTTTCAAGAAAAAATGTGGAGATTATCTTCACATTAAATATTTATCTTAGTTTAATAATAATAATTTAAAATTACAAATTAAACAGCATTCGTATTGAAAAGAGTTTTTATTAACAAAATGGCACAAATTTTTACATTTTAGATTTAAATGAATTATGTTGGCAGAATTAAAGAATCACAGTTGATAAATTTGTTTTTATAATATTTTGAATATGTCAAATTATGTTTTTAAAGAAAACATTGCGATTATGTCTTCAAAATATAATTAAAGATGGTCCATTTTCGCTCAAAAAAGTATTTTTTAGCATGTTCAAAATTTAGGTTTAGCAGTCAAAAATAACGGTATTTCCTGATACCAGCATCATCACCTTTTAAGTATACCCTTTTATGTTTATTTGCCGTAACTTTAAATAATAAAAGGAATTAAAGCCATATGACATGAATTTATTTAAAGGTATAATTAAATAATTTATTAATTTAGGCTAACGTTTAAATCTAAAGAATTATCATTTTTAATCCATTAAAAGTAATATATGAGAAAAACTCACGTTTCTGTTGATACTTCAATCGTAGAAAAAACATTGATCAAAATTCTTTAAATAATAAGAAAATATAACATTCAAAACAAAAATAATGTTCAAATTAATTTTAATATGATATTTGTGGCCATAAAGTATATTTCATTGACATTTCAAAATATGTAGTTTAGTTAATCTTAATATTGAAAAGTATTTTTTAAAGATTGTTGTTCTTATGTTTTTAAACAATTTAATATACTGTTTCAATCACTATCTCGATGTTCAGGAGCTCATATCAAAAAATTTAGACAGCTAGATCAGCATTTATTCTCTTAATTTCTCGCAAAAAAATAATTTCAATTGTATTGTAAAATTCAAACAGAGTTAACTCTAATTATTTTAATTATTTTATTCCCTTCTTTTTAATTGTTTAATATTCATACAGTTGATTTAATTTATAAAATGGCGTATTTTATCAAAGTCGTGATTTATCGTTTTATAAATTTATTCTTCGCAAATACCAAACAAATTTTTATGTTTTGTGAAATGTAATAAAATTGAATAAATGCTCATATAATTTAAATAGACTGAGTATAAATCATAATTCTTTCAAAAATTACTTCGAAAATGATTACTTACATGGAAATTGTCTTCAAGATTTCAAAGTATCAAATACGTTAAAAACATAAATTTACCAATCTTAAACATTCCAAAGCCTTCATGTATGGCAATAATATCAATAAAAATTTAATTTATATATTTTCTAATGTTTTATTAAAAATAAATATCATCTTGAGAATATCTTCCTTTCAGTTCAATTTGAAGAATCGTGTTATGCATAAACTAAAAATTTTCTTCTTAAAAAGTATTTAAATGATAATTTTATTTGAAAAAATTTGTTTTCATCCAAGTAATCAGCACACAGAAAATCAAAATGAAAATTCGTAATTTATGATGATCTTATTCATATTTTTTTCTGAGATAGATCCGATATTTGAATTAAAAATACAATGTTTTAAATATATTCATTTGAGCCTCAATAAAAATACAAAGATAAATAATCATTATCATGCGTTAATGAACGAACAAAAAATAATATTTAAACGTTCAAATATTATAAAAACGAATTAATGCAAGTCTTAATTAAAAAAATAAAATGGATGATTCTTTCAAAATAAATACCCTTATAATTTTGAGAAAGCAAATATTCTTTGAACGTTGAAATTTCTAAATTAAATGTTGAACATATATTTAATAAGATAAAATAAAAAAGATTAAAATTATATTTCTAAGACTAAAATAAAATTAACAATCTAGATATTAATTATTTAAATTAATCAATTAAATATTAAACCTACATTTATAAACATAACTTCAAAATATAGATGAGGAACTAAATTACACGATAATCTTTTATTAGATTTCATATTTTTTTCTTGATCTGGACAGCATATTTAAAACATTTTAGAGGACTATATATGGATGTAATTTTAATTTAACTGAGAAAAAGTTTTGAAGTTGTAAGAACATTCGTTAAATTTTAAGACATGAGATTCGATTTTTAACAATTTTAGAAAATACAAAGTTTTGTATTTTTAAATACAAATATTTAAAAAACATTTCTGTGAAAGCAATTAAAATTTTTTTCCAATTTGTTTGTATTGAGAAAATCAATTAAATTGAATTGTCTTTGATTTTATTTCGTTTCTTATGTATTCAAAGCACAAAATAAAATTTCTT
Source organism: Neodontobutis hainanensis (assembly GCA_024349245.1). Taxonomy (NCBI): domain Eukaryota; kingdom Metazoa; phylum Chordata; class Actinopteri; order Gobiiformes; family Odontobutidae; genus Neodontobutis; species Neodontobutis hainanensis. The sequence continues at coordinate 39,113 of JALDNG010000324.1, read as the reverse complement.
GAGTTGTTTTTAAGTTTTTTTAGATTAGATATATATTTTTTTGAGAATATGTGAATTTCATTTTTATTTTATTTGAAAAATTTTCTCAGGCAAGTACAAATTTTTGAATATATACAATATCGAACAGTAGTTTAATTGAATTTGACATTAATACTTGATAATGGAATATTTTTTGATAAAATAGAATAAAATTTTTTAGTTATGAATAAATAAACTTACTTCACTAAGTAATAATTTAATAACTTCTAACATTTTTCCAAGATTATACTGTTTTAAATATAAACCACATTTAAAATTTTCTCAAAATAAGTTATGGACACAAATAATAATATGTTTACTCTTGATACAGTATACATTTCTTTTTATTCCTCTTCTCTCTCTCTCTTAATCTCTTAATTTAAAAAATGATTAATTTGTTTAAATAATAAAGAGATTAGCAATTTATCGTTTTCATCGTGATAACCCCCATGTTAATATCTTCATAATTTATTAACCGTAGAAAATTAAAAATATCGATAAATATTCATCTTTTTGATATAATTTCAAAATATGTTAGACTTTAAATATTGATATGTTATAAGAACTCTCATTGGTAAAATTAAACATAATATATATTTAAACAACATTTGATAAATTTTAGTTCAAATTTGAATTTAGAACGTTTATTTTGGTTTTGTGTCTTCCTTATCGTTATTTTAAAGAGTTTCCTAATTGATTTATTATTTTGAATTTTTCTTCATAAATAATTTCTCTGTATGACAAATCCAGCAAAAGCGGTTATTATTTTAAACTTGACCTATCATCTGTAAATCATTGAAAAAAGTTTCAAACATCTTTTAACTCAGCTATAATGAAAATTTCTTGTTCAATGTCAGAAATCGATTTATATCATAGAAACAAAAATTAAAAACATTAAAATATATTCATGCAATAGGATATAATTTTTGTTAAATTAAAATTTATGAAAAATGTTATTCAAATTCGATTTATTACCATTATCTTATTTAATATTGTATCAGATCTACAAATATTTAAGATTTAAATTTATAATTTGTTTCTACAAATAAACTAATCCTGAATGGATTATCCTCAAAAACATATTGTAATTTATTTTATCAAATTATTCCATGATCTTTTAATATTTTACGACTTTGAAGAGAATAAACTACTATAAACATATGAATACGAATTGAGTATTTTGAAGATATTCAATCAATGAGAGTTAAATAAAATTCAATGATAAAATCATTTTTCATTTTTTTTTATTTTTTTCCATGATGATTATTACATAAATAAAATTATCTTTATCAAAGAATTTCTTTAAATGATTTCTAATTTTACTTCACTGATAAATGTAAAGTTTAGATTAAGATTGTTTCCACATTCTGAAGTTGGAATGAAATTATTTTCAGTCTCAAGAGTTATGTTTTTTAATAAATGATATGTATCATATAAATTAACATTGATTCGGCGAATAGAATAAGATTAAATGTTTAAAATAATATTATTTGGGAATCTGAAACAGAAGGATTCATTTCTTTTAATGGATAAAAATATTCTTATTTTTATAGTATTCCTGGGAGGTATCGTTACTTTGACCATACTTTTGTCCTAACTAATATACTTTAAGATAATTTATAAAAATAGTAAAATTATTGATTTTTTTTCAAATATTTAATTCGTATTTTTAATACAGTATAAATTGTGAAGAAAAATGAAGAATGTTAAGACATTAAAAGTATTAATTTTTTATTAAAAATAATAAGTGTGTGATCTAGAATCTGATTATGTTAGAGTAAGAGTATTTTATCAAAAATCTGGTAAAATATTAATATACTGGTCGGAAAAACAGAATTAACGTTTTTAACATATCTTCTTTCGATATAAAAATAAAAAATATCTTACATTTTTTTGAATCAATGATCAAATAAAATTTTTCTATGATTAAGAATCTTGAAGTATCTGTGTAATCTAGATTTATCAACCAATAATTTTATCAAATCGAGGTAATTAAAAATTTTTGATTTAGTTCTATATCTATAAACATCACCTTTTTATAAATCATGAAGAAATCAGATTATTTATATCATCAAAAAATACTTTTATAATTCCAAGATATATAAGATAAAATACTCCCACCAAATATCACCAAAAATTTGTCATACAATAATAAAACATTTAAAATGAGTAAAAATCAAAATTTTTAACATAGTTAAGGTACAAAGATTCTTTCAATATGAATGAAAAACTAATATGAAAATATTTTGCTGATCAATCTTTGTATAAAATACGCCTTTTATATCTTTGAGAGTTTATTTTAAAAAATATTAAGACTAAAATGCCCATAAAAATTTATGATTTGATTTAAATAAATGGCAAATGTTTTGTTTGAAAATTTATCGTTTAGATTATATTTATAAATTTAAATATTCTTAATTTTTAAAAAATAGCATTAAAACGATATTTGGATCGCAAACTCAAAACAAGCTTTGAATAAAAATCCTTATATTTTTGAATGTCAAAATCTTAAATATAGTGTTTTTCGACCAATAAATTTATTTAAAAAGCAAAAATTTGTTCAATAAAATTTTTTTTCAAGGTCTGCTACAAAACAAGGGAAATAATAAAAAATTTAAATTATTTTATTGTCGAACACAGACTGAATATTCAAAAAACGGAAGTATTCACGAAATGGCTATAAATTAATCAGATGTAAGTGGGGATTACTTAAACATTCAATGTATATCAAACGTAAGAGAAAGCTAGATCTTTTAAATTAGAGGAAAAATAAAAGATTCCAACAAAAGAGATCATCTATTCCTGATGACGATCGAAAGGGAACAGTATTAAAAACGTAATACGGATTCTCCATTTCATCAATATCTCTAATGTTTAATTAAAAATTTTATACAGTACATTCCATTATACATAATTATCTGAAAATTGGCCAACTACATCCGATTTAGAGTGGAGGTGATAGGCGATCTTAATTAAATTTGTTGATAAAAGAACGTCTACTTGCCTATGTGGATGAAAATTGTATGGCAATACTTAAAGATCTCTCTTCATGAGTATCATAAACTTTCTTCATTCAGGTTTCAACCAGTATAGTGAATAGACGTCTTCGTAGTTTTCACTACACTTTAAAAATATCACATTGGTTTTAACTCTGAGAAATTATGAAAGAATTCTCAAAGCTTGGTCAAATGTGGTAACTTGTACTGACATTTTTAAACATAAAAAGAAGACAAAAACTTTGTGTTTTTAATGATTTCTGACTCTCTGTATTAAGATCAAGTATAGGCAAATCGTAATTTGGATAATTTGCCTTCGTTTCTGTCAGAGCACAAGAAGAAGAAATTTTTAAGCAGTTGCTGTAATGAATAAGCTTAGAATTTTGTACTACAGGACTCAAGTACGCCCCATAAGTGGTGAATAATTAAAAGAATTAGCCAGGGAAATTTTGGAGTCTTGCATAAGCAGAGAAATTAAATCTCAAATTTTTATCAAGAAGAATGCCAGAATTCATCATTATCGTAGCCTGGCTAAAGGCGAAGAAATCGCAAGATACATAATCAAATACCTAGCTGGGTACTCACCATTATTAAATCAAATCGAAAATGTATATTGGGATTGTAAGAACATGGTTATTCGTGTCGACTATCAAGAATGAAACTGAGTTAAGGAATTTAATTTACAGAAAATATAAAGAAATCATTCAAGATAAATGCGAAGATTACATAAAAAATGTTAGTCTATCTGAATCGATCATAGGCTATAGAAATAACTTTTGAATTAAATAAGATTCAATTCTATTTTCAAATTCTTTTATTTTTAAATTACGTTAAATAAATTTATGACAAGAATTACACTTCTGATTGCAACAAATGACATTTTTGATTTCAATGAGTACTTAACTGATCGAAAAACCATATAAAACGTTTTCGGCTATTTTAAATTTTTAAATAAAGAAATCGACGTCATTGTTCATAATTCTCATTCAGATGATTTGATAAAAATTTTAAATTATTGATAAAATAGATCTTTAAAGATGATTTATTAAATATTAAATACAATTTTAATTTCATATATTCTAAACATAACATATTTAAAAATGAATTTTGGAATGAGTTTACTTCTCAATGTCCAGCAATTTAAATTATTTTGTTTCACACATTAATGTAAACATTCATTGAAGTATAAAACATAAAAAATTTAAAATTTAATGAATAAAATAAAGATAATACTGAAAAAATTTCACATTAAAACTGAAAAAATTATTTAATGTAGATAACTATATTTAACAAATAAATAAAAAATTTTGCAGTCGTGACTTTTCTTTATTTTTTAATTGTATGAAATAATAAAGACTAATAACTTTAAGGAATTTTTACGTTTTTTAATATAAATTTTTGCATATTTGTTGTTAATATAAGTTAAAATCAACTTCAAATTCATAACATGGAATCATTCAATGAAAATAGATATATTTGAACATTTAAATAATTTTTAGTTATCTATTGAAATATGACAGAGGCAAAAATGGGGAAAAATAATTCTTCTGAATTCTAAATTAAACAAAAATGATTATCAGTTGAAATTATGCATTTTTTAAAAATAGAAAAATGTAGACATTTAATTTTATATAGAGCATGCGCTAAAAATAAATTTGTGTAATAAATTTTGTGTTAAAATCTATCTGTTTAATTTTTAAGGTCTCATTTAATTTAGATATTAATTGAGGTAGAAAATCATTAATATTAATTTAATCTATTCTAGGCTGTTAAAACAGACAATGTATTACGATGACCTTAATCCTGTCTATCAAAAATAAATCGAGCATTAATAAAACTCATAAAAAATCTTTTTTCAAATTGCTGTAAACTTTATCAATTCTATTTAATAAAAATCAGTTATACCTGATTTATAATAAGTTAGGTTTACAAAATAAATTGGTTCTGTTAATTTTGCCACGTATCTTTCTATTATATGTCCCCAATAAATCTTTTATTTTTAATGGTAATGATAAATATCTTAGATAATAATATAAATTTTAATCTTTAAATCATAAAAATATTTTTACATTTCATTGAGATCTGAAAAATTATTCATAAATAGTATGATTCTAAAAACATAAAATTATACGCGTTTATGATTATTTAGGTAATTATCTAAATCTATCGAGATTTGGCAAATTTATTTTAAATTCATCATAGCTAGGTACAATCGCTTACTTATTTTCAACTAATTTACTTTTTGAAACATTTTCAGATTTTGATATTATTTTGCATTAATTTTTGAAATGGTTTTTTTGATATATATATTTGTTTTTTTTGTCTTTCGATCAATCGTAATTTTATAAAGATCATACGATTTGAAAATTTAAGGAAATACTTCAATTTAAATATTTTAAAAATATAAATACTAAAAAAGTGTTACTTATCAAGATAAATGTGTGAATTATTTTCTTTAATTGGCAAGAATTTGTTCTGCAATCTATTATTTGAATAAAATAAATTCATCTTGATTTAGTTTATTTGTAAAGAGCAAAATATTTAAAATGGAAGCTAAATATTTTTAATTTTTTCGATTAAATTATTCATTTCAAACTCAAATTATTTATTATAAAAAATAAACAAAAATAGCTTAGAATCACTTTTATTTGTACAACGAATCAACCATGAGTGGACAAAGAATGTACAATCGATCGAAAAACTTTGATAGAAACCGCTCTTTAGATTTATAATCAAAGATAATTTTAATTTATCGTATTTCAAAATTTTGCATTTTATAAGATATAAAATTTTTTTTTAAATATTAATTTTAGAATCACATAGAAGTATCAGTAACTCTTTAAATATTTAACTTATGATTCACCTCTAATTAAATATTTATCTTTAAACTGTTTTGTAAATATAATAATGTCTTCCAAATATTTAAAATTTTAAACATAAATATACTATGTTTTAAATCAAAATCAAAGTTATTATAAAAACCAAGGTTGTTATATTCAATCCGAAAGTAACAAAATGATTGTTAAATAAAAGCTATGTTTTATTTTGATGGTATTAGATTAGGAATTTTCGAAATGGAATTAATGTTTTGATCACTATGATGTATTTATTGAATACTATTATCAACATAAGAATTAATTGATAATTAAAATTATAGAATCATTTTTAATAGTAAAAGACAATACTTTTCCAAAACCTGATCTAATATTTTAGATGTTATATATAATTCGAAATATATTCCAAAATCTATTCAAATTTAATTGAGTTATAAATGAGCTAAACTTCAATTTTAATCGTATGTAATATATAATTATATCGACATGAATTCCTAATTATTATTGAATTAATTTTGATGAAATAAATGTTTAAGAATGTATATATATAAACTATTGACAATAAATCTTAATATATGAATTATTAATGAATTCCTTTTGTTAAAATTTAATTTGTACGAAGAAAACTTTGATGGATAATTTCTAAAATATCTATTGATCTTTAATTTATGAAAAACTAAATAAATCTATTTTATAAAATAGAATTCAATAATTTGTATAAATTTATATTAAAATATTTAGATGTAAAATCAATTAAAATGCATGCTAACTAAATAAAATGCGTTTAAACTTTGAGAAATAACTGTATACGAAATTGATGTAGATATTTCATTAAAAATCAACCTTAAAATATCAAATACCCATATATTTTATGCCAATTATAATGTCTTAATTCTGAATTGATTTTTAATTTAAAATTTTATTTGATTAAAAGAATTAAAAATTTGTATACTTTTCAGAAAAAAAAATTTTAATTCATTTTAAGATATAAATAAATTTTATCTGTACAGATAATTATTTTGAAATCTAATTTATCGAATAATGTTTCTAAATGAAAAAAAATCTCTATATCTATTTCTCATGTATTTATGTTGATAATATTTAAAAGAAAAATGTGAAAAGGAGTTTATTTTAAGTTATTTTTATGAATAAATATTATTATCTATGCACCTAGTTAAATGGAAAAATCTCTTTTAAGTATATTGAGGCGATTTTCATTTAGTTTCGTTTTTTAATTTTCATCTTAAACACATTATATATCGTCTCTAAATTTAACATCATAATTCAATATACGTGATCTCATTTTTCTTTTATCAGAAACAACTAAATTAATAAATTATGTGTGTGAAAATAATTCTGTTTCTTTTTTAATTTGAATGATTTGGAGATATTATGTTTCAGAATATATTCACTAAATTGCGCAACAAGATAATAGACTCAATAATTTCATAAAAAACGTCTTATAAAAACTTTCAAGAATTTTCAATGTTGATGTAAACTAATACATCCCAAAAAAGGGGATGATAAAAAAGTTTATGTTGTGATACTCGACTTATATCTTTTACATGTTATTTTTGCAACATTATTTAACAAAATTTCTCATAATATTGAGTTTTCATTTGTTGATATTCTTTGATTTATTATATAGAAGAGAAAATATTGTTTGATGTTTGTACGTATAAAAGTATTCATGTAAAAACTGTATTATCATTTATTTGTCTCAAAACATTTATAAAATATTTAGATTGTAAACTTCTCACAATTTTCGATTTCGATTTTTTAAATTTATCTATCGTTAAGTACACATAATTTAAAATATATGAACTATTATCGATATGTTTCTCAATGCATAAAAGTGATTTGTTATTTATCAAGGGCTTTGAATTTGCAACATGCTTAAGCCTGTAACGTTTAACGAACTTATAACTAGATTACATCTTTTTGAGTTAAATGTATTTTAATTTAAAATTCAAAATAGTTAAGCTGAATTGATCATTGCTGAGCTTACCAACTAAATACCGCTATATCAAAGAATATTTAGATCATTGATATGTTTCAGATTATTAATTGCAAATTTCCTATATTTTATGCTTGATCAATTAAAATCTTCAAAATTTTAACTTCAATATTTTATTGTAAGATCTGAGTATATTAAATATTTGTTTTTCAACATTATATTTCTCACAGAATTTTACAATTAAAACATAAACCCATCAAAATAAATTAAAACTGCAAATGATACTTAAACTTAAAAACTACTTTGCATTTTAAAATCCAATTTGTTTTAATTTGTAAATTCTCAAATTTAAATGTACTCGTAAAATAGCTCTCTGAAGCAAGCACTAAACCATTCTACCGTTTTACCAAATATTTTACATTTAAAATGTTCGATTTCAAAATATATCTTCGCATACTATATTATAAATATAATTTTTAAATATATATTAAATTATATTTAGACTGTTTAAAATTAATCATATCGAAAGATATTTCATTTTATATTTTAACTTCTTATATTATCTTTAAAATAAGTGTCTGTTCTAAAAAATTATTCAATTTTTTCTCAATTCTTAATCGATAAAGATTGATAAATTTCACACTTATCTTAATTATCATCAATCATAAAAAAATTTGTTTTTGTAAATTTTTAAAGATTAAAGGGTAATTTTCTTTTATTTATTACAAAAGATTCAAGATCGTAAAAATCATGATTGTTTTTCATGTTAAACATACCTCGTTTATTTATCCAATTGCTGGATATTTATTGTTATTCAAATAAATAATCTACCAAAATTTTTTAATCAAAATCTCGTTTTTATAAAAACATAAATTAATATCAATCGATAAAATAATTACCTAAAATTAATTAAATCATCCATTTCTTAAGATCTTCTGATTTTATTTCAGAAAAGGGTAACCAAAGTATAACTTATACTTATCTAAAATAAATCAATGAATAAAATTGTTTTCATAAATTATAATTTATTTCATATATGCTTTTTGAATTTGTAGTGTTAACAAAAATCAAATATTATTTAAATTTTTACATTTCACGAGAATATGACAACATTATAATTTGATATAAAAATATTCAAGATTAAATACTAGTTTCGATGAAATTTATGATACTATCAATACAATTTTTGCGCTAATCATATCTGATATTTGAATGGAACTATTTTTCAAAAAAATCGTTTATTTGAAAAAGAAATACTCTTGGACACAGAGATTATGAACATCATTATGATTTTATACAAACACTTGAAGTAATATTCTTGATGATAACTTTTAATAAAAGTACTAATAGGTTTAAAATGATTAAAATGTCTTGTTTTGTCATGATTTAGTTCAATAAAAACTTTTTTTTTATTGTTTCTTAACATTATTTAAGTTTATTTCCATTTCTACCTCTTTTTAAGAATAATTTATGATAAAAAAATTAAATGAATCAAATTAAAATATTCAACCTTTGTGTTATGAAATAAATTAATTTATATTTTGGTATATATAAATGCGAAATCCTTTAAATACATCTGTTATTCTAAGAAAATATTTTATTTGAGCTCTCTAAATAGATTTTAAAGTTTTCTATTTCGTCAATTTTTATTGTCCTTTACAAATTAGAAATATTTTAAAATCATCGTCTTTGGTGTTCTGTAATATTTTAGGATGAGATAAATTGAATTATATTCGATAAAAATTCTTTAACTTTGATTGATCATTCATTATATTTGAATTATTTTTACAGCCATTTTCTAATTTCTATTCTTATCAAAATTTTATTTTTATGTGAATAATGATGTGGTTTCTTCAGTGATAATATTGGATTTTTTCCTTCAAAATGGTGACCAGATCTCTTTTAATGATCATGTACATTCAATTAATTATTTGAATATTTCAAAATTCTAGATCTTAAAACAAATAAATCTGTTAAAATATTTAAAAAAAATTAAAATAAAAAAGAAACATATTTGATCCTATTACATGTATTTATGTCTACATTCTTCCCCCAAAACTGCAACGTATGAAAATTAGAACTAATTTCATCATATATCCTAAATAAAATTTTTGTTTGCCAAAACATAAGATTTTCATTATCTGTTGGTCAATTCGAATTTAATTTTGGTAACATCGAATAAATAAAATTTCAATTAGATAAATATCTAGAGAATATGACAAAGAATAAACCAGTAAAAATATATTTTCTCATAAATGTTCTTCTATCACGTTAAAGTTGGGAAACACAAATTTTATCATGACCACGATATTTGAATTATCAACTTTGATCTTTCGTGTACATTCTTTTCAAAATTCCACATATTTTTTCAAAAATGTTCATAAAATCTTTTTGTGTTTTTTTTGGATATCAAAAACACAGCGAAATAATTTTTCTTATTCATTCTGTTAATAAATTAGAAAATCTGTATCGTTCTGAGACTACTCATAACATTTTAAGGCACGGAAATTAAATCTTGTTTAATCTAATAATAATACCGCACGATGTACTTTTCTGAGCATTTAATGGCAAAAAAATTTTATTAAATATATATTTTCATAATACTAACTTATGTAATGTCATTATGCGTTTATTCGAAGCTTCTATAGGATATTCCACTCAGATATAAATGAAAATTATTTGAATTTACAATAATCATGACCTTCAAACCAAACAAGTCAAAGTGAATTGTCATCTCCATAAATATATCCAATTTCTTGTTTATTCTTGATTCGTCATGTCATTTTCATAATTCTTAGTTGTAAAAATTAAATGTAGGATTCTCAAAATTAGAAGATTTTATTTCTTTTTGTCTTCTACTAAAAACATGTTTTGAAGATTCCAGTAATTGCCATTATTCCTTACTTTCTTTCGATAAATACAATTTTATAATGAGATGAACAGAATGATACTTTCATAGACATTTTAACTTTATTTGATGATTAAGTTAATTCAAAATAACTGTTTAAAAAATTAATATAGTTTACATATCTGATTTTTTAATACAAAAATATCGGAAAAATTTGTATATTAACAGATTAACACAATCAAACAAATCTTAGAATAAATATCATAGGACATATTTAGTATTTGAAAGAAAGAATAAGATATTGTACCAATTTTATGGGTGATTATTAAAATCAGTTAAACAATATTATAATCAGAAATATTTTACGCGATAAATTAAAAATTTTTTTTTATATTTTACTTATTTTTCTAATTTTTCCAGGTCAAAATTACTCAGTATAAATAATTGCAGCTTTACATTTTACTTTTATTATATCATTTAAAAAATAAAATAAATACTGTTCAACATATAAGCTAACTGATAAAAAGATCCTAAACAGTATCAAAGATGCTATATTCAAAGAATAAAAACTTATTTAGAAAGGATGAATGAATGATATAAATCAAAATTATTATGGTTAATTATGACGTAAATATCTCATCAATATAATGTTAAATATAAACCTGGAATTGACAAGGTTATTTTAATAAGTTTAATGGTTTAAATAATAAATATGAAGATTAAATTATTCAACCCAACTTTATATTTCATGGATTTAAGTTTTAATAACAATAGCTATGTTTAAAACACAAATATATACTATTTTCATTTTAAAAAAATTTTGATATATCGTAAATTCTTGAACTATACAACGAAAACTATTGAAAATGTATTAAATATTTTTCTCACATCAAAATAACATAAAAATAATCACAAAATGCAATTACTTCTTATTTCTATAAATTTAGAATGATCTTATGCCGCGATTACACTAGGACTTAATCCGATTAATTTATGATTTGTATATCTCAAATAATCAATTAATACTGTTCAATTTATAAGTTTTTATTTCTTTGAGGTATTAATTAGGGTAATGGTCAACAAATATCGACTATATCGATCTTTCGAAAAAGTTTAAACTGATAAAGTATTTCAACTCTTACTCCTCAGACTAATATTTATTAAATCTAAGATACTAACACGAATGCTAATATCATCTTTGTCAATATAATAAATCTGATTTATGAAATAAAAGCCTTTAAGAGTCTAGGAAAGGTAAATTATATTGTGAAAAGCTTAAGAAGAATTAATATTTAATGTGTCATTCGCATATTATCATATTCTATTTATGATTCTGACTCAATCCTAAATCTTGAAGTTATATATATATTTAAATTTTCAAATCCAAATTTCTTGATTACAATTTATTGATGTATTGAAACATGTTTAAATAAATATTACACTTTTATGAATCCATAAAATAAAAACAGATTGTGGCAATAGAATAAATTTTTTTCGAAACTGAAGTAGTTTCGTAAAATTTATAATTCACTTGAAATGTTCAAGAACAGAAAGATATTATTTTGAAAATGTCTATACGATAAAATATTATTCAGATTTAAATATAAAAAATTCAAATTGAAACAAATCTAATAAAACTTAACACTTCACAGATAAAATCAATTTATCTTGTAGAAAATTACTCTATCTAGCATATTTATCAGAACCTTTTTAAACAACTTTTCATCTGATCAATGAAAAAACATTCATCTACTGTGATTTATTGGTAAACTCTATGTATTTAAATTGACTCAGTTAAAAATATCCTGGTTTCGTTGCACAAAATAAAAAATTAAGTTTTAAGATTTTTTTAATTACTCAGTTGGTGTACAAATCCTCTAGAGTTGTTCAAAATCAAGAGATATTCTAACAATGTTAAAAATATGTTTGAATTTTGAATAAGTCCAATTAAACAGACAATCGAATCCTCCAAAAAAATTATTCTATCTATGGCCTTTATTTAAACTAATTGATATCATAAATACACTCAAGATGATTTTTTTATCACTCCAAATCCTCTTTCTTAGAGCGTATAAATTAGTACAAAATTAGATGATAGAATTTTGTAGATTTGAAATAAAATATTTACATCGCAAAAATTACATTATGATTTGAAGTATATTATTCAAGTTTTTAAAATAAATTTTTATTATGATATTTTCCAAATAGTTTTGACATAATATTACTTAGGTATGTTCAAAAGTATATCTACCAACATTTTTTCGTTACTCTAATTACCCGCGGAGCCATTTTAAAGTTACTTTTACATTTCTATTTTTTAACGTCAACATAAGTCTTGAATTTCATCTGCTATTTGGGTTCAAAAGTCTTTTTTGAAACAAATATTTGATACAGAAGCCAAGAATAAAGTTAATTAATCTGAAAACCAATTTTTAAAATTAAAATTTCAAATAAACATGAATATGTTCACTCAAGATATTACAACAGAAAGGAAAAATCAAGATTTAATTTGAAAATTTTATGAAGTCATTTATCATGTCTTATTCATATCTGATGTATAAAATAATTTTAATAAATTTAAACCATTTATAATGTATTTAATTAGAACGTGTTTCAACTTCATACTCAAACGATGACTGAGTTACAACCATCTATCGCGTGAATTTCAAATAATTTATTGATGAATTTATCTTATTGTCAGATTTTAAATTTCAAACGTAAAAAAGATAAAAGGATAAGCCTGTGACATTTAAAAATACTAAACAAGTCAAATAGAGCATTATTATTGATGATTAAAACGTTTTACTACATTATTCACGAAATAAATTTTGTTCATTATAATTAATCAACGTTTAAATTAATAATTTGGAGTGTTCACAAAAATAAATATAAGAAAAAAATATGAAAATATTTTTAAAATTTTATTCTAAAATATTAACAATATGTATAATCTGATATATCTGTTAAAAATATTCAAATTAAACAATAATCCTTCACTATAAAGAAAATAAACGTTGTTTTACGAAGTTTTTAATGATCAAGTGTAAATATTTTCTTTTATAATTTTTCACAAATATATCCTTTATATCTATCTCTCGTAAAGATTAAGATAAACTGATACCATCAATGGAATAATTTAATTTAAATCACATATTTACACAATCTAATTCAGGCACTAAAAAGTTATACTGAGACTCGTTTCAATGTTATATTCCTCTTAGTTTTTTACCTTCTAATGATGCAAAAATGGTTGATGATGGGAATTAATTTTTTTAGTTTTAGAAATTAATATCCTTCTCTTTAACATGAAGTGACTGGTATTTCAACGAAGCAAAAAATATTTTGAGAAAAATCCAGCAAAAAATTAAATAAGATTTTATCCTCATCTCTTAACTAAAAGCCTAGGAAATTCTATTTTTTCAATCGAGGTTCCTCTCAACAAAGTAAATAATCATAATAGTTAAGAGATTCTCCCTGATGAATTAAATTATATACAATAACAACATATTTCAGACTCAGAAATTCGGAAAATATCCTACGCGATTTAACACAGAATTTAAAAATTTAAAAAAGATCCTTCACAATTTTTAACAAATCTACACATAATTCCAAGTGAAAAATACGTATCAGAGATTGCAAAATTTTCTAAATTATGATTCCGTTTTCATAAATATTACGAAAGAAACAGTCATCTACGAGAATGAAGATGAGATAAACGTTCTTCATTAAAAATTAAGTTTAAATTTGATCCATTGAATATTTTCATATTTCTAAAGTTAATCATCACGGATGTCAATGAACTCAAATTCGTCTTGAAATTTTTGATTTATTTAAGCATTTAGATAATTTTGAATTTCATCTTTGAATAAGGATCGCTTGTTAACATGGAATCAAAATCCCTTTCGAGTTAATATATAATTTATTAATTATGGAGAATCATTCTAAAATCTTATTGATAAGCAACGAATAACTATTTCATAAAAAAATCCAATATCCTTTTATGATTTCGCAGAACTCATGTTGAATTTGAGACAGAAAACATCTTCAGTTTATTATCATCATTTATATTTTTCAAACCATCATATCACTGAACATAAGGGAATGTATTTGGTGTGGATTTAATAATTGATTTAAAGCGTATAACTCAAAATAAAGAAAATTTTAAAATTATGTGAAAAGTATTTTAATCTATTTTCTAGACAAAATAAACATAATTTATTCCAAATATACAATGAGATGTGTACGATTACGTTCAAAATACAATCATTAATAAACAGTTGACAGTATAAATTAATTCAATAAAATATTTTTATATCTTGTCTATAAATTGGTTTATTTTAATTTTGGGATACTTCAAACAGAAAAATTTAAGTTAAATTATTATAATAACAATATTTATTTTATTGTTCATGTTAATATGAATGATAAATCTTTAATTTTTGAGAGTTCCAAAATAAAGATATTAGATAATCATAATATATGTTCTCTTTATAATTTATATATTTCATTGGATAAGATTAAACACTTTAAATTTTGATTTGCAACTACATACATGGATATTTTATCCGTTATATTTTTATTTCATACAAAATACTAACAATCGCTTTTTAAACTTTATAAAATACTTTAAAAACATAATTAAACAGCACATATAATATATATTATCAAACAATAAATTTAAGATGAAATTTTAAACCATTGTTATGTCGACGTAATTTATCAATTGACAAAAAGGTTTGACGATATAATATTTTTAAATATTGTATTTACGCCATTTGTGCCACTTAGATAATTTTTTATGCGAACAAATAATTGTTCTATATAAATATACACATTCAAAATTTTTATTTATTAATTTGTTAACTTTGTGTTGCCGTTTTAACATATCTGTTTTTGTTTAATTTACATTTATTATTTTGTAAAATAGTTTTTCTGTGGAATTTTATTGAACTGTGAATTATAATTAACAATCTAATGCGCCTAAATAAACAAAGAAAATATTTTTTTGTATTGAGAATATATTTTAAAAAATTGAATATATGTGGAATTATCATATATCAATGTCAGCTTATTTTTTTATCTTTTATAAGATTATCATTATCTTAATATTATATATTATTGGTAAAAGTTACTTTATCATTGCTCAACTTCTGATACGATCATTTTAGAATATAAATTTTCACATTTCACAACAAAAAGGGACAGCCTAAAAAGCCTTTTTTAACTATTACATGGGCATGTATCGATTCTTTATCATGATATAGAGAACAAAAATCTATTTTCAAAGGATATTCTTGAATAAATTAACTAAAAAATAGTGACTTCTGTTTTATATCTATTTTTAGTTTTAGATTTAAAATTTCTAAACACTAACCTAAATAGGTTTTGTGTATTTTGTATATGGCTAGCTTGATCATTAGATTCATGAATTTTATTATGTGGTTTAGAGTAAGATGTAAATATTTTTAATAATTTATTTGATTCCAAAAAAGGCCTCCCAGGTCTCTTAGATGATTATAATATCAGGCAAAATATTATTCCTTATGAAAGTCAGAAGTGCTTGTGTGCACATGGATCACAAGTATCTAAGAAATATATTCCTTTTAATACACCTCTAAAAAAACAAGCCTGTTCACAGTTGTCATCTGATATTATACTTTTCCTTATATGACTAGCTTTCATCAATTTGTTAGATGCTTACCTATCCTCGGAAAAGGGCCAGAAACTTCAAGCAACTTTCAAGCACATATAATTGCTAAATATATAAAATTTTTATGATGAAAATTAAATTTGATGAGTTGAATTCTCTTAGATAACTTCATTCACTTGGATCACACTTTATAACTTTAATCATGAGAAAACAATGTTTATGACAACTCATAAAAGAAGTTCGTAGATTTATTTTAAACACATTTCTCCTAATTAGTCCTCGCTTTGCAAATAAAACAATATTGATCCATCCTAACTTTTTAAAAAATTAATTCAATTGTTTTTATAAAGTTTATATTTTTGTTAATTTGAAGATAACTTAACCTGATAACCGATATAGGAGCATTCAAAATACTAAATTCCCTCTGAATTTTTTATCTGATTATTCGATTTAAATTTTTTTTTGAATTAAAATATAAATTTTGATTTACATACTCATTGAGAAATTCTATAATTTAAAGTTCTCTTAGAATTTCGAATATGAAAATTCACAATATTATCATTAATTATTCAATGAAGATATTAAAATTGTCATCCTGATTCAGGAAAAATATTATTTTTAGCATAGAAATGTTCATGACAAGTATAAATTTTCTTTACGGCAATTCTAATTTATAACTAATTAATTGAGTATTAAGAAGCTTTTGAAGGATTAGTTTGTTTTGATGATTATATTTAATCTAAAATATTATGATTTCGGTACAAATCACTCAAAATTCTTTATTTTCTGATTTATGAAATTTTTTTAAATTATTAATATCAGTCTGACAAGTAAATTTCACTTTTTAATTTTTCCTTTATTAAACCGTCTGAATATTATTTTAAACAATTTATGCTATCTTTTCAGATTCATGTTTTTTACATATCCATCAATATAGTTTTATTCTAAAATCATCAGTGAAACTAGCATTTATATAAACATAAAAAATGTTAAAATTTACGTTGAATATTGGAAAATATTTATATTTGAGAACATAACTAATGGTCAAATCTAACAAGGAACATAATTATTTCAATCATCTCAAATTCAATCTGAGATCAATATTATGATTAAAGATGAGAGTTATAAAAATAGATATTTTGTAAAATATATTAATTTTATTTAACGTATGATATAAGTCGTAATTTTACAGATAAATTTTAATATTGAAAATATTTATAGTTTTTTCGTTTATGTTTAATACCATTTATCATAGCAGAAAAACGATTCTCAGAAATTAATTTAGAACATATATTTTTTAAAATAAAGAATTATAAAATTGATTATTTTCATACCAACAAAAAATATCAAAAAATGTTTAAGAATTCAATCGCTTCTATAAGAAAATACTGCTTCAATTAAGATATAAAAAATTCATGTTTAGAAAATTAAGTTATTTTCTTCTGTATTACTATTAATTTTCATCAAAAAAGTTAAATATTTAACTTAAGAAAAATAAAAATATATTTCAATGGAATTCCAAATCAACGTGATAATAGGAAGTTAAGATTAATCTTATTTATTTTAAAGTGAAAATACAGGATCCTAGAAATATATTTATCTAGTAAACGTGATAACTAAATGAGTATTTGTCAAATTCACACAATATAATTTAATTCAAGAATGTGATATTAATATTTAAACAATAAGATATTTTGAAAACATGCAAAATCATGTGAAGAATATATTACAGGATTTTAAATAAATTATAACAAATATTAATATCAAAACATAAAATTTTTTTGACTATTAAAAACGAAGAAATTTTGATGCTTTTAATTCTAATTCAAAACAGTTTCTAGTTTTATTTGATCAAAAATATATCTTATTTTTAATGTTTTTAAATATTTTTACCGGGTTATTTTAAACTTAACAATTAAAATTAATATAGTCCTTCATAAAGTAAATACAATAACAACTTCAAAAAATTTCAGATTTATTTATTGTAATATTTATTCAAAATCAAAAAATGGAAAAGTTTCTTACTTTCTTGTTTTGCGTCTTGGCAATTTGGGAATTTTGATTTTGTTGAGAGGTATTTCAATTTTCACCTGATACACCATTTGAAAATATCCAAAAATAAACCTGTCTTACGAAATTAGACAAAGTCGTAATTATAAATCTAATGATGAGAAAATTGCAGATTATTGCTCTTTTATGATCAATATTAAATTATTTATTTATTTTTATGCTATATTGAAAATGAAAAATAATTTGAAATAATTTAATTTAAAAAATTGACGAAAAATTTTATTTTCAATCAATTTAATTTATTTGAAAATATAACTTATATTTGATTTTTAAAAGATCGATAAATAATTTTTGTAAAAGCCAATAAAATACTTCCTATTAATTTAAAATTTAAATAATTTATATTTGAATAAAATTAACCTAACCTGTACAAAAATAATATTCTTTGTATAAATATTGAAATCATTAGTTTATATCATTCGAACTGTATAAAATTGCCAAGTTATATATAAGAAAATCTATTTCGGAAAAATTAATAGGGCTAATTAACATATTTAACAATTTTTATTTTAATAAAAATGTTCATTAACCAATAATTGATACTTAAAATTTAACATTGATATTAAATTGAAAATGTATATAACGTTCTCTTTTTAAGAAAGCGTTTACAAATAAAAAACATCAGATCGATATTTGAGTTTAAAATTAATTCGACAAAAACATCAAAATTTTAAAAATCATATTTATTTAATCAGATGAATTTTTGTTTTACCTACAATATTGAAATATTTTATAATTCATGAATGGAATTTTAAAATTCTATCTGTTAAATTCGAGAATATTATTTTTATCAAAATAAATAATTTTTATTAGTTAAATAGTTTAAATGTCAATGTATTATCTTTTCTATTTTTATCGATCGATTATTAACTTGCTACAACAAAATCATATCTCATCAAAATATTTTTTATATAACGCCGAAACCATCAAAAAATAGTAGCCAGTTAAAAATTTTCAGAACATACCTTTACGTTTCCGTTGTTAAGATATATTGGTCAATATCAGTAATAATTCTGACACGGTTAAAAAAACTGACTTACACTAGCTTAGATATATTAAAATTATCAATGGATCTATATTTTGATAACCAATTCAAAAATTATTAAATTTTTGGAAGACATGGCAATTATATCTCTGCAATTTTGAAACTCAGAGATAAAAGTCTCTAAGTTTTAAAATGGACGAAATATTATGAGAATCGCCTGAAGTATTAAGGCTGTTGTATATCTTTTTGATACGTAAATCTATTTTACATATAGTAATCTGTGAAAAATTGAATTACTCAGAAACATTATCTCGCGTTAATTGCGATTCTTAAAATACCTAATTTTCCATGAATTTATCAACAAGGTAATTTTCGACTGATCACCTATCCAGTTAGAAATATAACATAATTAAATGCCAAAAATATAAAATAACCTATTGGGCATCTCATCGATTTTTTAAGCAAGATGGGAAATGACTTTAACTCACTATTTTGGAATACATTTTGAAATATTAATTTTTATAATAGGCTTATGATGATTTCTTTGATAATTAACAGATATTTTCTATGTGATAAATTCTCTGAGAATGACTGTAAATTAAGATTATTTAAAATATTTCACTTAAAATTTCAACATCATAGAGGTCTAAAAATCAATCTTAATTGTATTTAATTGTAAATAAGATCAATGCTTTATGATAATCTTGTTTTTATTTGATAAACATATATTTTTTTTGAAATTAATGTTATATTAAACAACATAAAAATATGCTTTATTGAAAATTCATTTAGCTGATAGCAAGATAAAAAAATATACATCGTGATAAAAAAGTGTAAAAACAGCCAGATGAATCACATTTATTTTCATATATATTTTGATAAGAAAAAAATAAACCATATTGTTGAATTTAGCTATTTTTGCTGGTGGTATGCATGGTTCCTGACAAGAAACTACTTTTAAAACATTTTAATTGATTTTATAAAATCAACATTTTAAATTTTTTAAATAATTAAACCTTTAAATTTTACAAAGTACAAATTTTGTTAAGAATTTTATATTTATTAATTTGCAAGAACGATTTATTTAAGTATACCTAATAAACATATTTGATTTGGGATAAAGAGACTTATTTGAGTATTTTTACAAATATTTAAAGTAAGCTAATACTTAATAAGTTAAATTTACAATATTTAATAAAGTTTAGATGTATACAATATCGTAAATCTCAAAATTTCAAAACCGCAATCCACCATACTTACATAATGTTTTTAAAATGACAATAAATGCCGTTTCAGTTGAAAAATATCGAATATCTCCTTGATTGATGATATGTGGTATTTTATTCAAAATAAAGTGTATTTATAATTAAGAAATATAAACTTACAACAATTTAAAACAAAATGGAAATGTTTGCGTGTCAAAAAGTTTATGGTCATTGAATTTTTTCATCGAATAAATATGAAATACCTTATATATGAATAATAATAACAGGGATTCTATCAATAAAATTTTCTACATAATAGTCTTATACCCTAAAAATCTAAAACTTTTATTGCAGACTTTTAAAAAATTTAATCTATCTCAAATAAAAAAAAATTTAAGCATAGAACCAGCTCAAATTATAAAAAAAAACAATTATATCTTTTGATGTATTTATTCTTAGTAAAATTCATTCAAGCATTTATGATTTTTAGTTAATTAGATAACACAGAGTTGACTTCCAGATATTTTTGTAAAATAAATATAAGATCAATATTTTTAATTTTATTGTTTCGTATTGTTAAAATTATCTCGTAATGTATGGGCAATAATCACTAGATATACCTAAGCAAACTTATAATTCTTAAAAATTCAAACATTGTGTAAATAAATAATAAGGTGGACAATATCGATTCTAATATAAAAGAAATTTTATCAATCAAAAATAATGATTGTTCAAAAAAATATCAATAACTAAGGAAGTGTCTATGGACGTTATTATGATAGATATTGAGATTTAATTTTAAAAATTGAGGATTAAAAACTAAACATTTAATGATATACTTAACCTAAAGGGATATCTATTGTTTAAAGCATCGATTGAAAATTTATAATTTTCAATTGGTAAGGAAAATTCATCTTTGTTTCTAACATGCCAATTTTCAAAATAACTAAACCCTATAATGTTTCTTGGTTTTATTATTTTTATAACACAATGGTGTTATCTAAGAATAATTAGGGATATGAAATTTGTTCAGAGATTTAACATAAAAAAATCATAGTGAAATATGTTAAATATATATAAGATACATCTGTGTTTTCTCATAATTTGATGGCAAAATTTGAAAAATACTTATTTAATCTCAGGCATTAAAACGCAACAAATCACAATACTTGATCATGAAACATGTAAACTTCGATCAGTTATAATGAAATGCTCATTGTATTGCACAATTATTCGATTAACAATTTTCAATTATTGATATTTATTCATTTCATTTGACAGTGAAAAAATTAATAGATTATTATTTAGCACATTTTTAAAATGTCCTTAAAATAAAATTCTTAGAAATAGGTTTAAGAATAGCTTTTAATTCTTTAGTTGAGGTCAAACATAACTATGTAATCAAAAAAAATGTTTCAGACCAAATGATTCATAAAGATGAGGGTGAGTTATCAAAAATAAATTTTTTCCAATCAATGAAATTTGTTGTTAAATTAAACGTTCTTCTTATATCTAGAGTAAAAATTATAATGCTTAACTGTTAATAATATTTTGATTTATTATTTGATAAAAAATGAGTTTAACAGTTGCTTATTTTTTCAAATTTGATGAGTTATAATATATGCACTAAAAATGAAAGATAATAAACAATTAAATTACGTATGCTCTCTGTAAAGTTCATAAAGAATCATAATTTCACATCATTATGAATGAATGATATAATAAAACTATATTTCGAGACTTTAGCATTTTGTAAATTTCTCCAATAGATTATAATGTTAGATTAAATTGTAATTAATGACTTTTAGAATATTTTTGTTTTATCGTGCGTAATAAAATTAATGATGTAAAAATCTAAAGAAAACTTTACGAACCACTTCAAAAATTTATGATAAGTGAAATTCTTTTAAAAAGATGATATTTCTTTGTTAAAAGAAAAATTAAAAAAATACAAAGATAATATTTTTTTCTTCAATAAATAATCATGGAAATTTTAATCACTGTTTGTATCATAAGATACTTTTCATTTAATATTTCTTTTATATCTAGATATTTACCTTGAGAATTAAGAAGCATCGTAATTCTGTGAATAAGTAAAGGCGCACACTCATACTTAATGGGAGTAAAAGCCAAATTATGATGTTAAAATATACCCAGAAGCTCAATGAAAAATGTTTCAAAATTATATTAGAAAACATCATTTGAAAAGGAAAAGAAAATTACACATAGACGCAGTAACTAATCAATATTACTGGTTATTTTTCATGATTATGCTAAAAATTTCACGGTTAAAATTTTTAACGCTGTAATCATACTTTTTAATGTATATGTCTTCTATGAGTATGATGAAAAATAACTAAGCTAGCTTTTCATGTTGTAAAAGCATATTTTTTATTTCTTAAACCCTTATTATTTCCACTTAAGTTGTAATAAGTCAGAAAAATACAGTATGAATATACAAATGAAGTTTTCAACAGAGATTTGTTGTTCTTAGGTTTAAAAAAGTTTGTCAATCTCATTTATGAACAAACTGAGCAAATAAGTGATTCTTTCTATTATTGCTTAGATCAAAGAGGAAAACCTCTGAGCGATTAGCTATATTTGAGAAAAGGGTGAAAAATTACTCTTCAAATTCTTATATAGATAAATAACATGAAAAATAAATCGATATGATCACATTATGCGAGTTTGATGAATCAATAAAAGTTTTGTAATTTTAACAGTAACGAGTTGAAATAACTCTAAAAGTAAATATCCATTGAAGTTAACAAGTATTCTGATAAACTAATTTATCAGATGGTAAATTATTTTGTCAAGACATTTGAATGAGACCCTGTAAAATTTTATGCATCTTGAATTAAAATTGTAAAATTTGAGGAATAAGTTTATATTAAATAAAATAAGTACATATTTATCCCATGAATAAAAATATATATTAAAAATTTTTAAGAACAAAATGAACATGTTCAACAGTGTCTTATTCAATTAGGCTCAATTGTTTCTAAATATATGTTCTCATTTTGTCATGATAAACTGCTCATTACTCAATTCAGATCACGGATACGGGCAGAGGATATCAATCGTAGAATATACTTTCAATACCCTGACATACTATATTCATTATAATATTTTTCAAAATGTCAAATAATCATAAGTAATGTCTGAATTTCTCTTTAGAATATAAAAAGTATGGAAATGATCAAAGTGACATAACAAACGATAAATATATAATAAAATAATCTGACGAATACATGTTTTGTTTTTATATTTATCCGATATAAGCATTTCTAAGGTTTGAAAGAAAATTGAAATCCAAAAATGTTTTTTTAACCAACAAAAAGCGCTTAATGTTTCATCTGTAAACAGACTGTCGTTTTGTGTATTATTAATTTTAAATGATAACTTTTGAGTATATATCAGATAATAAATTTAACATAACTGGATTTACACGATATAAGAATAAAAAATTTGTTCTTCTTTTAATCAGTCAACGTATATTTCAATGTGATTATTCATTTCAAAATTAATCTGATTATTCGATTACATGCAATAAAGATTGAAGAAATAGAATCATCTGTATCATGCAGAAAAGAATCTGTTTAAGATCATACCTAACAGATTCTCTGAAGAGAGAATGAATAATGATGTGATAATCAAGAAAATTATTAATATTTCGAACTAGTATCTCTTGATAATAAGATCGAAGCAAAATGAGAATATTTACAATATGTTAGGACAGTTAAAGCTTATGATCCTGATAAGTGATGAATCGAGGATCAATTCAAGATAAAAATGGTGATCATTTAATCAAAAAAGTATTCAAAAGAAATATTGAGGTTAAAAACCAAAAGAATACTGAAACTAATAATTTGTATATCGTCACAGAATAATCTTGAATAACACACATAAATTCATTTTTATATCTCAATTCAAACCCTAAAAAATTGTTCAATTCTCAAAGCCAACACAAAAGACTTAGATGTTGCGTCTAAAATTAAAATAAAAGATTAACTGAAGAAAAAATAAATAAAATAATAAACAGCTTTTTATATATACTACTATAAAAATTTTTCACATGAATTATTGATTATTTATGTATATTTATTCATATTTTAACAAGATTTTGAATTAATTAAAGTAGGAACACCTGAAAAAGTCAGAGATAAAAACAGCCGGTAACAGATTGTATCAACATATCAGTTTCATAAAATGAATATTTTATCAACACATTTAAGATTCTAAGTGAAGAACATTTCTGTTGGATAATCATCAGCTCGGTGGATATCCCTTAATATCATTTCTACTTTTATAAGTTAAATAGATTTTATAACATATTATATCATAAACAAAATCAGAAGAGGTATAAATAAGAAAAAAGTACATTAAATCTCTTGAATGTTTTTAGACCATAACGCATTCATTCACATATTTCATTAAAATGTTTCAATGTTTATGAATATTTTTAGAATACTATAGAAATTTGATAAATAATCAACGAGCGAACCCAAAAAAAGGTAATATCCAGACAAATAAAAACATGTTACCTTCTAAAAATGTTCTGAAACTAGACTATCATCTTATCAGTAAAGAAGTAAACAACATATTCTACAAATATACAATACAGAAGTGACCAATTTTATGGGCTTTTACAGATAAATACGAATAAACGTATATAGAAAACAACTATTTATATTCTAAGCGATCAATTAACACAAAATAATCCAGTTATAGTTGTTTATTCCAACAGAAAGCTTATGATTGCGCAATACAAAAACTCATCAGAAATAAGAATAGAATGCTTCTTCGATCAAATTATGAATGATGGATTAGTTAGACATTTATCATTTAAAACGCGAACCCACATAAAAGGTAGAAAAATTATTCTGTTTTTGACATATAGGGGTTAACAATTATGTATCAATTGATAGAAATTTCATTTATTAATATTCGAAAATCATTCCATCTATTTACATATCCTAACCATTTAGACATATCATTTTCAATTTATAATAACCATTAATGTAGTATAATAACGATTAGCTTGATCGACCTGTTTGAGTAATTCATAGAATTACGAATTAAAGTATTTTAATAAATATTACTTAGTTGTGGAGGTTTAATCGCGTTTGATAGCAATAACGCTTAAGGCTGTAGAAAGAAAAACTTACCATTTGATAAATCATCTCAGAGTGCATATTGATAATATTTTTATATTAATTCAAAAGTTTTAAATTATCTGATTTTTAATGATCAAAAATTACATATTTATAAGTTTAATGATTCTTCGAAATTTCACATTGAACTGTTTCAATGTACACAATATGAGAAGCTTACTCTATATATGAGAAGACATTCTGTTTAAAAAGGAACATAGTTTTGATGTCATAAATGGCATGAAAACTCCATAAAATAATATCTTAAAAGCTATTCATGAATTCAATAAAATGAAAAAATTATCAGGTTTTTATGGATACCGGAATTTAGAATATATGACCGACACGTTAATTTATTTAAAAAAATGAAGTTAACTATATATATTCAGTTCACTTCAAAATAAGCATAATTATTCTCTTAGAATTCAGGAAATAATCGATCTTGTAAATGATACACGTAAAATTCAAGATAATTGATTAACTTTATTGAAATTAAACTATATTTTATTTATGTCACATAGTTCTTTCCATAATATTGAGAATTTAAATTTACGAAACAGTTTCTAAACAAAATATTCTCATGATAAAATAAATGAAGTTGAAAAATTTTTCAAACTATAGTTCCAAGTTTATTTCAAAATCAGTTTCAAAATTGTCTATATAATATTTAAAATCAAGTAAATTATATATTTCAATAACAAATATTCAGGGCGAAAAATGATATACTTTACAACAGGATAAAATTTATTTCTCATAAATTTGACCAATTTCGATCAAATGAAAGCTAAAATATACATTAGTATTTAATAAAATTTGGACATCTACCTCTTTACGCATATTAACAGAGATTCTTATAAGCAAAAGTCTGAATAGTATTCTCGATGATATGAGGTTTTTAATAAAACTGATCAAAAATATGGTGTTTCTCATTTGCGCAGAAGAGTGGTCGTACCAGGTGGTGGTTGATAGTTATTTTTATTGAATTCACGCAGCCCACCTAAAAACGTAAAATGAGGAATGAATTAAACAACTTTGTATATAATTAAAAAATACCATAAATATTTATTTTAAAGTCAATCCCAATTCTAAACGAAGTTAGTAATAAACTGAGATTTTATAACGCAAATTCTATCTTCATGATTTTAAAGAAATTAAGAAGAATACAAAAATACTCATCTTTATATATGACAAAGTTATGATTTTTCATATTATTAGGAGGAAGTCTTAAGTGAACCGATTAGATCCAGCAGAAATCTAAAATTCAAATATGGATTATATGAAAAAAACGTTCAGATGAATTACAAAACGATTTAAAAGAATATTATAAAATATTCTCGAAGAATATATATTATATCATTTGATTATTGATAAGATAATCAAAAATTTTTAGAAACATGTATATTGGAAGTATATTAATACTTAAAATAATTGTTTTGTTTCCTATATCTCTCAAAAAATTTCAAATTGTATGAATTTTGAAAATAATTTTTAAAATAGAATCATTATTTACATTTTTAAAAATATTACCGAATTTCATTATATTTTTTTAAAACAATGATAAATATAATATAGTTTTAAAAGATACAAATGTAAAAGAATTGTCTGATGATATATTTTCTTTTATTTGTAATTTATAATGATTTATTTTTTTCATTATAATTCAAATAAATTAAATGTAATTTTCATCGTAGCGAAAGGAAAATATTAAACGTTTAAAACAACATTTGTCTTTTTACTTTTTTAGATTAAAATTTTATAAAACAAAATATTTCTTTGCGATGATTAAATAAATTTGACACAATCAAATTTCATAGAATATTTACAATATGTAAAATAAATGAAAATTTTTAAAATAATGGATGACCTGAAATTAAATTTTCTATTTAAATAAATTATCTTTCGATGATAATTTTTTCGAGTTATATATAATTACTTTTTTATCTTATCTTTCAAAAAATTGTTAAATACGACTTAATGGTTCATAAAATATTTTTCATTATTTTTGAATTGATGAACTTTTCCTGATTAATTAACTCGATAATATGTGATAAATGTTTAAGCATGTTATTTTGAATACCATGATTGTAATTGTATTCATCTTTCATAAAATATCTGAAAACAGTTTTTCAATAGCAGCTGTAATCAGTGATAACATTTAAATTAAATGTATGCCAAAATCTATGTGCACAAAGCGTCAGTTATATAATTCTACACAAAAGTTATTCATGGTAACCTCAGCTATTTATTTTGTAAGTCACATAAAATATTTAAGAGCTATAATTTGAACAAAACTGAGAATAGTTTTTCAACATTTGAAAAAAGAAATATTGATTACTTTTATATATTGCAAAATAATGCATCATTGCTCAAATATCGACATTTTTTGATCAAAAAATTCTTAATTTACGAACACCATGTCATATGCAACGGAGTTGTTAGTTTTTTTTGTTATTAAACCAATGAAAAGTATTCAATTTGCTTTAAAATAAATGATAGGATATTTTGCTTTGGATAAGATTATCAATGTACATTCTGTTATCTATTCTTTAATGAACATTTCTTAAGATAATGTCTTGATATTTGAAATGAGAATAAATTTGTATTTTTATGTTGTTTAAACAAAATATTATTTTAATAAAAGGAAGTTAATTTTTAAGTCGAGTGAGTTAGATTTATTTTATAGAAAGCAAATTAAGCATATTTTTAACATAATCTCTCTCTGAAAATGGTTATCCTTACTTTTTTAAGGGGATTCTGAGATAGATTATTCTACGTTTACAAATTTCGTTCTGATTTTTTTAAATCTATGAAGATATACGATGATTTTCTCGATAAAAATTATCAATTATAGTAATCATGATTTGTTTATACTTCTTCATCTATTTATATAAGAATAATTATTTAATTATACCATCTTATAAATTTTAATAAAATGTTTAAACATCAACATAAGAACGAATATATAATGAGAATAATATGGATCAGCTTTGATCAATAGAACTTTTGTTTTTTTAAATTTTAAAACGAGATTATATGCTGTATAATTATCTATAATTTATAATTTTTTAGATTTTACATATTTTTAATCTGATTTTTTAACAACTAAAGAGAAATTAAATCAAGCGAATGTTAATTATATCACATAAGATATATTTTTAATGCATAATTAAAAAAATTATTCTTCTAATTTTTGAAAATTTTCAATCTAGTTAACATCAACTAATTTGTTTTAATACATCTATTTGTTTTATTTTAATTCTTAAAAAAACAATTAAAATTTTTTAATTTATAAATACAAAACTATAATAATCTAGATTGTTTAATTCTCAACTGATAATTATTACATTATTTTAAAATTTCGCAACAGCAGATGCAATATATATCACAAGTTTTTAACCTATGGATATTTATGAAATCTACTGATCAGCTATTTATGAATTTTGGATATAAAATAAATATATTTTTTTACTTTATTTTATTCATGAATAAAAATCTAATTCATGAAGTAATTTTCCTTGAAATTGTAATTTATTAGATTTCAACATGAATGTATTTTTAACGATTTTATGAAAACTATGAAATGATATCTAGACATATTTTAATCAAAAATAGAGGCTATAAGTAGCCATATCACTTAAATTAATAACGTTATTTCTCATTAATCTTCAAATTAATAAGAAAAAATTTATGATTTAAAATTCATATAAAAATAAGATCTGCGGATCTTTACTATTTTGATTTTTATGTTATTTATAAACGAGTGAAACATTTTTGTAGTTAAAGACTTAGGTCAAATTATTTTAACAAAATAAACTTTTTGATTGAAAATCAGTGAAGCATATCAATTAAAGGTATGTAATTAAGAACGTTATATCAATAGTAGTATGTAAAAAATTTTCTGAAACAGCCATGATCGTTATATTATATCTTACTTTTGCATTTATTCGAATAATGATAAATATTTTAAAACTAACACATTTTTAAAATTATTATACTTATCAAAATTGAATGTAAACATTCTTAGGTAATTCATCATAAAATAGAACATATTTTAATGTAAATAAAATCATAAAAATGAAAATTTTATTTTTATATTGGCGAAATTTTAAAAGTTTCAAAGGAATTTTAAAATTTAAAATTTGCTTATAAATAGAGTTAGAAAAAAAATAAATGTCATCTTCTTTCGAATACATGCAAACATAATAATATGTAAAAGAAATAAAATAAAGATAATTTAACTCACAAACTTCTTTAAAACATAAAAATAATAGATTTCTGCTCAATTTATTTCTTTATACAATTTAATATCAATATTTTCTTGTTAATTCAAAAATTTTCAATTAATTATCCGTGATTTAAAACAAAGCGATTTCTAGTTTTAAATAATAACACTTAAAACCTTTTTTAAAATATATTCAAAGATAACTTAGAAACTTTAAAGTTATTAATTACATATTTTAAATTGTATTTGCCATAAAAGTTATTTCTAACAATTAATATAAAGTATATATTTTACAAATCTTAATAAAATATTCAAGAATATTCATCAAATTTATTTTAATTGTTGGGAAACGTATATATAAAAATAAATAAAAGAAGAAATAATTCAATTTTGAAACATTAAATGATCTATTTATACAAGTGTTAAAATTTAATATCACAGTTGATTGATGTGTAAAAATATATTAACATGTTGAATATTTTACATAGCTTTGATTCTTCCTAAAGATTTTTGACATATTAAATGTAATCAGATAATTATATTAGTTTGAATAAATATTCTTAAATATTTTTTAATAAAAATTAGATGTATAATCCCATCTTTTTATGTTATATTATTTTCAATAGAATTTATCTGACTGTTCATAAATAATTCAAAAAATTGACAATAAAAAATAATAAGTAGACATTATTTTCAACTTTTTGATATTTGTATCGTTTTAGAATCGAATTATAAACTTAATTTAAAATTTAACAAATGCCAAATTGATAATAATTAATTTTTAATGAAAAAACTTTCAAACGTTCGAATATTAGCATTTAAAATTATGAACTGATGTGTGATATTTACAATATTTTATAAAATATATGGTATTTTTCATGATTAGATTTTTACATCTTTTAGTTTAATTTCGAATCTTTATATGAATATTTCATTATTCTAATTCGTAGATTATACGTAATTTATAATATTTAGAAAAGATATCAATGATTTAATTCAAGAAATAATTATGAAACTGAAAATTTCTTGAAAATGTTAATTCTTATCTGTTTAATTCTTAAATATTTACTCTATAAAATATTTAGGTTGATAAAATTGCTTTGTTCAGATAATCTTATTGAAAACTCTTTTTTATTTTTGGGTAAAAATGTATTTAGATATCTAATTGAGAAATTTATTTATTTTATCATATCTTCATAAATGTATATTAAACAAGCATAATAATAAGTTCTAAATAACTTGGCAAACATGAAAAAAGTATTAGAAATTGTAAATTACATCAATTCAAAATAAAGATATTTTTCGATTTTAAAAATAATAAAATTTAATATGCATTAAAATTTAATTTTTATTACACAAATAAGAAGTTTAATAAATTTATATCAAAAAAAGTAATAGTTACTAATAAATTTTTAAATAATTTTAACCTGTTGAACGATGAATGGAATTTTTCGCAATAATATTAAAATTACGTGATATTTTACAGTTTATTCATTTGAAATTATCTTTGATATATAGAATATGACTTCATATCATAATTTCATGCAAGAGCATAAAAAGTTATAACAGTAGACATGAAATGAAAAATAAACAGAATAATTTAAATATATAATTTTTTTAATTATTCAAAAGAAAAATTGAACATCTTAATTATATTATATTTTTATTTGCATTCTTCGATTTTTTATCTCTGTCTGAATTAGTTTTAATATTTTAGTCATGATAAAAATTTAAAAATATTTCTACGTAAATTTTTTTTCAATAAATATTTCTACATATAATAATATTAAATTTATTATTAAACTTTATATTTCTCAATTAAAGCTAATTTCACTCCGAACAACCGAATTTTTTAAAAGTATTATTATCAAATATAAGAGGATTACAATATTATTGTGCATATTTAATGATATAACATAAATTTCATAAGGTAATCTACATTAGCATCAGCCAAAAGTTAACCGGAAAGTTGTTATATATATTCTCTGTCAGGTATTAACTCCTTCTCTATTATTGAAGATATGAATTCATTCAATATGGGCTTTTCTCTGATATGATCAAAATGTCCCATCAATCTTTTTAAATTTACCTAAGAGTTATCAGACATTAGATCTTTAGTTTGAATAAAAATTCGTGGTATCTATGTTAAGGTTATATTTCTGAATAATTTAATATTGAAAGTTTGATTTGTATAAATGATATGAGTAATCTTCGTAAGTTCATCCGTTTCTAATATTTTATTTTGATAAATCGAAAAGAATTTTGTCACCATTTATATTTAAAAAATTTGATCATACTAAGTTGAAGAGAAAGATGCGTAAAGCTCTGATAGAAAAGTTAAAAAGAAATATATAGAAATTCCTTTGACGAAAACTGTGAATCATATCAACTGAACACATGAAGGTATGAATAAATTACTCTGCATTACTATCAGTTGTCAGGTGATAATATAAGGTGGTAATCCAGGGATTATTATATGTATTTAAAAATGTTTACATTTGTTAATATACGAATTGTGATCTATTATCCGAGACAAAATGTACGGTATTTAAAAAAGATAAATAATGTTTCTTAATTTTGTCAGGGGTTTTCTGTTTGGGATGTTTATATTAAATAAATTCCTGGCAAGTTGAAACTATCTTATAAGACAAACAAATTTTGTATTCAGCCTTCGATCGTTACAGAATCTGAATGTACTCTTCTTAGTCGCATGAAGCAATCATACTACGAATAAATGGATCCTTATATGTCGATTTGATCATTATCGTCGGATAATATTTTAAATAAATCTTCTAAAATATGCGTTTTCGTCTTGACATAACATCAATTATTTTACCCATTAGAGCTTGTTCTGTTAAAAAAAGATGTCTTTTATGTTAAAATAAAATAGATTTCTGTCTAATAGTTTCTTGAATCACAACTCTTATAACGTAATAGATAAATTTCCTTCTCACAGACGGATGATATTTATTATCTAGAAATGTGAAAATATTTTCTTCGAACGCTTTTGTGTTTATTTCGTTTGCAGCCTATCACTCACTTTAGTAATCACTGTTTTCTTGTCTGTACCATTAAGTAATGCTGTATGATTTCTTCAATTCCTTTTAAGCCTCATCACATATTGAAATAACATCTGCTTGATTTTCCTTAAACCTTATATTCAAGGGTAATCATGATATAAAATCAGTAATCCTGATCGTCGAACCTTAGACAGATTGATTAGAATATTTGTAGCTCAACATTGAAGCGCCTAGTCTCTGAATAGTTAAAGATTAAGTGTTTTTAAATACCATTTCTTTTTAATGTGAATAGATAAGTTGTTTGTGCTATGTTTCCACAATGAATGCTCTGCTTTACAACTATAAACAAAATTTCTTCAGTGCCCTTTGAGTCGCAAGCGCTTTATTTTCAATTTTAAAATATATTTCTTAACCTGAAAGTTACAAGAAGTCTATGAAAATATGTGATTTAAAATTTTAATTTCATTGAGCAAAACTGCTCAGATTCTTCGATCCGATGCGTCTATTTGAAGAATGATTTTTGTTTCTGATAAATATTAACTTAGACAACATACTTTATTTTCTCACAATTAACCTTATCAAAATTAATTTGTTCTTCCTGCGTTTATTTCAATGTTAAATTCGCAATTATTAAATCACATAATTTTTTTCAAATTTAGGATGAAATTTTATAAATATATCATCTTTCATGAAAAATTTAATTATTTTAGTGATTATCAAAGTTTTTAGCATCTTTATCCCATTTTTGAACTTTTGTGCAGACATTTGAATGCCTTCTCTGCTTATCTTTCAAGTATAGCTTTCAAGAAATCATCCATTGAATTTTAATTTTTTTGTTAAACGCTTGAAATTATTTTTATATAATTTTTCTGTCATCATTATGTTCTTCTTTAGATTTCCCATACACGAAAATATCATTAAGAAAGCAGATTATTCCGTGTAATATTTGATCAATAGCCTATAACTTAAAATAGGTGTAGATGCGAAGCATAGTTTAAGAATATATAAAAAAAATAAAATAAAAAAGCAATTATAACGGTGGTTTAGTGCTTTAAAATCGGTTAAAAATGCATTTTATATGATGCCTATTCCAAGTATGAAAATCGAATACATTACTGATCTTTTTAACGATACACCGGTTTTATAAGTTTTTGGGAGGAAATACTGTCACATTTTAACCATAAGTGGTTGTAAATAATTTAATCGCGAAAATTTGAATGGCGCTATTTGACTTCATAAATCATCTGATTAGAGTAACCCGACCACTAATTTTGACCTTTTAAATGATTTTTGATGTTAAAAATTTCATATAGATCATTTTAAAACGTTATTTTTTTAGAATGATCATAGTGGTACGTTACAAATAAAAGATGTTATTTTCAGGTCTCAATAAGATTTTTGATTCAAGGTTATTAATATGTCGACGTTTTGATATTATTTTTTGCCACAATATTTGAAATATAACTCTTACTTTATAACATAAGTATACAATGTAGCTGACCACTCTATCAAATAATAGGCATTAATTATTGTAAACTAACACTGCTCTCATGTTGAAGTTAGTTATAAATGTGAAATCTTTTCCTTTATGCATATTTCTCACTCACATGTATCTCTTTGGATTTAAAACTAGTATATTCCTCCATAGTTAATCTATATTTTAGATTTTGTTCCCAATAAGTTGTTTTGGTTTAAAAAGACGAAGTAGTATATATTTTCCACCAAACGTTCACTCGATTTGACAATATCTCGCCTTTTTATCAGGGTAGGTTTGCTTACGTCTTTCGGGGTTTAGGAACGCTAATTCTTTTGGTTTATCTTAACGTGTATTGCATCACACTTTCCCGTGATCTGATTTGTCTGCTCGTTCTTTAAGTGTTGATTTATCCATTATATCTGACAATTAAAAAATTCAATGTTAATAAATTTCAAGGCTTTCTACAATTTTCTTTCCTAAATCTTTTGATTTACTCTAGTCTTTATTGAGTCAGGTTCAGTTTGATCCTATCTCTAGCTGCATGATTTTACACATTTGACCACCTTAAAATTGTCTAGGATGGGATGGCTTTAGATGTCATTTCTCATTGGCTTAATGCATCAAACACCAAGTCATACGGCATATTTATAATGTAATCTAGAATTATTTTTTCCTTTATGCTGATTGAGACATCTCATCGCTTCAATCTAGAATTATAAGAACGTACATCTATACGCTGCCTGTTTTAACTTGATCAATAATATGATATTTTTAATCCTTATTTTTCAAAACGTTGAAATTCTGAAATGAAATTCTCGCTATAGTGGTAGTGCATGTTTTATTAAATTATTATTTTGTAAAATAGAAACTTTTTTAAGTGAAAAATACTGTTGAAGTACATATTTCATAGATGGACCGATTCGATAACTTATAAGAGGTTATATATTTTATTTTCCATTAAAAAACAAGTTATTCTCTGTGTAAACAACACATTATTTTTAATATACAGACCAGGTAGATTTTTTTATCTAATTATTCAAAGATTATGTTTATCGACCTTATTTTAAATGATTATAATCAAATATAAGAAGATAATGATATACAACGACGTGATGCCAGCTTTTATAAATAGCCTAGATTTCATTTTATATTCGAATGAAAATTTTTTTTAAATTTTCATTAAATATAATTATCTAATAAGATTATGAATTTGATGTGTTCATATTAAAATGAATGTTCAAAATTTATAAATGATCAATTACTATTTTTAATTTGAATTAATCTAAGATGGTTATAAACATTAATTCTTATTTATTAAAGGTCTTTTAAATACTTGTTATCTTTGCATATTAAAAATTAAATTCGTTAAAAAGTTTTAAATTGTATATGAAAGAATCAATCGTAGATTTCATCATTTATTCGAAAAATAAAATTTTGAATATAATAGTAAAAAAGAGTCTAACATGAATCTGACATATATTATTCGAATAACAAAATAAAAAAATATGTTATAATATTTTTACACAACTGAACTTTTGGCGTTACCCTCTTACTTCGATATATCTTTTTAAACAATTTTTTATCATTCTAGAACTGCTACTTTTTGATACAAGCAGACATTATTGATTTATTTTAATTAAAATTAACCTCACAAGATATTATTAATTTTGATAATATGTCATATTTATATTTAAAAAAACTTATCAAATTAATAATTTTATAACTAATTTGGAATTACAAAATTGAAAAACATATTTATTAATCCCTATATATTTTTTTATATTTATACTTTTAAAGATACAGGAAGCTCTTTAGATACAAATAATCCTAAAAATTTAAAAATAATTTATCGTTTAAAGCTTTATACCTAATTTATGGAGATTTTCGCTCTCTAAAAATATATTTTTATTTTATTATTTTTAATATTTTAAATTTTCAAAAATAATTTATATTTTAAATATTTTTATGTAAGATGCAATTAGATGAGAAAACATTACCATTATAATGTTTTTTAAACTTGAGAATAAATTGAATACCATTGATTTTAGTTGATTTTTTTTACATTTTATTCTGATTATGAGCCTTAAAATCGAAATATTTAATAAAATTCATCATATGAAAAATTCCTATATACATAAATTAAATTAAGATAGACATCTTATCAAAAATATATCAAACAAATTAATAAAAAACAACAAAATATTAAGATTCGAAAAAAAATTATTGTCGAATATAAAGGATTTGTTATTTATTTATTCAATGAAGTTAAAAGAATATTAAATGTTATTATATTTAAATACATTTTATTTATTGTTTATAAACAATGAATTTATGTAAATGAAATAGTTATGTTTTAAAAAATCAAAATTCAATTGAGTTATACCTTATACGAAAATTTCTTTTATCGATAATATTTATAAAATAATAAATAGAAGTAAACTAAATATATTATTTTTTCTGAAGAATTAAAAATATTATTCTGTTGATGATATGACTATTCTTCATTATATCGTTATAGAAAATGAATCTTCAAATATATATTCGTGAATTTTAATAAATATAATAATTGGAGATTTTTGAAATTTATAAAATTATTTTGAATATTATTAAAGCGAAAAAATTCACCTTACATTATAATTAATTAATAAACTAATTGAAAGTTGTCTGACAATATTTAAAGATATTTTGAAAAAATATGCTTAACTACATAACTAAATTTAGACAAAAATTTTTCGTTTTTAAAGTGTTATTTATTTTTTATATTTTAAATATTGACAACTGTATTTAAAATAAATGAATTTTTTTTATTTTATTTATCAATTCGATTAAGAGAGCTCATTTTTTACGGTTCCATATTTTTATTCGCCTACAAAATTGACGATAAATACCTAATTAGCATTTATAAAACTTGTTATAAGCATTTTAATTTGATTAAAATATAATATATTTAAAAGAATTTTAAAATATTTTGACTTTTTAAATTAATTTTATTTTAATAACTATAAGACACATATAACAACTATTATAATTAATTAAAAGAATTAATCCTCCATAATATTAAAAGATAAATATCAATAGATTAAAAATAAAAATGTAAATATGTTTGTTTTTATTAATGATTTGAAAAGAAATATTCGAAATATTAAAATTAGTTCCCAACAGAGGATATAACTTCTAACAAGAAATGCATTTCCCACTTAAAATTAATTCATATATTAAGAACATTCATGACTACATTTTTAAAAATTTATACAGATTATCCATCAATTAATTGTATTTTTACCGATTTTCAACTTTTCTAAACATTTATTTGAAATAAGCTTCTTGTAAAGAATCATTTTATTTACTTTTTAACAAAGAAAAAGATATTATTATTATCAATAAAAATATCTGCATGAAAAATTATTATATAAATCAAAATTATCAATGATATTTAAATAGATATATTATCTTGTGATTTAATGTGTTTATGTATATATAAAATTATTTCATAATGATCAAATGTAAACTATCTCAAAGATATTTTTTTGTTAGTGAAACAAAAATCGATAAACAAAAATTTATAAATTTAATAAAGCAAAATATCTCATGATTGACATCTTTTTAGCAAAATATTTCAATAGTTTAAACTTTATTTAATCACATGGATAATTTTAACAATATAAATTCAGTTAATAAAAAGATTTTGTAAGGAACAAATATGTTATCAAGACAATTTATTTTGATAAATGTTAAAAACACTATCAATAAGAAAAATAAATTTCAAAGCTATATTTTTTTCAGGATGACAAATGCTTTTTGCTATTTTACACGAGGAGATATTGGATTATTTGCAATTCCACAAGTATTATAGTGCATTTCCACAAACATAAATCCTTTGTATCCCCATTGTGCTCCTCGGCTGTTTAATTATTATAAAAATTACCTATTCAAAAGAATATAATAATGGATTATTTGAGTTGTATCATAACCAACTAATAAAAGGTTGCGTAGTTTAACTGTGTTTTTACAAACATGTGATCTTATTATAGAGCCATCATATTTGTCGAATTTTTCAAAATCGAAAATCGTAACAGAAATTGGACCAAAATACAATAATGATTTAATCATTTCTTTTTCTGAATTATGTTTAACGAATTTTAAAATATACATTTTTTGTGCACATTTTTCTTTTCGACAACTTAATTTCTAATATCAGATAAAAAAAACCTTCTCTTCGTAAGGATAGTCTTTGTTTAAACACATTTTCATATTCTCTAAATATGTATACGTCTTTAATGCAGACCCATAAATACATTCATCTTTTGAACGATGCCTACAGTCTATTAGTTGTTGTATGCTTAATCGAACATTTGGTATTTCGTTGATTAGCCAGTGAATTTCAACTGCAAGTATCTTTATAAAAAAATTAATTTTACTGGAGAGATTATATTAATCTACATTACAGGATCCTTGGTCTATGTTGAAATTATATCCATAATATATTCTCGTCCAGTCAATATATGCTGAACTTAGATGCCTTGAAGATAGATTTTTCATTTTTAATGCGAAAAATTTTTCCAGTTTAATATAATTACCAATCTTATCTTTATATATTGTAAATACTTCTCTCCCATCTCTAAATTTATTCTGTAATGATCTGTTTATAAATTTCTTTTAATATATCGTCAACGGTAGT
>JALDNG010000323.1:0-303875 GCA_024349245.1 Neodontobutis hainanensis | reverse complement strand
TAGAACAAAATATGAAAAAATAACTGAATGCAAGCAAGCTCTACTTCAAGATGGGAAGAACCTAATATGGATCGAAGTACTCAATGTTAGTAAAGCCTACCTCCAATTGCGAGATCCGACCACCCATGAAAACAGAGAAGATCAACGAGAATTGAAATGCAAGTAGTTACAAAGGATCTGTGCATTTCCGAGAATATATGGAAAGTGATGTAACAAGTATGTCCGAATAAAATGAAGATTATCATCCGACAAAGAATTATAACTAGAGGCGTGAGTAGAAAGTTATAGATTCATATTTATTGTTACATATTCACACTTGATTCATTTTTATGTGAAGTGTGATTGTCCGATTTTTTACAAATGAAGTATATCGATATGACTTTACTAAATATATCATGTATGGAATGTACGTCATTAAATAATTAAATTTTTCGTAATTAAAATACCTTATAAACTCAGAAAAGATCGTTATGAGTTTATCCTTACCATTTCTATATTTAGTGATTTATGAAATTAAAGAGTTCTTTTCCTCAAATATATTCTTTCCAAAAGAGAGTGAATTTCATTGATGTATGGTATATATAAGATAAAGTTGAAAGACTTTAACACACAACAGAATATATGGTTTAAAAAGTGAGTAATTTTATTATTTAATTTGATATTTTATCTCATAGATCGATGTTTGTAGGTTGTGAATATCATGGAATTTTGAAACTAATTTTGCTGACTTTGAATTTCAACAATGCAATTGCTCGTCGGAAGAGCTTTACAGTTTTCTTCATGCTAATTTACTTACACAAAAATTAACAAACCACTTTTTCTTCTAAAGGTTTCTAAGACCATAAGTTCTGATTAATAAAAATATAAAATTAATGGATTCGATCTTAAACTCATCAGGAATGGCGGGTTTTTCCTTCTACAATTATTTATAAAAAGCAAATCGTGAGCTTTAGAATCGTTTTGTAATTAGCCGATTGATCGAAATTGCACAAACAACGTTATAAGTAACCATACCCAGCTTCAATAATTATAAACGGTTCTTTTAATTCTTTCAAGATAAATTTCTCTTCTATTTTTTGATAATTCGAGAAAAGTTTCTTACACTTGACAAGATCATTCATTTTATAGCTCACGTCTCATAATCGATTAACTCCACTCTCTCGCTCGAATTCTCTGCAACAATCGCGATTGGAAGAATCTTTCTACTTTTATTAAATCTGAAAACATCCTCTAGAAAACCCTAAGTTCTCAAGAAAGCCTTCTCGTATTATTATTTTTACTTTAATTCAGTTGTTAAAAAGATTTTTATCGATTCTGAAGTAGCGTTACGTCCCACCTAGAAGTTATACCTCGAAATATTTTCAACTTATATACTTAATAAACTTCACAGTTAAATATTAAACACCGAAAACGTGTAAAATTTGCTATTTGCTGTTTGGATATATAAAGAAATTTTTCGGGTCTGCTTAAAGCCATTTTTTGTAATTTATCAATTTTTGAATGTTCAAGAGGTTAATATCAGATCTAATGATACGAATACTAACATATGGTAAAAATTTGGCAATTTAATGTAAAAATAAATATATTTCTATTAGTTTATTTGTATTTAATTTGATTTAAAATAATAAAAATTAATGCATATACGGTTCTTCTTTTCTAAAATGTATTGTTAAATTATAACTTTGAAATGAACATGAAACTTATTTCGTCAAGAGCCGAAGCATGTAGGAATTATTTTAGTGTATGTGCAATAAAACATTAACATAAAATATCATCTATATAAAAATGGAATATAAATGTGAAATTTAATCGTTTAAATGCTTTTAATGTTCATTAAATTTTTTCAGATGGATTAGAGAAAGTAATTTAAATGATATTCAACACAAGTGATTTCGAATGTTTCAAAGTAATTATTAGAGTAATAAACCTAATATTTAGGATTATGTAAAATATATGGGCGAAATTGTCAAAAAAGGACACTTTTTGTCTTTTTGAATTTACCGTTACATATGAGTCTTGCAGTTTGAATTATATACGCTTTAAAGGATACAGAATATCAATAAGTGATCATAAGAATAATTTTAACTCAAATATTGTTAGAAGAGTCCGATATCACCATGTTTAGATCATTTGTTTGACTGAGGTTTTCGATAAAAAAAATTTGATTTTATATATTTTTCGGTTTTACCTGTGATTTTCACTCAGCTCGAAAAAATCTCTTTATAATTTAAGTCACTTGGTAAACACAAATAACCATTTTAAAATTGAATCTGTCGAGGATCAACAAAAGAATAATGCGGAGATTATATAATTTGAAAAAATTTGTATCAAATATTTAATGAGAATTTCATCATATAAGAAAGTAGATCAGCAATTCTAAATTTTTATCAATTCAAAATAATTAATGTCATTATTTGGTTTTTTTATTAACTTTAAGATATTGTATCCACGTTGTTATATTTATTTTTATACCTGTTTCATTTTATTTTTTATAACTTTAAAAATTTAGTAATTATGTATTTGTGCATATGTATGAAAACTTGAAGATAGTTTTTTCTTCAGATGTAAAACAAAGTCGCCGTGACTAGTCGTTAAACATCTCAATGGTTCATTGATCAAAATGTGTGACTTTTTTGACAAATGGTATATTTTAAGACAAATTTAAATACAAAAGCAGAAAAACAGTTTTATTACAATTAAATTGAGAAACCTGTGTCGCGAAGTACGTTAGTTTTTGAATAATGATAGAAACTTCTCGGATGGTGTCGACCTCATCAAAATTTATTTGTTTGATTATCGAGTTCACTCTCGCTTATAATGGGATTTTTATTGTGTTTGTTAAAATTGATCTTTATCATGAATTTAAGAATCGCCTAAAATTGAATACTGCGCAACATCGCGACATTTTTAACATTTAGGCATCTTATTCAATCTTTAATAATTCCCACCAAGAAGAGGACCTCGTGAAATTCTGAAATTTTCTATCGATTTACGTTTATATTCAATCCAAATCTAATGCTTAATGTCTTAAACATTAAAATTTTCAATAAATACGTTGGTACGTTATTTGTCTAATTGAAAAATTATCCATCAATAACGAACTCAGATAAGATATTTTTATTGTGAAGAATATTTTGTTTCATTCTTATATTATTTACATTACAGATGGTGGTGAATCAGAGAAAATCTGTCATTTAGTTTCATGGATTGTATGTATTTTCGAAAATATGATAAACTAAGAAAAAATATTCAATCCAAATTTTAGGGCATTCCTCGGTAGGTATGTTGTATTTATCTAAATGTGGGAAAGACGCTTAGACAGTTTAACATTCTTCTCTTTTAAGTATAAATTGCCATAAAACGCTTTTGGTTAGTTTAGGGTATTTTCAAACTCTTATTTTTGTGAAAATATTAAGTATAAAAATGTATAATGGAACTTTGTTTCATATTCATTAAGTCGATTCATCTATGAACGACTTTAGGAGATTTGTGATTTAACAAAATTCGAAAATGTTTAATATTTATAGGAGAAGCGTTTAAATTGTATTAAACCAATAAATATTTCAAGTTAGCTAAGATCGGAAGAGTTCGGGATAGATTTGACTCATCATCTATAAGAATTAATCTGAAATTGAATTGGATCTTCGATTCTTTGTTTTATCTTAATTTTAAGGTTTTTGGGACATGAACTGTTTTTTAAAATTTTTGAAGTTTTAGTATTTAATGGAACTGAATAGAAGATTATCAAAGAAGAATGTAATTAATTCATAAATAGGTACTGTAACAGACAATGATACAAGTGACGAGGACTGGACCCATCTTAATATTTTACATTACGCATGTACAATAACATAGTTATTATTATTGTCTGAGTTACAGGTACACACCGAGATTTAGTATTTTAAATTAGAAGAAATCTTGTTTTGATTTTGCGTTTTTAGCTGCAGCCCCTTCACCTTAATTGTAACATATAAACTATCTAGATTTTGGTTAATTTACATAGTTTTCTTTTCGTTACCAAATTAAATGTTTTAACAGATTTTTTATTAAATTAATGCTTGTAACAATAATACATTCGTTTATCAAACATGGCATTTTAATATCTTTAAATTTCATAATCCTAAAATATTGTAAGATTTCCCTTTAACTATGTTAAACCAATGTGAATAGTGTATTCTTATTTGATCTTTAATCTTATGAACCCCTTTCAAATCAAC
The DNA here is from genome assembly GCA_024349245.1 of Neodontobutis hainanensis. Taxonomy (NCBI): domain Eukaryota; kingdom Metazoa; phylum Chordata; class Actinopteri; order Gobiiformes; family Odontobutidae; genus Neodontobutis; species Neodontobutis hainanensis. The sequence goes on along the minus strand of JALDNG010000323.1, from coordinate 299,658 downwards.
TTTTTAAATTTACGTGCTAACTCTACGGATTTTATATAATGCTTTGGGACGAGTTTAAAGAAAAGTAAACGATTGAAAGGGGAAATTTACGAATGGCCATTTTTCCTTATTCAAAGGGAAAAAGATTTCAAAAAATATGTATAGAAAATGGCTTAATATTCTATATAAATAATTTTTGAAGTTATGCTTACTCTAAGTTAAAAAAATTTTGTTGACGTCTATATGTTTAAAATCGCACGTTCTTGACAGTAAAGGGAATAAACTGTCCATGGGTTTAACCAGAGATTGAATTTATGTAAGTATTCAAAATAAAATCTGTCTAATAAGTTCTCCTCCAACAAGCTATACATACAAGGAAAGCTAAATTAAACAGTTGAAATTTCCGGCGAATTAATGAATTTCGGGAAATTTAATTTTTTCATTGGTTTTGTTAATCGCCATCCCTATAAATACAATTCAAGATAGTCAAAGCTTATTTTGAAATTTTATTTATATCAACTAATTTAAGAATTATCAAAATGTTTTGTGCTTCAAGAAAGCATTACTTGCGTCATATCAAGTTGACTTTTACGCATGAACCATTCAGGCTAATTTTTACATGATAAAGTTGTTAAAGACGTAAGCTAACTTAGTTGTACATAAAACATAACCGTTCATTTATTTTTGTTTTTTGAATCTTTGAGGAAACATTTTATATATTCCTTATTATGTGAAATTATAACAAACTTTTCACTTTTAACACTTATTTCTCATCCTTAAAATTTCTAAAGATAAGTCAAAAATTCAAAATAAACATTTCAAATCGTTATTCATAGTACATAAATTGATTTATCAGGCCATCCGTTCATTATATATAAAGAAGTAACCCTAAGTTTATTACAATATAATTTATTTATTCAACAATGTTTAATATTTCGACGATATGAGTTCTTTTGTTTTGAATTTTATTATTTTTCCTCCATTGTATACGTTGTTGTAGATGACTTTAATGATTCTGCGCACATACATAACTCTATTAGTCGCCATTATTTTACAAAATAATGCTAAAATTTTTGAAGTGTAAGATTATGGTTTTCTTTATTTTTACAATTTCTGTATACTATTTCAAAGCCATCTCACAAAAATGTTTTAATCTGCGTTGTAGCTGATTGTATTCGCTCGTAGTATGTCTATACCTATTCAATCAGGAGATATTTTTGATTTAGAAACGTAGTTACTCTCTAATTCGACCTGTTTTGCTGCTTATAACCTTGGCTTAAATTTACGTTTTTTGTATGTTAGGATTCACTAAACGTAATTTTTGTGAAATTTCCGAGATAAATTACAACAATTCTTTGATCTTCTTACTTGATAGGTTTAAAACATCAGTAATTTTAAGAACTCGTTTACAATGAAAAATTTTGTTTATGGGTTAAGGTGACAAGTTTTTTTATAAATCGTCAATTTTTAGTTTGATCTTTTTGCGTTTATTCAAAATTTTAAGTGCCAGAAGACGATAGTACTTGAGGCTGACACAGTATAAGTGATAATAATAAAATTTAAATGGCAGAAGACTTAAATACGATTGGCGCACGCTCAATATGTACATTTCGGTTATAAAACTACTATCATCATTTATAAGTGAAATAGTCTATATCCCTACTTTCCTTGTTGTTGATTATTGAGAAACTTTATTTTAATTCAAAACGTGGCAGATTATAATTATGGTAAAAAAACGCGGCAAATGTTATTTTATGATTTATTTTAATATTTAATTCTTCCGAGGTATGAATTTGAGGGAGCGTTCAAGCCTTCATTTAGTTCATATACTGAAATGTGAGAAATTTTATCAATTATAATCTGAACGAAGAATATGTAAATATAACTTTTTCATTGAAGATAAAAAATTGTAAAATTTTTACGTTTGATGGAAGAAGTTCGCCAGAAACCGCCATCGTCGACCTAGTTTAATTATCACTGATGAAATAAATATTTATCATTAAAACGTACAAAATTTGATCTTTAGTGGAAATTTGTTAAAATTCTTTAAATATGTAACATTAGAAAAATAACTGTAATGAGTGGGAAATTTAGCCACATGAAGGGTTTAACGTGGGGTAGTTTGTTTTGTACGCGAGTTTAAAGTTATTTATTAAAACAAATTCTTCATTGTTTTGGACTCATAATTGTGATGTGTGCAGTTATAAATACAACTTAGGCTCACTTGGTTTAGCTTCTTATGATAATACACGGCTAAGCCTTTATTGTCAACCAACTGCGTCTTTTTATGTTTATATTACTCAAATAATGGATGTGTGCTGTTTTCTACACCATGAATTCACTAATTTTCTTAGTTTAAGGGCTTTTAAGAGGTTGAATGACTTTATTGATAGATTCAAATATTATCATCAGAAAGATAATTTTTATCTCGTGTATATCATAAATGTGGCGATAAACACAACTTCAAATTGGAGAATTGAGTTACCATTTTAACACAGTTATGATAATTTTGCTTTCAGCAAACAATATCACTATTTTAGATAATGGTCGGGTGATATATATTTGTTCGCCATTGATGGCATGACCCTTATTATTTCCCTATTTAAGTTGATCAAGTTTATTTATAAAATTAATCCGTTCAAGTTACCTCTTAAACGTCGTCTAAGCATTCGTGTATTTTAGTCATGCGCGTTTCGTTAATAAAGCGCTAATTCTACACAGATATTGCATTCGATTGCACAGTGTGATACGTAGAAACTAGAACGCGCGCGCGATGCTATATAATTATTATAATACAAATTAGATCTATTAATTACACGTATATTCATCATATATTTTACAATTATTTTGAAATGTAATGAACAGCATTAAAAGGTAAAAATATTCCCAATAACTCAAAAAATTTATTTTTAAAAGTTTTCAAATTACCTTAATAAGAGTATAATGAGTGATCATTTCTACGTCCGTAAAGTGTACAACTGATGTCAACAACGTTCGAAGGTCTAAAATTTGACATTCAGTGAATAGCTAGATGGATTTTCCCATTCTTTATTATGTCTTAAATTATTTTTGCATTTTTTTAAACATTAAAATAGGTTTATAAAATATAACATCAAGTTAGATCGATTTTATGTAATTAACAAAATAAGAAAAGCGGACATTTAAAAAAGTTTCAACTATATCACTTATAAACAAACACGAGAAAAAAGCGCGCCTTTTAGTTAATTTTATTGTCTGATTCAAATTTAGAATGTTTAAACTTGAATGGTTTCTACATGCAATGACTCATTTTAACGTCCATAAGATTATTGAGCTTTTTTATTTGAATAGTAGTATGTTTTACCCTGTTACACAAATACAAAATAAACAAAAACATAAAATTGAATTATTCATACGATATTGTTAATGTTTCCGAAAAAATTAATTTTTCACTGATTTTATTTTAATTTTTGAGATTGCGCATTTTCTTGTTTTAAGTTTATCATTTAACCTCTTTATTGACACGAGCACGATAACGTAAAAATTAACTTAAGGAAAGAAATATCAGAAGTTAAATGATAAGTTTTAAAACACACATTTAAGAATATGAACAAATATAGGATATTTTTATTTTACGTCAGCTGCCTAGTAAAACCGTTTTACAAAGTTAACGGAGAAAATAAAAAACGCATAAGCTGCTTATAAGATCTCCTTACTGAAGAGACTATATTTTTTTATTTGATTTTTTAATGCAAAATATATTTTCAAGAAGCGGTTGGCAGAAAAACTACAACATATATATACAGATATTATGTATATATCGTACATTAATACTAGGATTAAGAAATCTTGTCTTTCCCATTAAAATAATTCTGAAATCAGTATTTAAGTTTTCATTCACATCAAAAATTTATGATCTTTTAAATATAAATAATTTATCAGTTAACAGAATCATTATATCTAAATGGCAGCTTTTAGATTACAAGTAAAGGAAACTATTTATTTCGGAAGTACTAATCCTCCATTAAAAGCCTTAAAGAACAGGTATCATCGATTCGGTTCACTGAAACCAAAATCTGAAAATATGTATCAATAATTTACATGACATTATGATCAAGTTATGCATCACGTGAACAAAAGAGTGATATTTTCAAATATCGAAAATGGCGGTAAAATTTAAAATCAAAAATAATGTGTATCGACTTCTGTGGAAGAATTCAAAACTGGCTAAATTTTAAATAAAAACGATGAAAAATAACTTTGATTCCTCGTATAGTAATGTTTTAATATCTACTCGAATACATAATAAGACCGATCTTCAATGCTGGGAATTAAGAAATTTACATTGGAATCGGGGAAGACGTCATGTTAGTTTTGTTACTGTTTTTGCTGATTAAAATGGGTGGAAATTGAGTTGCATTTATGGTTTAAGATAAGAAATCGATATATTCTTTCAGCTGTAGAAATGTCACTATTATTAATAATATGAAAAGGTTAAGATGATATACTTTCGAAGATAGGATCATGGTATTCATGAATTGAATAAATTTTCATGAGAATGAAAGAATTTAACGACTCTAGATATTTACCTCCATAAATGTTATCAAAACAAACTTAAGAAAAGGAGCGTCAGCTTGAATTCCTACATTCTCGCTCTTTTCATGATGTAAGATCATGAGAATTTTCCTTTTCTTAAAAATGTAAACTTTGAATTGAAAGTCGAAGCAACAAATTTTAAGATATTTAAAAAAGAGAACGAAACACCAAAATTTCTTGAATCTTTTAACCCCTTAAATTAAAATATATAAGTGATCAATTTCTGATTGAGAAAAATCAGGATAATATTAAGAAGGGACTCAAACCCAGGGAATCATACATTTTCATAAAATTTTTACCATCGAACTATCATAAAATTATCCTTAAACACTGCTGCTGAAGTAAACTTCGTGAAAATACCCTTAAAAATCAAAATAATAACAAGCGACTATCTAAACGGATTTGATCAGACCAAGCTTTGAAATCATTTCTCAATTTCCATTTCATGTTTACCGCCAGTTACGATTCCTTAGTTGGTGTATGATACCGTTCACATTTCGATTGATAACTATTTTTAGTTTTTCCCATTTTATAAAATTTAAACGGCTCAATTAAAATGTAGTGTGGATGCATATTTTTATCAGTTATAACAAACATTTATATTGTTATAATAGTAATGTCAAAATAACTTCTGAATGGTTAACATTAACATGTCCTGAAGAAGTTTAAAATAACATATGGTGAGGATATTATAAATAAATTTGGGCAAGTCATTTCAATCAAAGCCTTTTGATACTTTGATCGATCCTAGATGCGTGTTAGTCTATTCGAGTGGGTGTATGTGTGATTCGAGTATGATAGCTTAGCAAGAGCCTCGCAGTAAGCACCCACACTCGCTATTATCCACGTCTGCTCAAAAGGTTAAATATTTTTGATATATCCTAAAAACTCCGTGAGAATTTGGTTTCAATAGAAATTGTTACGAAAAATTTCAATTGATATAAATTCATTATAACCTTAAATTATTGTTTGAGGTGATAAAACATATTAAAATTTAATGACCATGTAAAAACGACTCATGAGTTAAAAACTTTCATGTACAGTTAATAAATTTTGGGATAATTCAATGAAATATTTCATTTAGAGTGGACTTAACTTTGAATAATCCAATAAATTTTACTTCACACACAATAACGTAAAATAAAACTAAAAATTCTACATATTTAAAAAATAAAATATGGTTTCCATCCATATTTAGTTTCATAATTTGCATAATAATGCATCAATTGAATACATGTGTATGCGTCCTCGATGCTGTTATGTTCTCCATTAACTGATTTAAGGACTCATACAAAACCTCGAATCATCACTGAAAGAACTTCCTTTGCGAGTTTCGCAAGAGAAACCTTTTTCCAGGGTGCACGTGAATCAGTAAATAAAACGGACGTGTCGACAATATTTTCGTGCATGATCTAATAAAAATTGAAAGGCAGAACTTTTAAAGCTTTTAAGTCGTTCTCTATCGCATGGCCAATCAGGATAGTATCAGATGATATTAAATCCTTCAAGTCGTCGTAGACGTTTGAGAGGGTTTTAGTGCATGAAGCTAGATCTTTTTCAGTAATTCCACTCATGATGATCTACATATATACCTAAATCTTGTGTTATAATCCCTGATGGTGGAACTTGGCTTCACGAATTCGTCATATGCTAAAACTCCTCGATCGTCGACAAGACTAACCCTAGTGACTTCAAGGCCGCCGTTCGTGAAAGACTAAAATTATAGTGAACATGTACCATTTCACAGTCGATAGCGACAATAAGAAGAGTTTTGTCTGTTTTTTGCCATGATTGAGTTGTAACAAACTCTGAAAGGTTAACATTATCATCCTCGTAAACATGTAACTGATTTGACAACAATTTATACATTATGAAAACTACACGGACTCTCTGTTGATATTAGAGCATTACAACAAGTGTATACTCGATTTTTACCTTATTCTTTAAAACTTATGGTACCTCTCGTGATACACTTTCCGTAGTGGTAATGACATCCACTGTCTACCTCCTCAATGCTGAATTCGGCGTAGCAACGAACACATCTTTTATGCTCGTCAAAAGTTATTTTAAAAATTACTCTCTGGGTTGGTTACGATTATATTGCTATTTTTATACATTTAGATACCGAGTCAAGAGTGAGTATATGTCGTGGGGAGAAACTAAACAAGTACGCAAAAGAAGTTGGTAAAAATCTGGTGTTCTCATCATTGATGGAAAGGTATCCTCTTGAAAATAAATAAACTGAGAAATAGTCCTGCGTCACGAAATTCGGAAAGGCTTTGTTCATTTATTTAAATTTTCATGCTCTAATGATACAAAGATTTTCGAACCTGAATTTAATTATTCACAGATAACCTCGAAACTCTGTTTTTTAAATTTATTTTAATAAGATATTATTCTCTCAATATGGACTCAGAATTTATCAAAAATTTAACTTTGGTCGAAACTCTTTTTTCCTAACGAACATTTATATCTTTTAAAATTTGTGGAGTTGTTTTAAATAATAAATAATTTAACCAGAAATTTGAAAATCAAAATTAAATAGAAGGGATTACAAAGTAAAAAATAATGAAATAAGTTTAAAATAAAAATAATTTGAAAATATTTCCCGAATTATAAACCAACTCAAAACTGTTGTCTTTAACCGACGTGAAATTTAAAGAGAAAAATTCAATTTTTAATGTGTTGAAAAATGTATTAAAATTAAAAACAAATTAGAATCAAAAGTTAAAAAACCACCAACTCCCAGAACACACTTTTGATTTGCCATAAACTACAGCTTCGACTGTCAAAGTCAACAAAAGAAATTAATATTTCCATAACTTTTTTCAACTTGTAATTTTTCTTATTCAATGGGAATCTTTTAGATTTTAACCCGTTAATTTTTTCAATATTAAAAGAAACAGCAAGAAGGAATATCAGTTTGTCCAAAATCAATTTCTTAACACAGATATGATCAAAAATACTCTCATACAGTTTTTAAAGAATAAAATTTTCAACTTAGGAAAAACTTAATTTTTCAAATTTTTTCGCTCATGATATACTATTTCAAATTAGACTTTCTCGAGTTAATGTATTTAAAAAAAATGAAAATAGCATAATGCGCAATTTCAGATTGTTCAGCAAAGGTAAAGCACTCTAACAATTTCGCTAAAACATATATTCTTTAAACATTTAAAAGCCAAAACAAAATCTTTTTATGCTATATAAGAGAAGAAAGAGTGAATTCCTGTCTTAAACGATTTTTTGAATTTCATATGAAAAGATAAATAAATAGAATAAATATTATTTGATGATAATTATTCCTTTCATAATTTAGTTCAAAAATATTTTTGAAGACAATTCTTTCATCAAAATTAAACATAAGTAAACTTCAACGCAGGACTATTGAAATATTTAAGATCATCTTCAACGATTAATAGCTTACCACAAAATATTTCAGCTTGATAATAATTTTACACGATGAATAAAACTCAAAACAGCCATTTCATATTTAGTTTTTGTATGAATTCAGTATTTAAATACTATTTCAAAATTTCATAGGCGATGGGACTTTTTCATTCTAAAATATCCTTAAGTGAATTTAACTTTGGCACATTATCAATATAAAAATTACATTAAGCAAAAAGTGTAATTTAATCCATTTTGTTGTATTTATAGCGCGTGGGTATATAGTTTCAGTTTATGTCATGACCTAACATGGCAAATTTTACAGTTCGATTATTAGCGATTAAAAGAAAATAAGATAATTGATAAACAAAATGAACTGAAAAAATTGAGTTTGAACAAAAAATAAATCTAAAAAGAACGGTAATATTCAATTATGGCGTTATAAAAAAAGTAATTTTATAAATAATAAAATCAGCTCAGTATATGACAAGAAAATCATTGATGCATGACGTGTTGAATATAATTCTAAATCAAAAATCCCCGAACTTAAAAATCATGATATGATTTTTAAGGATATCTAAAGAAGCGACAAGCGTTAAGAGAGATTTCTAATTCATTGTTAATAAGTGCGAAGGGCTCTCCACAGTTGGCGCACAGAAAGTCAACGAATATCGTTAATTTTCAAGAAATTGAAGCCGTATGACTACGGTTGTCCTTAGGGACCATGGAGAGAGTGAATCGTTCCTCACTCCTAATTTTTAACATTTGTAATAGGTCGCCGAACGAATAATACAAGTAAGAATAGCTGCTCACAAGAATTTAAATTTTAAACATCCATCAAAAGACTACTGGGTAGTTTTGCCTCATCCTTTATCTTCAAAAAATGATATTATTCCATGAATAAATTATTAATATCCTCTTTCGTTTTTACTGGTGTCTTTTAAATACAGATATTTAATTCCGAACGTTAGATTTCAATGTTTTTCGGATTAACCAGGTTTAACAGTTTGATATTATTATATTCTGACTTTATCAGAAACTCTTGAAAATTTAAATATATTACATTCAGACAATGTGTATTTTTAGTGTTTGTGAGAGAATTAATCAAACATGAGAAGCACATAAAAGAATTTAATTGAGGTTACGGAGGATTTCTCAACCATTTCATACATTGTAGTAATAGAATAATAAGAGTCGGAGAATTCAGATACACAAGTAATCATGTTATCTGTGATGTTTTAACTAAGGGAGTTACGCTTCATGATTGCGTCCTGTGAAGCTTCAAAACCGCCAATATTATAATTGTGGATGAAATCTAAATGAACTCTCATTGAGTAATTTTAAAAAAATCTTAGAGTTATTTTGTTTTTTATTTATTATATTTATAACTATTTGTTACAAGTATAATTATGAGATACGAATGACCGCTCCAAAAACTCTAAAATAAAAATTATTTTTAGATATTTAAAAGAAATTAAAATCACATGTTCACAACTATGAAAGATATTTCAAATGTCTGCTGAGATTGGGTCTTAATGATACCAGTAATAAACAAACGTGCGCTTATTTTTCAATCTTTTTAGGTGTAAATTGACTTTTATTTTCTTTAAACCAAAATATTCTATTCTTATCCTGAATTATTATGAAATTAATCATAAATCTGACAACCATTCAATATATATAAATTAAGATTTAAAATACATATTCTACCTTTTAATTTATGATTTAAAGTCTTTGTACAGATTTAAATTTGATTAAATTAATCTGTTAACGGCGTAAAGTTAAATATCCCGAAGTCATCCAAAAATCATTAATCGTAGACGCGCCGGCCCCGCAACACATTGAAAAAGGCTATCTTCAAATTTAGTATGAAGATTGAATACTTTTCTTAGATTTTTTAATTCCATTATTGAATAAAAATACATAAGATCATAATTTTTTTTCCTGATGTTGAAAAGGGTATAATTCAAGAGATTGAATTAACAGTATTTTTGATTATGACATAATTATATAGTTTCTATGATGCTACCTAGTTCGCTATGATCGATAAAATAAGTATAAAATAAAGGTTATCAAATAAAAAGGGGTATTTGCGAAATAAATTTAAATTTACCAAGATAAACCTTTATATGAAGAGAGAATATTCAACCTTTATCAATGTTTATTACACGACAGTTATTTAGGCATTTGAAAGTTAAAGATTTTTGTGTTTTTTAATAAAATAAACACTTCATTGACGCGGAATGGAATATTTATCAATTATGAATGACGTGTTAAAGAATGTACACTTTGTCAAAGAGAAAGAATGAGCCAAACCTGCCCGAACACCATTCACAGGAAGTTTAACTGTATGTACATTCGTTGGTGCCCATGAGCTAAAAGGAATTATGCCTTTCCTGCACCCCTCTTGTTAGGCACATTCATATTGAAAGCACCATGAAAAAATTTATTTTAGTAAGATAAGATACTTTTATCATTAACACAATCTGGTTGTTTTGGATTTTTCATATGTAGAGTACATGGTCAAAGTTAATTGGTTGATTCATGATTGCTTCTAATCAAGATTTTAAATGTCAAGAATTTTAAGATTAACAACTAAAATGGTCTAGAAAGTCTTCAATTGTCGATATGAGGGAGAATGCGAAATTTTGTATTTTAATACATAAATTGCGATTAAAAAATAAATTTATATATTTGATAAAATTTCAGTTAAAAATGTGTTCTTAAATCAAATAATAAATGTTGGTTATATTGAAATGAAAAAATTAATTAACGACTAAATATGTAAATTTAGAAACACGTTTATCTTTCTTCGGTATAGATAAAATTCGAAATTATGAATTGTTTGTAAACCCGTTTATAAATTTTTCATTGAAAAATTTGTTGAGCGAAATACAAAAAGAGACAACGATTCCATCGGAATACACTCAATTATGTCGATGATTATCAGACAAGATTCGCCGTGAAGTTATTGAAAAATTTTAACTTTAGAAAGACTTAAGAACTTAAAAGATAAAAATTGAAACATAGGTACTTTTAAAAACTTAATGATTTAATTAGTGATGAACAAATGAATACTGTTCCGAATAAACACAACTCGATTCGAATTTTAACTGCTTAAAGTTATTATTAAAATTAAAAAAAGCTTTTTAAAGATTACTATTATCTATATTCGATTACGTCACGAATAAAAATATATCTGATTTAAAAAGCATTAAAAACTACTGATATTTAATAATTACTTTTAAGAAAATAGAAAGGCACTATAACAATACAGCAACGGTTATACTTTCTAACGGATTTAGATAAACTTTAAATTTAAATGTTAACCTTATGATGTATCTACCAAACAGTATAATAAATTTTTAAAGGCCTCCGAATAGACAGGAGGAAAAGGAACGAACTTTAAAAACTATATAATATCTCTGCTTTAATGAATGGATAAAAAGTGTAATTTATTCATGTCAAATCTCTTTAGAAATTTTGACGCTTAGTCAACATAATAGCTTCTTTTAATTTTTAATATGCTTGAAATATCATAGATTTTTTCAAATAATTTAAAATGTAAAAAAGTCATTTCTAGAAAGATAAAATACCTAAATCCGATTGTACGACAAACTTCTTTATGAGAAGGAACATTCATAACATTTAAAGGAATAGCCGCGGCGTGGCAAAAAATTATAACACAAGTAATGCGCAAGTGTCGACAGTTACTGACTGTTTTTAATATATCATAAACATTCTTGTACTACTTAATTAAAATCATAAAATGTATTTTTGTTGATTCCATTTAGTTTTAATTTTTCGCAAACTATTTATTTGACAAAATTTCATAAATTAAAAAAACCAATCAAATACAATCATAAAATATTTATGCACATTAACATGTAAGAATTGGGTTCTTTTAAAGTAATCGATAATTTAAAGAAAATCTACTTTGTCATGAAACTAAAAGTATGCAGTATTTAAGGAAAGATATTTCCAGTTTGAAAGAGTACGTATTTGTGAAAATAACTCATAAAATCTTTTCATATTTAATGATTGATCTGGTGGTAAATTCTTTAAAACTGCCACCGTTATGAAGACTGAAGCATTATTTGATAAAACACAATTTATGAAAATTTAACTTTTAGATATATATCCTTCAAATGATAAACGATATCGTAATTTACGGGTCATTAAATGCCAAAATTCCAAGTATAAAATTTTTGACAAATCAAGAGAAATTATAAACAGTGATTTAAAAGATGATAAAAATTTGAAAAATCTGAACCAGACAAACTTGTTACGTTCTAAAAATGACATGATCCAAAAAGTCAAATAAACGGAAGTTTTTCTTTATAAAGATGAAACGAATCGAAAGTTAGGTTAACAAGGCGATAAAACACAAAACAGAAACAATAAAATTTCATTTTTAATTATATGCGCAAGCGCGAAATAAAAACAGAATGAAAACTCTCACGAAATCGCAAAAAACACATTAAAACAAAGAAATTATTGAAATCTAAAAGAATAAAATTAAGTTTTAAATATTACCTCAATATATGATTTAAAATGGCCTTCAAAACTTATATTATGCAATATTTTTGCCCGTATTTTTGAATCTTAGTGGCATGAATCGAAAATCACCCGAACATATCCGATTATTTATGTTTGCTATAAAAGATAACACAATTATCATATGCAGAAAATTAAAAATCAATCGAAATAGATTTTTATGAAATTTCTCAACGTCGCGCGAGAAAGAGTATTAAAATCTGTAAAGATGAGTACTCTCAATCATTTTTCATTGGTAATGATTATTTTGCGGTTTTAAATAGTCTAAAACCATTGATTTCAATTTTCCCTCTGAATTCGGTAAAATCTAATCTTATTTTCAGGATCAGAAATCAAAAGCGCTTCTTTTACCATCAGTCGCGTGTTCTGCTTCCGCATCACCAGATGGCTTTTATATACTCGTAGGGATCGACCATAAATTATACATATGGCAAACATGCAACGGAAATTTGGTTTGCCTACTTGAGATGAAATCTGGACGCCAGATACAGACAATAAAATTCATTGATTTCTCCCATTTTATAACTATTGCAAACGAAGACGCTGTTTTCACGTGGAATCTTCCTAGGTTATGAAATTTTTCGTAAAAAGATTGATAATTCGACGTAAAGATGAGAAACCGATATGCAAAATTTGCCTGATTAGCAGTGTTGTGTTTTTTGACACATGCTATGATAAACAATTTATCACGCACTTAATAAGTATCATTCAAGCCAAATCGATTTTTTGTCAGGTATTTTTCCTTCTGTATCAAATAAGATTTATGATCTACTTCGGGGACATTGTTTAAATGTAATTTCATTCTCTATCCCACCAAAAATTTGTATTTTTCATAGATTCGACGTTATATTTTGTCTTTCTGAAAATAACGATCTTCTAAAAATTGAACTGAAAGTTTGCCTTTTTTTTAAATTAGGACGATAATATTGATGTATCTGAAAGTTCTAAAATAAAAAAATTTGCAGATTTGTAATTTTATCTTTGATTAGAAATTTTACATTTGGATGTTCTAGTTCGTGGAATAATTTTATTATTCTTTCAACAAAAAATTATGTCCATTTTTATCAACCATTTGATGAGTCGCTTTCGTTTTATATCAACGTCGAAGGTTTTATATTTTTATCGATAAAATAGGAAATATTATCGATGTTAGAACTTCAAGTGTTAATTTGATAAATGAATCAATTCATGTGTCTGATTTTCTCGCACCATTGTCTCCTCTAGTTCTTTCCGAAAATGAAGAAAATAAATTTGATCGATTGATTATCAAACCACGATACGTTACAGTTTTGTTCACTTTATTATATCAGTGCAACGTAAAGATTCCAAGAATTTTTCCATTTATCAACCAAAGCGATTGCGAAAGTAACCCTGGTTCTAAAATATATTTAATTAAAGGTCGAGCAGATGTTTGAAATTCACGTATTATCAAAATTAAACTGAAAAACTTATTGCCTTAACTTCTTTATTGTATTTAAAATGTTTATAAATTAGTTATCAAAAATTCCTGAAATTATAACATAACATGACTTTGTACTTCATAAAAGGTTAAATGAAATAAACTTCATCCCATATTTTTGAGTTTAAGTGATAATAAAAATAAATGTATCCTGATTTTTCCCATGATTAAATACTAAGTCACTTTCAAAGAAAACTAAATTCTTTCATCTAACTTTATTTTTCGTGTTAATATAATTTTCAGATACATATTTTATGTCAAATAAGTATAATGTGGTATTTTTCTATTTATTATACTAAATTTTATTTTTACTTTTCTGAATTTTCATAGAGTAGGTAATTCTGTTGTGTATATTAAAATTAAACTTCTTGTTTCTACGGAGGTTGTTCGAATTTATATAACCATGTTATTTAAGCGCCTTTATAATTAAATATATTTTTATCATCAGGTTGAGAAGATTCGCAATTTCAAAAAAATATAAGATGGGTTTCTTTAAGCATAGTTGAAATAATTGTTTGAAAAGATTAAATAGTACTGTGAAAGTAACTTAATATTTTTGAAATAAATGTTTAGTCGGTTATCATAGTTATCTTTTTCGATATATAAAGCTATATTTGTTTGGTTTTATAAGGTGAAAAATCCTAATTATCTCCATGACCGAAACTTGATTTTCTAGTTTTTTGATCACACTTTCATTGAATTTCGTGCAAATATGATGGACTAATCTTTTGCACTTTGTCAAATCTCAAAATTTTATGATAGTAGTTACTAGCCACGGGATCCTTTTTTTAATGCATTTTTGCATCTCTACCATAAATTAAGAGTCCATAATAATTGATAGATTCGATAGAAATGAAATTATCACGCGCTCACTTGCGTCTATTTTAAAATCAATGTATTACTGACTTAAAAAGTGAAAAACATGAAAGAATTTAACGGTTGATTATCTTGACATTACTATCCTCCAATAATAAATGAACATAAAAAGTTCATATTCATCGATCTTACTCATAAAATTCAAAGGTTCTGATTTGATTATTTGATGTCTTATCCTATAAAATTTATGTTATTTTACAAGTATTTTTTCACGTTCGCAGACAGACCCAATGTTAGATTATATTAAAATGTCGGAAAACCTGTATAATCAATAACGTATTACTTCTAGCGATGAGGATTTACTTCACATTTGGCAGAATTTTAGATTGGTGAGTTTTACCACTAAGTCGAACAATGAATATTTAAGACCAAAAGGTTTGTACATTCTGTCCAAAGGCAAAACCTAAACTAAGGTCTTCCTCAGAATCTAGAGAAGGCGAATGACTTATTTCTAGACGTCATTGAAACCAAATACCTTCGAACTATTATATAAAAGTCCAACGGAAAATGTCCAGAAGATATGACATACGCCCAAGTGATCGACTTTATTGAAGCAAAGTATGGAGAGCACCGAAACATTTGAGTATCGATATGTGTTTTATAACATTAGACGAATCAACTGAGAATGTCTTCAAGAAATTTTCTGGTCGAATGGCACAAAAAGCTTCAAGGTGTGGCTTTTTTGAACAGCGAAAGAACATGCGTGACAAAGTAATTAAGTGGATAAACAATAGATACGCTCAGGATATATTAAAATACTCTATTAAAAATACTGTGCCTGCCGACATAATAGCAAAGCATGCTACTATCATTGAACAAGGCGAAGAATTTTCTTGTTTTTCTCCTGCTGACACTTAATGATGACAAAAAGGAAAAAGATTTTCGCAGTCAAGCCACCACTAAAAGTTAAAGTCAATCTGCAAAAAAACCGACGATACGCCTCAATAAAAACAAAATTTGCCTAAGATTTGGGAAAAGGCGTTATCTCAACTCATACGAATGTCCTGCCTTCAAAGCAGAATGTAATTTCTGCCATACAGTTGGTCTATTTTCTAACGTCTGTCTGAAGTCTGGAAAAGTTACTATTTAAGGAAATGTAAGAAGTCTATCTTACTTTGATATCATTTCTGATTGTTACTCGTATTTTTGTGTCGGAATTAACATCCTGTTAATTTTTTAAATATTTTTACTATTTGTATCGAACTCAATGGGATTTTGAGGTTTACGAACATTTACATTTGGGCCCATTTATTCTGTATCTGGATCGAACTGTGAAAGAATGGGAAGCCGTATTAATGTACCAGGTAAACAGCTTGTTGTATACACCAAAAACCCGATTCGGGTGATTGGTAAAACAATAATCGATGTTATGTTACACCACGAAAAACTTCAATTTTCGGTTTAAATAAGAGTAGATGATTTACCTATTTTGGGTGCAGATTGGATGCAAAAATTCATGATACAGATTTGTCTTAAAAAGTGTCACTGATCTCAGCATATGAAGAGGCTTTCTTTTTACAGACATTGCTCTATAAATACAAAGAAATCTTCTCAGTAAACAAGGATGGAATAAAGTGGCATATGACAACAGTTAAGTTACTCTTATCAAGAATGCCAAACCTAATTTTTGTAAATATTAACTTTTACAGTTTTCCATAATTCCCGTTATCGAATCAGAACTAAAACGGAGGTAGATTAAGGAGTTATGAAGGAAGTTTAACCGGCATTTGAGGACATTCTTCGGGCTTCATCTCAAGTCTATTCAAAAGTCTGACAGTTCATCAAGGGTTTGCTTTGATCTCTGTTGCACATTGAGAAAATTTTTATGCAGTCACCATTATCCACTGCCAGGATTTGAAGAACTATTTAACAAACTGGGAAAGAGGAAGATATACTCTCTTATCGACCTGAAAATTACCAAACATGCAAATGAAGGTTGAGCCGAAATTAAAAAAACCAAATACGATATCCACACATTAAGGATATTTTCGATATTCTCGACCGCTTTTTGACATCTCAACGGCTTTTGAAATTCCCTAAAAGTTAATGGAATATCTCAAAGGAAAAAGTAAAAAGGCATGCAATTTTGACAACAAATCGTTTGAGGTGACAGCATTGAGGAACAGATGGAAATATTAGATGAAGTGCTTTCAAGGTTACAACGATGCAAAATTCATATATAAACCAAAAAGTGAAAGTTTATGAGCCCATCAGTTTCCTATCTATATCGTGTAATTTATATGAACGGTACTCCCCTTCAAGAGGATAAAATTAATGCAAAAAGCAATCCACATGAAACTCGAATCCAAAAAGAGTTAAAATCATTCCTAGATTCAATGGGATTTTATTCTCAGTTTGTACAAATATTATTTCCTTTATGCATGCCTTTCTATCAGGTGATGAAGAAGGGAGTTCGATGGAATTTGACAAAGTCACATGATCAACTATTTACCAAATTAAAAGGCAACCTAGGCTCTAAGCACATCCCTCATCAATTTTGACCAATCGTTTTTCATTATTATCTTGATCAATGCATCACAAACAGAATTCTGGTCCACCTTGTTAAAACGTACCAAAGAATCAGTAAAATTGGTCTCGATTGCTTTACGTAAACTATCAAAAACAGAAGTAAACTACTCAAAAATAGATCGTGAAGGACTTGCGATCATGTTCTATTTCAATAAGTTTCATCAGAACATTTATGGCAGAAATTTCTCGTAGGTTACAGATCATAAAGTCATAGATCGCATATTCCAATCAAACAATAGCCATTCAAACTTAATATCAGCGAGATTATCAAGGTGGGCATTGATAATAGCTGGTTCTCAATGTGATGTAATATATCGAAAATCACATAAACTCGCAGTCGGGATGCTCTCTCAAGTTTTATGTAAAGACGGTATAACTTTCGAATATGGAAATTATACAGACGGTAAATTTCAAATATTACAAAAACACTGGTTCAAATGAACACTCAAAATGATAAAATTCGATGTAGTGTTTAATGATACATTTGTTACTTGTGACTTCAAGGAAAAACATTAGAGATGTAACTACAATCCTACAACAACAGAAGGGACTCAATCTATTATAGAAAACATAATTGTCTAGGCGCTATAATATCACAATACCTTCGTCGATCCGTAGCACAGTCCTTGATTATTTGCACTTCGGAATGAATAAAATGCATGGAAATGCTCGTTCTTACATATGGTGGCAAAAAATGAAACATTAAGTTGAAGCAAGAGTTAGAAGGCGTTATTTGTGCTAATCAAATCAAGAAAGTGTTCCAGAAACTCTTCTAGTTCAGTGTCATGTTCTGATAATCCCCTGGTAGAAAGTTAATATTGATTTACCTGATCTTATTAACTTAAAATGTTGTCTGGTAATGATCGACTCCTATACGAAATGGATATAGGAATTCATTATAAGGTAACAAAATACATTCGCAACGGTTACAAAAATAAGGAGAACATTCGCTAGATTCAGGACCCATAAGATTATCATGGCAGACAAAGGCGCTCCGTTTATATCAAACGAATTCTAGCATTTTTGTTATCTTAAGAATATCAAACACATCCCTTCAACACCATATCATTCAAGAAGCAATGATGTGGATGAACGAGATATTAGAACGACAAAGGATAAGTTTAAAAAAACAGACATCGAACGATCAAGAAAAAACTGACCTTATATTTTATGTCTATCGTAGCTCAATACGTAAATCAACTAATCGACGCCCATGCCAACAACTACTCGAAACAATATTTAGGAATCTATATGATTACAAAAAGCCCAATGCTAGATCGAATGAGGTTTTAAACAGAATTTCGTCATGCTACGTACATCGATTCAAAAGCAAGATTTAGCGAATTCGATGATGATGAAAAATTTTGATCAAAAACAAGAGATTTGACGATTAAAGATCTGAAAAGAACACAAGACTCTTCGTATTTAGTGAACAAGAGAAGAAATATGTTGGGTAAGAAGGCGGATCAATTGGGACATCGTCATAACCCAAATGAAAATCCTGAATAGGAGGAATCACAGGCTTTAACATACACGAATGAAAATAGTTAAACATCGGAAGTGAACTTGACTCAGAAAAACAAAACTGAAGTCGACTAACCATCTTAAAGTTTTGACCAACTCGAAAGTAAACTCCTTGAGGATGCTCAGAAGATCCTCAAGAATAAAGAAGTCAACTATCAACCAATTTCATAAATTAGTTAAAGATTTTTAAATGAACGAGGGTTTCAAGAACTTAAGTGGAAGGAAGTGTAGCACAAGCGCAAAAAGACAATATTATATTGAAATGTCTGAACGATCTGTCTAGTCAACAACTTTTAAAAGTATTAAGCAGAAGTAATTCTTCGTTTCTTAAGTTAAGAAATACTCACCTTACGTTTCAATATTAGTATTATAATTCAAATCACACAAGAATTTTTGGGACATTCATCTTGTTATGAGTAATTTACTTTATTAAAATATTTTCTCCGTTTTCCAAAAATACGAATGCAAACTTTTCTTTTGCTAATGTGGCAAATAGAGCTTTTTATAAGAGCTAATAAATTTTCTTTTAACGATTTGAAAATAGTATTTCATCAATATCATGTTTTCTAATTTACTTCTACCTCATTTATCAATTATAAATATTTTTCTACACGCTTGTGTCAAAATTACACATGAGACAACTCTGTTTTTCTTCCATTTTTAAAAGCTGTCAAAAAGGTAGAAAATTCCAAAAAGATTTTTTGCAATTTTCAGAGCTACCTTTAAACATTCGTGACTAATTCAGTTCCTTTTTTATTTTTGTGATAACTAACTTAATGTAACATTTTTGAAAGATGTCAATTGAAGTTGTATTTTAGTTTTACACCTATAATAAATCAATTTATTCCTTTTCAAATTAACCGATTACAAGAGTTTAATGATCTTTCTTAACAATCTATCAGAATTCTGATTATTTTAGTAATTTAATGAACACGCATAAACGAAAAATTCGTTTTTGCGTTTCTTCATGGTTTACATAAAAGAATGTTGAATGTCAAAATTCAACTATCCTTACATTTTTGATCATTTAAACGTTGTGCGCCTTGATAGGTTTAAACTTTAAGTTACATGTAAATTTCACATTAAAAATTATCACGTGTCGAAATAATTACGACAACTTGAGAAAAAAAATTAAACAATGAAATTGATAAAATAACCAAAGGGTTCTGGACTACAGTAAAGTTAATAATTTAAAGTATAGCGCGAAATTTCAACATTCTAAATGTGCAAACGAAAAATATCTAATTATTTGTATGAAAACTTACAACTTATTTCCAATTTTTACAAAATTCACCTATTTGGACAAGTGAGGGATCAAGGGTCGTTTCTAACCTTCTGTAACAAGGCTTGGAGAGTATTCTACAGTAGTTCGAATGAAACAGAAAACAATTTATTAAAATCTACGAAATGCTGCAGATGGTCAGTTGATACGATGAGTCTTTGAGACGGTGAAGTTTTTAGTGGATGAGAGTTTTACTTAACTCAATTATTAGTGCTTAGACTACAACCGGGTGCCGAAGGTGAAAGCACTGAACCTGGAACCTAGTAAGCAGAACTTTACAAAGGGGAGTATATAGACGTAATATTTATTCGATAAAAGCGCCGATATGTTTGACAAAATTTTCATAAAAAGAAAAAAGATACAAACAATATAATACGGTTTAACTACAAATACAGGTTTTTTAAATAAAATTACTCCTGACATATAAAATTCTCAATATTTTTTCAACAATAATGAAGGGTGTCAAAATTAAATTAACATCTAAGATTGTTAAATATTTTATATAAATAACATTTCCAATATGGTATTTTAATTTTCAGGATCACTTATTTTTTGTATAAGTCATTGATCCACATAGAATTCTGAAATTATAATATTTTCAAGATTTTAATATTTGCTAATATAATATTCTTATAAATTAAATACATCATTGAAAGTTAAAAAACTAATGAATCTAAAATAAAATAGTTTCCAGGATATACTAAATAAGAAACCGTTTGAACGTGCTGTTCTGTTTTTAAAATTATAAACTATGACAAAACATTATGTTAAAAACGTTTGAAAAAAACATAATATTTAAAAGATAGACTGGTGTTTCTAGTGTATTTAAACAAATGGAAGTTTATCCTTTCATATACTAACTTTAAAAATTCGAATGTTCAAATTCTTAGTTAAAGGTTATATCAATGTAAGGTTTAATAAATTAAAGTGTGGCCACGATTGAAAATACAAACGCCTAAGATATGAGGGTGAGCTGATATGTGATTAAAATTACAACATGTATGAAATTGAGTATTTATCAACATTACAATTACATTATGAATTATTCAACTAAAGGTTAATAAAACGACAAAAGATGATCCAGGGATGATTCTGCATGCTATCACGAACACCAAAGGGAGCGGACATGAATTAAATACCTCAAAACAGTTTTAACCTTAACCTGCTCATTGCTTTTTTGTACATCACAAAAAACCCAAAATATATATTTAGGGTCAATTAAAAATTTTTATTTTTACAGTGTGGGCAACGATGAGAAAAACAAAAAAATATTTAGAATATATGAGTCATTTTGAAACCTAATTTATAACATCGATTGTATTTAATATCTCTCAATGGAAAATTTATTTAACTGTTTATTTTATACATTTAATAATATTAAATGTACGATTCGTAAATAATAAATTATAGAATAAAGATTCTAAAACATTAAAAACTTGTGGCAAATTTATAGATATAGAGAATAAAATGTTTACCTCTTTTTAAAGAATATAAGAAATTATGAAAAAAGTTTACAATTTTATAAGATTAAATGTCTCCATCAATCTAAATGCAGTTATTATAAACTAATTATTCAACGTATTTAAAACAAGTCTTTTACGAATTTAAATAACAAGAGAACAAGTTAACCTTTAAATTAATTCATGTAATAGTTTAAATATGAAGAAAATTTTACAATATTTACATAATGAAAAATTTTTAAACATAAATGCCACAAAAGAATAACATTATACGCTTATTTACTGATAAAATAAAATCATTATGATATTACATATATTTATTAAGCTCAAAAGAACATTCATAGGGTTTGAATATAAAGATAACAAAATTATAATTTTATTTTTTACATGTGCTGATTTAATAGATACTAAAATGTAAATTTAAAAATAACGATTTATATGACTTCATAAATAAAATAAACCGAAAAATCATTCTTTATAATTTGATAGAATTTAACAATTTTTGAATTTTATCTATGAGATATTTCTAAATTAATATGAAGGATAAATTTTTTCATGTAAATAATTATTTCAACTTTTTTTATAAATTTTTTACATAGTTATGGTTAAAAATATGAGAACGAATTTTAGTTACGAGTTAGTTAATATCAAGGATGTAACGTCAGAATTCTGTCATTTACAGAATAAATCAATTTATTATATTTGATCGTTTGATATCATAGATGTTCAAAAATATTATGCAAATCGTATAACAAATAAGTCAAACTTTAAATTCTATCAATTAAACCTGATCATAATGTAAAATTTTATAACTAGCCCTTATCTATGCTTAAATCATACATTATATAAACAAAGGATCATAGTTTAAATCAAATATACATGATATATTTTTGAAATACAAGTTTTTCAAAGATAAAATATTTATAAAATATCTGAGATAAAACTGATTGCAAATAAAATAGTGCAAAATTTGAAAAAAATTAATTTAAAATACTATTAATTCTGCGATAGCAAATGTTTGTCATTCGGTGCGAGCTAAAAACATTAATATAATATGTGAATGCGACTTGTTTTTTTTGACCCGACTTCGTATAGAATACAATTTTCGTAAAAGGGTCTTGTGAATAAAAACAATTCAATTTTAATTTCAGGTATCTTACTGAAACTAGTATTCGGTCGGACATTCTATTAATGTTGAATGAAGTTAAATGATCCATTCCTATATGTATCTTATCTAAAAATATAATATTCAATGAACTTAATAATTTGAATTCTTTTACATCAAAGAGATAAATGTGAGATCCTTCAATATTATGATGAGTTAATTCCATAAATTTATTGAAAGGATAGTCGATACACCAACCAAAGTTTAAACGAGCTTTTGTTATATGCTTTTTATTACTTCCAAATATCAAATCATTTGAGAATGTACGTTTGAATAAAATGTTATCTAGTTCATTAACCTGTTTGACTATCTTAAAAGTTCTCAAATCAATCTTTTTTATTGTTTTATTTTTACAATTTCTGTATTTAATGCTACTTCGATGAAAGATGGTAAAAATAATCCTGATATACGAAAGTTAAGTTGTGGAAATTGATAAATCATTTTCATACTTTTTGTACAGTATAGTTCTCCATTCCATAGTAAAACATTATCATCTGAGCTAATATCTGGGAAATTGGACGAATAGAAGTTTTTTCTTTCTTTATTTGAAAATATTTTTAAAACAGATTTAGATTCTAAATCCACAATCTACCTCTATAAATATCTTAACTTTGATATTATTATCATGATCGACACCATATATTTGCGATCCATTATTCATAAAATGAGGAATTAATGATATCATCATAGTTATTAAGACTATGTTATTAAAAATTCTACTATTGGAGGTACTTTTTATTATTCATAATTGGTTGATATCTATACACAATAGACGTTAATCTATTTTCATTTAAATCGTTTCCAGAAACAGTAACTAATTGTCCATTCTAGATTAAGATATTATTTTTACTTTGGAAATATTGATATTTGAAAAAATTTTATTCCGTTCTGTCTCGTATAGACTTCTTTCCCGTCGAATACAGAAATCGAATCTTTATACGATGCTACAATGTTGTCATCATGCTCAATTATAAAAAAGAATGAACCAAGATATTTGATGAATAAATTCCATTTTTGAACATTGATAATACGTTTTTGAATTAAACCTATCAATCTCATATAAAATACTCATAAATAATATTTTTATATAATTTTTTCTTATATTTTTTTTCTATTATGGAAATATTCTCAATTCATAAATTTAAAATTACCGACGTTCGATATTTAAAACAACTATCATCAGGACCACCATGATAAAATTTGAAACAAATATTTTCATGAATAGATGTTTTTAACTAATTATCATAAGAAATTTACTTGGGAATTTTTATTCTTTATATCCATTGGTTTTTTGAGGGTCTTCTGTATACTTTCATAAGACCATTGAAATTTATCTAAATATTAGCTTACATGAAATAAAATAATAAAATATTCTCAAACAAAATTTAACAATCTAATAAAGAAATAATTCAAAAATATCATTATATTCCATTTAGAATTAGAATATATTCTTCACCAATTTAAAAGTCTAATTTAAAATTTATTATAATTTTTAAAAGGTTTAACAGAAAGCCTGAGACGATATTTAAATTTTCATTTTTAAAGATCTAGAGTATTCTTGTTCAATACATTTTTGAGAAAAACGAGTAAAAATATTCATAAAATTGTTTTCATAAATTATTAACGTTGGACATAAAATATGTACTTGTTCTATTATCTATTTTCTTTTACAAATATAATTTAATTATTAAATTGACAGAATATCTTCTTTGTGAAAAAAGTATGAATTTATTATAATTTGAGCATTGGAATTATATTGTCAAAATGGAATAAAATGCAATT
Source organism: Neodontobutis hainanensis (assembly GCA_024349245.1). Classification (NCBI taxonomy): domain Eukaryota; kingdom Metazoa; phylum Chordata; class Actinopteri; order Gobiiformes; family Odontobutidae; genus Neodontobutis; species Neodontobutis hainanensis. The sequence continues at coordinate 275,080 of JALDNG010000323.1, read as the reverse complement.
TTTAAAATTCAATGATTTACAGGTTTTATAAAAAATATTTCATTTATGAGAACATCTTTATAAATAAGATATTATCAGTTCGAATATAAAAATTTTTTCATATTAACGTTCTTTTAAAATAAAAAAATTTTCAAACTTTTTCAAGAGATTATGTTTACGCTTCATAGTATTCTATTTTTGTAATAATCATCAAATCATTGTAAAATACTTTTTTGTCCAATATTTATGATGAATGAAAATTATTTAAAAACTAAAAATTTTTTGAATATTTCGATGAATATTTAATAATTAAATAGTTATTAAAAATTCGCGTTGGCTTGTATTTTTAATTAAACTTAATAAAATGAAAATATATTTGATAAATAAATTTTAAATTAACTTGTATTCAACAAAATCATAAATTAAATTCATTCAACTTAACTATTTTAAAATATTTAGTGGATTAAAATTTTAAGATGTAATTTAAGTATAGATATTTCACTTAAAAATCAATAAAATAATTTTTTTTAATTTCTCTTTAAAAACTATTATTAACTAATTTATGGAATACCAAAATTAATTCAAAAATTACAAAACAAACTCAATAAAGATAAAAATTAAATTATATAATTCATTAAATTGATTCTATATATTTTATATAACTTTATTCTAAATAGGAAAAATGTCAGGTATTTTGATTTTTCCAAGTTATGTTAAAAACTTGATCATGAATAATGAAAATTTATGATTTTAAATATCGTATCGCAACTTAGCGTCAAAAGATATCTCTACTTTGATGACAATTTGGTAAATATAAAAGAGAGACATCATATTTAATCTTAATTTATTGATATTTAATCGAATATTATGAATGAAATAATCTTCCATTTAAAAATCAATCAATCGCATAGCTTCTATTAAAAATATTTTCGATATATTTATTACAAATCCTAAATTAAGATATTGATTATATATCATTATATCACAACATATATAAAACAATCAATGAAAATTTCATCAATAAATACATTATAATCTCGAAGATATAAACGTTTCTTGCTTTATCATAAGTTCAAAAATACAGCCAATTGTCACACGTATGTTTTACATAAAATTTAATAAAATAATGGTAAAACACAAAAATATCTTTCTTCAAATAAATATTAATTTTATTTATCGTTTCAAATTATACATAATCTTATTCTTTGTGAAATTGATTTTGATCGAAATACATCATAAATAAATTGAAATATCTTAAATATTTATTCCTAATATGAAAGCTTCAAACAAAAATATCTATGTTAATATATTTATATATTTTTAAAATTTATTATAAGAGTAAAAATAAAAATCATCTGATTTATTAACAAAGTATAAATCTGCAGAAATATTTTGACAGATATTTCCTGGTATATCAAGATAAAATGATGTGATTTTAAAGATGGATGCCAATTTATAGAAAAGATTTTTAGTGTTAATAAATTATCTAATTATATTTTAAATTGTTTTTTATTGTATAAGTTTGTGTTTCCTTTATACTTTTACAAGAAAATTAATTTGATATTTTTCATTGATCGAATTGCATGAATATAAATATTATTCATGAAAATTCGAAATTCACTATAATAAATTATAATTTGTGGAACTAAATCGATAAATTATTACAGAAAATCAATAATTTAGACGAATGTTATAAAAGAGGATTACTTTAAATTGTATGATATATGTTTGTATACAAAAATAAAGAAATATATAAATAGTAAATTGAAAATTATTTTGGAATTTTATTTCATTGATTATATCTTAAACTATTTTGATTATTTTGGAATTAGATTTTATTTATCAAAGAAAAAATTTATAAAAGATATATTATATCTAAACATTAAAAGTTAATGATAATTCGTATAAATTCAAGTGAAAAATTTGTTTATTTTTGAAATATTATAGGAAATGAACTTTGAATTTTAAAAATTAAAAAATTAAGTACTATGAGATGTAAAAATCATGATAGTTCTTCTATATATATTTTTTTTTGTTTTTATATCAATAATAAATTAAATAACAATTTTTAAAATTATTGTTGAATGAAAAATTTTGATTTCTTCATTTTGGTAAACAGTATATTTGAGAATGTAGATGTTTAGAATTTATTTTAATATTTTTATCAAATAATTTGATGAACTTATTGATTAATTAAGCAGTAAATTCTTTCATATTTATACCCGAAATATTTTGATATGTACTTTCAATCTGTTTTTTCATTTTATTTTCTTGATAATATATAAGTTTGCGGAGTAGAATTTTAGAGTATTTTGTAAAGTTGTAACAGGAAACATTATCTAATGAGCTACTATATATTTTAACCATCATTTGAATTAAATTATCAATAAAAATATGCAGACTTGACAGAATCTCAATTACATATTCACTTGCTGTCAACAATAATAAACATTGTATACAATTTGTTTTCATTCGCATATTCAATTTTATTTTGTCATTTTCATTAAATGTATCAATTATACATGATATATATGAGTTTTTAATCATTTCAACCAAAGTTTTTTTCGATATTGGGTCTACGATAGATATAATAATGCGATATTCATCTTCTTTATCATACTCCTCAACATAATCTGAGTTCATAAATATTTTCGCGAATTCTTTTGACGGAAAACAATTAATTAAAATGTCCAAAACTAGCTCGACAGATAGAAAGCCAAAACCATTCTCAGTTGAGTTAATATCATTGAAGTATTTGACTAAAAATATTAAATTATTGTTTATTTCAACATGAAAGGGATATGATAGAATTGGCTGTATTATCATTTGTCTTATATTATTTTTGAATTTTAATAGAACTCTAAGAACAAAACACCAGTTTTGGAATGACAAACTATTTTATTTTGAAGTTTTACTCTGTTCTTATAACAAGAAATAGGGCACAATGAAGTCGAAGTAGAATAATGATTGTTTCAAACATCTCTATGTCGCATACATCCTATCTGTTAAGTAAAATGATATTTAAAACATAATAAATATGAAATTCAAACAACAAAACATCTATACAAAACTATTTTATGATTATTTTTGATCGTACAATAGTATTTTATGAATTTTGTTTGAAATTATTAAAGTTATTTGATTGAAAATAAATATTTTATCTATTTATAAAATAAAAATATATTTTAACTTGCAAATAATTAAAAATCCGTTTCATTTGAGGTGAAATAATTTTTTTAATTTTCAAATTTTATAAATTTATTTATAGGATAATAGAAACAGTGAAAATATTTTTTGTATTTAACAAAAAGTATATAAATATTATTTTGTAATACAATAAATTTATATATTTTGGAGATCAAACTTTTCAAAATTTCTTCATATATTAAAATGTATTTATCTACAACTCGAACCCCAATTCTACAAATTTCTTTCATGTGATACTTTGAAACAATTATCATCAAATAAAATAATTTTAAATTATGAATTTTAACATTCTTACACTTTCTTTAAATTTTAAATGTTGATATCATTATTTTTTATTAAAAACTTTTAAGAACTCAGACAAAATCAATATGAGATTAAGCACAACGTCGAATTCTTTCATATTTTTATTATTAGAATAATTCTTGTATTTCTATCATGTAAATTTTTTAAATTGAATTCGCTTGTAATAAATTTCTCTCGACGAGTCAAATCATGAATCACATATTATCTAAAAAATATATAATTTGAAAAGTGCATTTAATAATTTTAATACATGTCAAAAATTAAATTTAAAAAGATATTGTTGTTATTTTACAGATGAGCTTATTTTTATTTTATAAATTTATATCAGTTAAAATTTCATGTTAGTTTTATAACTTAAATTTAATTTAAAATATATTTACTTTTATTTTTATATTTAATATATATTTAATATTTGGAGAAATCATAAATTTAATTTATGGCATTTCCATGAAAAAATTTTGTCAATGATTCAGTTGAATAACTACATATTTTATGTTCACTTATTAATTAATGCATATCAAATTTTATAAGTCTGATTATTTCTTTATTTCTGATATATCTGTTACACTCAATTCATACGATATTATAAATTGTATAACTCAAGTTATTCTACCTTGAACATATTTACACATATTTTTTTCAATTTCTTGTATTTTTGATTGTTAGTGACACGTTGACAGATTATGTTTAATTTGAAATTAATTGAAATCTGGGTTTACTTATTTATTTATATTGATTCATGCATGAGTGCTAAATGATAATATTCATTCTGTTATAATGTATTTAAAATATAATTTGAGCTTTTACGTTGTACAAAATTATAGATATTAATTATTTTATAATGGTATGCATTTAAGCATGGCTACATTTGAATCACTAAATTAGTTTAAAAATCGTAACTATGCCATTTTAAGAACAATAAAATTAAAAATGAGTACCAATTTATTGTAGCGATAATTCAAAAAATGAATTTTATTCTTTAGAATAAATATTTTTGAATAAGATTATCATGAAATACGAGATAAATGATTAACTCATAATGAATAAATTCAGATAAAATATTTATATAATGTTTTTGTTTGGAGAGGAAATGTTTGATAGATTTTAAGAATATATTTTGAATGATACATCATTGATTAAATATCTAATTTTAATTATATTAATTTAATATTTTAAAGTGACTGAACATATTTCAACAATTATATTTGATATTATATCAGAACATGTATAAAAAATACTCGTGCGGATTCAATTAAATAAGTGTTGAACAATGGTGATATTTATTTTAAATATTTGATGACAATTTAAATTATGTTATCAACGTTGTATTTTTAAAAAATTAAAAGATTAATATAGTTCTTATAAAGATATCAATTTTAATTGTTTAAAGATAAAATTTGATAAAGATAAATCCATAATTGTGATTTTTAGCATTTCCTCAAAATTTTATGATGAAGGAAATGATTTATATACTTTATTCAGCTTTAAATTCTTTTCAAAAATTAAAATGTACATTAACTTTGAAAATCAGATACGTTAATATGTTTCTTATTATAATTGAAAATTCAATTACAATGAGATAACTAGAATTATCATCACACATATTTTAATTACCAAAAATTATATTCTGATACAATCAGTTGAATATTTTGATTTTCAATATTTGTTTTTATGTTACCCAAGAAGCATTATTCTCATATTTAATTTTAATTTTAGTTTTTATATTTACAAAAAAACAGATTTATGACTAAAATTAATCATCGACATTATTTTAATTTCTTTTAAGTTTATTTGTTATAATTAAGGTATAAAAACGTTAATATGATGAAACAAAACAAAATGTATCTTATTAATTATCTTATTCTAATTTTTATATAATTTTAATTTCTTTTTATCTTTTAAATTGATTGAATTCTAACATAGAAACAAAAAATATCACTGAGTGATTGTAAAACTTAGATGAAACAGTTTTGCATATTTATTTTTTTAATTAGAATCTTAAAGATTTTAATTTCACTATTTCTAACATATAAATTTAAATGGAATTAATATTTTTAAATGAATAAAACAAAGCATTATAATATCATTGGTTATTCACAAACAAAATCAAATGATTTTTTGTGTTTTATCACCTTGTTTTTCTCAATGTAATGGTCATAACAATGTTATCAAAAATATTTTTTCCTGCAATACTTATTAAAATGAGAGATTGTTTTTGATGTTTTATTTAATTAGAATTTTTATCCTTAACTATGAAAATTAGCTTTAAATAAAAAATTTGAGGAATTAAAGAAAACAAATATGTTCCAGAAAATTTAAAATATAGATGCATTTCAAATATGCTCAATGACATCCCACTAAATTAAAAAAAAATATAATGATTAAATGACGTCAAAATTTATCAATATTAGAAAAAAAACAAATATTTTTCTTTTGAATACATAACATAAATTTCAACATAGAGCAAAACTATCATGTGAAAAGTAAAAGAATTTCTTGAAATTTGTAACAAATAAATTGTTAGGAGTATAAAGATGTATATTTTAATTTTTTATCTGTAAATATAAATCCTATTAAAAATAATGATATTTTATTATCAAACAAATGGATTTGAAATAAAATTTTAAAAATAAAATATTTGATATCATGACTTGTTCAATCGACATCTCTTTCATTATTTCATAAGAAACTTTATAAATATTTTCAGAATTGGGTTTCTGTTTATATAAATATTTTAATTCAGTGGAAGTCTGTGGATTTAGTTTAAAAATATTTTTAAAAGTTAAAGATGATATATTTACTTCAAACAATCGAGATTTGCCTTTTTTGATAACTTTATTCTTCGAATATAATAATGGTTTACAATATAAATTGTAAATGCTGATATTGCATGAATGATGATTTATTATATATTCATATACTTCCATGTACTTTTTTAAATTTTCGCAATATAATTCCAATACTATAACTTTTAAAATAAAGTCTGAAAGGATTGTCGTATAGTTTAATTTCTGCTCTTCTTTCAGTATATTTCCAATTTCATAAAAGTTTAACTGCGAATTGTTTTTAACAATATGAAAATATTTACTTTTGCGATTCTATTATAAATTTAATATTAAACCTTCAATATAAAATTTTTAATACCATCCAATTCAATGAAATGTGAGAAGCATTCATGATATTTAAATAAGTTTAAAAGAATAAGAGTTGATATGTTTTGAGGATAATCTGCAGGGTAAAATATCGTGTATTTTATCATATATATAATATATTTAATATTGTTGGATATCATCTAATTCAGAATCTTTCATACGTTCGTGATTATGCTACTACTCAAAGATATCTTGTTAAAAATATCTAAAACTATCACTGAAGAAGATAATGAATGAGGAATACTAAACATAACCTGTGACCATTTTTGAAATATATATTTATCAAAAATATTATGATGATCGATTATACGCTTTATAATCTATTTTATTTTAATATTATACACATAATCCAATTCCACATATATAGTCTGATTTTGACATATGGAGGTCGATGCAATAACATAGAATGTCAATTAGATTAATTCTATCAAAGAGTTCGTCATACTACATATAATTAATATCGTCAAACGTAAAATATGAAAATTCAAAATTTAAAAACTGTTTTGTTTCAAAATTCAAAATAAGAATGTTTTTATAATAAATCATTTCAAAATTAAATTATTTTCAAATCGATTAAAGAGGCCTGGCATTAAAACGAGAATGAATATTTTATTTGAATTCTAATTTTTTATCATAATATTTCATGATAAAATGGCTAATAAGCAATAAATTATCAGATTTTGAATGATAGTTTCTTATCTCATTAATTATACTAGTTATTTTTATTAAAATCTTGAATTTTAATTACTCCATAGCATTCAAGTTTCATCTTTTGTTCTGATTTATTAAATTGAATAAATTAATCATATTTAGCATTATCACATGTCTATTAAACAATTTTTCTTCTTTGAAAATTACGAATTATTTGTAATTTATTAACTCTGAACATATAATCTGTTAACAGATATTTTAACAACGTAAAATAATTTAATTTTTCTTTCAAAAAAAGTTACAAAGATTGATCCAACAAACTCTTCACAAACATATTAAAACAAAAATTTTATTTTCGGACTTATCTTAAATATATTAATGTATAAATTTTAAAATAGGATATTGGTAACACTTTAACATATTAATTGTCCATCATCTTTATTTTTGTGTAAAAAAGGTGAATTTATTTTAAAATGTTAACTATTTCTGTAAATTAATTTAAATTGTACATGTAATATTTCTTGAAAAATTATTATGTCATTTTTCAGAATTTTAAACTTTTATAAAAATAATTATACTTTTAGAACAATTAAATGATCAACGTAGTGAAATAATGATGATATTTTTGGTAAAAATTAAAACAACATTTAAATTTGTTTTATCAAAAATTATGAATTGATTATCTTTTGAAAAATATTTAAGGTATTTTGAAAAGATGATAGAAAGTTTATGAACAAGTATTTTCAAATTTAGCACAATAAATATGTACAATTTTAATTTTAACATGTTTCATTTTTATGAACCGTTATACATTGTAAACATTAAATCATAAAAAATTTTTATACAGGAAAAAATTTATAAAAATATAATTAATCGTTTTAAATAAATAAAAAAATACCAATTTTAGTATTTTGATAATCTTTTATAACTTTCCAGTTTAATTTAATATAGGTATTGCAATATCATATGAAATACATCACATATATTCTGTTTGTATAATATAAAACTACGCTCTCAATAATAATATTAAATTTAATTTTTCAAATATTTATATACATATTAAACAGAATATTTTCATATTTTAAGAACAACTTATGACATAAACAACAAAATAAATTATTATTAGATGTATATATATGTCGGATATATTATAATACACCTTTAATAACTTATAAGATAATGATATAAATTAAAATATCTGTATTATGAACACATAAAATAAATAAATATTTTTATTCTTTAAATCAGATTTTTTTAAAAATAACCTCGAATTAATAATCATTACCATATTATTTTTATCTTTATAAGGAAATTAGTCATCTCAATTTATGATATAACTTTTTTACAACAGTTCTTCAATTATATAATTTACCTCATAAAATTTAAAATACATCATGATAAAGGTGATACTAACATGAAATTTTCTTCAGAATTCAATAATATGATGAAAAATATTTAGACAAGGTAAAATTAATGATTTAATCGTTGGTATCACAAATAATTTTGAAATCGATATGTTGATAGAAATCCTTTTCAACATAATCATAAAAACTTTTATGTTATAATATGCTAAGCATTTCCATATTTGAAACTAATTTTGCTTTAATTATAATTCCACTCTCCTTTGATTCAAAATATCATTATTTAACAAAAATTGTCGATTTAAAATTTAGAAAGATTTAATTTAGCATTAACATAATGGAATTTAGAATATAGCTGTTTCACAACGTTAAACAAATAAATTGACACTCTAAATTTAATTTGACACTAAAATTTGGAAATAATAATGTTATTATTTAAACATAATAAAAATACGATATGAAATTCAGTTTTATTTTAAAATAATTTAAAACATAATGGGCGAATATCAATTTAAGCATTACATGATGTATGGTAAAATAATAAAATTATGTCATAAGAAATCTGTAAAAAGTGATAATTAACATTAAACGAAAAGAAAATTTTCTTATGAGTGAATTTTTTTTCTCATATAGTGAGCAATTTATATGATTTTTAATTGATTCAAAAATTAAGAATTTTAGTCAAAATATGTTTTTATTTTTGATATCAGAAAATCATTTACAATACCTTATAATGTGGAATCAACATATAAACAATCATAAGGATATTAAAAGTTTTCATTACTTTACAGTTAAAGGAATGATTATCAAAGCATAACGATAAATCAAATTCTTGCACCAGAATTTCTTCATTTATTTTTCCAATTATATCAATTTCTGAGAAGGACTTGTCATCATCATCATCATCATATTTGTTATTTTTGTAAAAGTCTTTATAATCATAAAAAGAGTGATATTTATTGTCTTCATATGATATTATAGGTTTAATTAACAGATGTATCTTCGAAGATATCTTGTTAAATAATTTAATCTTACGAAATTCAAGAATAAATCCTTATATTTATAAACATGAGTGTCTACACTCGAGGCAGCAAATATACATTCTGATATAATGTAAATATATTTACTCAGTAACAACGTCGATACTTCATCATTATTTTCAGAAATTGAATATTTGAAGAGAATTTTGATGAGGTAAACATATTCTTCATCGTTATACATTTCAATAATTTTGATGTTGAGCATAATAAATTTAATCCAATACACAATAAACCAACGTCTCTATGAACATTATAGTCAGATATCGTATGTTTAAAGATCTTACATTCAATAAAAATTACCATTTTATATTTATCAATCGATGAAGCGCTTGGTAAAATTTGATCCACATTCATCACTAATAGATCTAATTTTTGTTTGTTATAGTATTTTAACAAAATTATAAATAATAATTTCGAAACATGAATAAAGAAAACACCTCAGGGCATTTTTAATACATTATTTCTAATCATTTTTTAAAATAAATATTTAAATCAGATGGACCTAATTAAATATCAAACAAAAATAATATCCTTTGCGATTGTTAATTCTACTTAGGAAAAAATGAATATTTGTTTTATCATAGAATCCTGACTGCTAAAAGCCACCTTATGAATGGGATTATGAAATGAAAATGTTTAAAAATACTTGCTCGAGAGACTAAAATTCTTCGAGGCATGAAAAATTTGGATACGCTAAAGTTCATATATTTCAATATGAATTTTGGCTATTTTTGATATTTTAAATTTGCCAATTTTTTACAAGTAGTTTCATAATCATCTTCAAAAGGAATAACTATTAAAATTGCAGTAATCACACAAATATTAAAGCTAATCTTTCATAGTTATGAATTTAATATTTCAATGAATATCCTACAAAATTAGGTTAAAATTTGCTGTCTCAAAAAATTAAAATTAATGTAAACATTAACCCAAACGCTATTGAAAGATTGTAACAAGAAATGAAGATTTGGTTTTAGATATTACAGATTCATCTATATAACCCGTCAATATTTGTCTGAAAACTGTGAATATCGGGAAAAATGCAAAATCTCTGTCCGATTTAAAAAAATTTGTTGATCTGAAACAATCATCCACAGTCGTTAAAAGAGCTCACACCGTTAATTCATGAATTATGATTTATATATGAGTCATTGAATCAAATCATTTATTTTGTAAATCGTCATACTTGAGTAAAAACACATAAAATCTCATCAATATGAAGATAATCATTTATGTGATTTAAAAAATTTAATGAAGATTCGATAAAGTCATTCATTTTTTTGGCAACTAAATAATACGAAACGCAGTATCTCAAATAATGTATTGGTTAGACTGTTGGATTTTGTTATGTTAAACATAAATAATCATTGAGATATTTGAAATTCTGAAAACGAATAGTAAGGATGCTAGCTTATGACATGATCCTACATTTTAACAAAATATAATTTATGTAAATCAAAAAAATTCATTTAGAATGAAAAAATCATCTCTATTAATTGTTCAATAGCAATGAAATTAAAGTTTAAAGAATCAAAATTTCTATTGTAAATTTTTCTTCTATAAATATAAACAGTTGAAAAGTGAATATATTTTTTATTCATAGGTTTATGAATATATAAGAACAATTCAAATAATGAATGTGAATCAATAAACGATTGAAATACAATTTAACATTAATTTGTTTGAAGGAAATTATCATTATTAATATTCATAAAACAAAATCACTAATCTTACAGTGTTCAGGATTACATTTTGTTGTAAAATAGGAAAATACTTCAAAGCAAAATATTCAATTTCATTGATATGATGTTTCATTAGTCTCGAATTTATAATCAAATTAACCTTTCTAGAAACACTTTAGATTGAATATCCATATTTTTTCCAATCTCATTGATTTTGACACTCCATTCTTCGATAATTTGATTCATCACTCTCTCATAGATAGATTACGTTTTAGCCTGTTTTAATCTCGCCGCCCAAGTAGAGTTAAATATTTATTTTAAACTTATCATATGTTAAACAAATAAAATTATTATTTCATTAAAATTATATTTTTAATATTTACGAGGATTATACAGTGAGAAGAAAAATCAATTGATATTGTTTTAGTGTATTTAGCAATATAATATGTTTAAATATGGTATCTTACAACTAAATATTTTAAAATGAAATATTTTCATTTTTAAATCTTTTTGAAATATATTTTGATTAATTTTTAACATAAAAGAAATAAATTTTAAATTTATAGTAGAAAACATTATTTAAAATATATGAACCATTTTAACGTTGTTTTAAATTTAAAAATACAATATATATTCAAAGGATTATTTTGTGATAAAGATCGGATTAAAATATAATACATAAATAGTATTAAAATTTAAACGGTGGACATATATAAAATTGTGTTTTATAATATATTTATTGAAATATATTTCCAATATTTCTTGAATATTAACTAAAATTTTTTATTTGATAAAATCAACCCATTGTTGTCAATCTTGGAACAAGGAAATTTAATTTTTTTTTATAATTTTAAATATATTAAACTTTGAAATGTTAAGATCTAAAAATCCATATCTATCTTTGATATTATTGTATAAAATTAAAATTAAAGTCAATTTCATATATATTCAAAACTATTTTAACACTAATGGCATGATGATGAGTGATAATTATTTTGGGACTTGCTTCATGTCCCAAATATTACACTATAACTACAATGTTCTGAAATCTATAAAGATAAATCTACCCAAGAATGCATATTTACGCGATCTTCTTTTGTAAGAATTCTGGATATTTTTAACTCTTCAATTTCACAAAAATATTTAATAAAATGGATACAACATCAATGTTTATCGATTTAATTTTCAATTAAAATTTGTTTTTTATGAATTTATTTCATCTTTGAATAACATGTGATTGCATAGTTAATAAAAATCAACAAGTCGTTTTTAAATTTTGTTCTATGTTCAAATATTAATATGTTAATAATTTTCTTTTATAAATAGGATTCATTTGGCAATTACATGATAATTGGTAAACTTAATTTTTGACCTAAAGGACAAACTCATTTATTTATTTTTGAAACTCCAAATCACATTTATCGTTTTTATGTTAAAATATACATCTTTGATTAGTTAGTGCAGGTATTTTCTTGAGAAATCGGTGATCCTCACCTCAAACAATATACTTCTTTGAAGCGTTTGACCTCATGAAGAATTATTTTCTTTATGTAACTTCAAAACAAATCAATTTTCGATTTTAGGAGACCTGATGTTTTGACTCGTATGCCATTGGTCTTTATATCACAAATTATGATTGCATTTCCGATTTTGAAATATCTACAACCGTTTATACGATGCAATCATATCTCTGAGAAATAGAGTTGCATTCTTCGTGACATCTACTCTGGGTTAGAAAAAATCCTTAATTCAAAATTGTGAAAATAATATACTCAATATAAATATATGAAAATATGAAATATAATGATTCGAAACACACATCAAACACTTTGAATAATAGAGTCGACATTTTAAAATGAAAAATATAAATATAGCGTTAATTAAAATTCCATCATTGATCAACATCCCATTTGAGCTCGATTAGACAATTTATGTGTATTTATATTTTAAAACACGGAAATATGGCTGAACCAAAATCGGTTGTGGGATTTATCTCTTTCTCTATTATCATTTTGTTCATCCCTCTAAATAATGTCGCGTAGTTTATCTACTTGTTATCTTGCATCTTTTTTTAAAAATAAATTTAATTTATTTGTTTTGTTTTGTTTTAAGCAAAATTTTTGAAGTGTATGTTGAATTTATTTAACAGCAATGTAGTTTGGTTTGTTCTTGTATAACGCATAAAATTATCAAAAAAATACTTGTATCGGATAATCGTCTAAAACTCAAAATCCTCAAAAAGTAGTTTTTTATCTTCTGATTATTCGGTACTATCAATTCTTTTAATAACATGATATATATAAATCCATGAATATTACGCCATTTTTTTAATTTTTGAAAATTTTATCTTGAATGTTGTTTTAAAAATCAAAAAATATGGCATCTGCTAAATATTTAACTCGCATGTTAAGGATATGCAATCATTTATACTTTTAATGAGATAATTTATAAATGCGAATTTAGGATGATTGGATTCCAAATGTTGTCTGATATATAATTTCGAGAATGGATCAATGATTTAATTGAGTTTCCAAAGGAAGAATATTTTCAGATTTTTTTAACATAAACAAAATTTTATAATTTGTTAAATTTATATATATATATATATTACATGTGGAAATTAATTTTAAATCTTTTAAAGATATAGATGCACTTTTATGTATTATATTTGAAAAAAATTATGAAAAATAAATAAATATTATGAACAGCTATAATAGGGATTAACACAAATTTTAACTTTATTATACTTTAAGTGAGACAATTTGTGATGAAACTTGTAAAGGTGCGATTCTTCAATACATGCATATCTCTTTAATTAAGGATCTATTATTTTACATCACCTTTATCAAAAATCGTTATCTGAAAAATTTTAACTTTTTCTATTTCGTTTGACAAAATTTATGTAATATACATAGTTTCATATTTAATAAATGGATGACACACAAATGACGTCTATCTAAATTAAAGTGAAAAAATATCAAATTAAAATTTATACGTTGGAACCTTAAATATACAGTGAAATTAAACTTTAAAATATCATATGAGAAGTTTTAAATCATATTCATGAAAGCAGAAATGCTGTAGAAACAAAATGAATATCAAATTTAATTAAATGTTTATTTTTTCATTTGAATTTCTTATTTCCAGTTTTATTAATCATTTATATTTGCACAAATAATAAATTTCAATGTTCGATGTTTTTAAAATATATTAATTAAAGAAAAAATTTTTGAATGAAGCCTAATATAGATTAATGTTAAGGATTTAAAAGTTGGCAAGAGTTAAATAGCTTAGTAGAAACCGCGTGTGGATGAAATAAGCACCAGGACTCTTATATATTATGAATGTGAGAATTTAATATTCTTAATCCAATTTTTGAACAATTAATCGAATTAGTTTACTTCGATTACCGCCATTATATCAAAAAGCGCAAATTTAATCATTAAACGAAGAGAGATTTAAAACATCTATAATTTATTTTGAGATTTAACATTTAGATTTCATAAAAAATAGAAATGATAAATAATGAATAACGACCACTTAACTCCTTTGAAATGAAGCATATTCATAAATAGCTTACTTAGTAAAACATTATTTTTTCAATTTAGATATATGCTTGATAAATTCTCAAAATAATGCATAGATATCATTAATTTGATTCCATATATCTGTTTTGCTCAAGGTGTACAATTTCTGATATTTTGTGACTCAAAATTTATTAAATACATCTGAAAACCTATTTTACATATCATTTAAAAAATTAATTGACAGTTATTTAAAATTAAAGATGATAAATACATTCGACGAATAAAAAAGATTGATGAATCTTGATTTTTGTATGGAAGGTTTCATCTGTTTTCATATGGTAATTATTTATTGAAATAAATCTCACTTTATTTTATATTTGATGATTTAGCTTCCAATACATAAAATCAAATATATTTTAAAAATTTATCATTTCATCATTCGAGCATTAAATTTATAAATACCTTCTATATTCTAGTATTGATATAAAAAACACCACAATATAATATAATTCAAAATATATTTAATAATTAATTTAATATTTGAAAAATTTTTAAATCACCCAGTTCGTATTGAGAAGATAATCTTAATTATTCATTTGCAATCTGCATTTCAATCCTTCAAACAGATCATGATGTTCCTTCCTCATGCCTAAGTTTTATTTTATTTTTCATACCTCCATCTCCTCGGTTCGTAAAATATGTATTTTGACATATATTTTAAGTAAAACAACACGTGTATCTAAATATATGATAGCATTTAGTATTCAAATGATTTCCTTGTGATCAAGGAAATGACTGGTATTTATCTGATAATATACCATTATAATCTGTTAAATTAGAAATAATTAAGATTTATATCACTTTGAGCATGGGTAAAATTAAGTCATGTAAATGAAAAAAATTTTCTTTATTGCTCACCCATTCATTAAAAAATTGAAAATTTATAATTCAAAAAAATTAATCGATAAATATAGCTCTTCTAATTTTAATCATAGAATATACCACCAAAAGATTTTTTGAAATGAAAAAAATTAATTTGATTATTTTATCTGTTTGTAAAGTTTATAAGGAATACTTAAATGTATTAAAATTGTCAAAAATAAATTTATCATCCACAGATAGGAATTTGTTAAGTTGATAAATTATTGAAAACCGTTTGAAAATACTTTGAATCAAATTTGATTTTTTGATCAACACCTGTAAAATCTAACAACAAAAAAATTAAATTTGTTTGAAGGTTTTACAGGCAATAAAATAATCATATAAATGTTTGAAAAGGTGAAAAACTGTAAGATACACTTTTATCAGAAATCTTTAATGAGGTATCGAATTGTTTGTTAATGCGCACGAAGCAAAAATGTTTAAAATGCTCGATTAAGTGTCTAATTATCTCAAATAATAAAGAAAAATTTAAAAAACGTAACATTTGAAATCCATTAAAATCTTTTTAAGATTTGATAGATTAGACTGAGCTTCATTGTGGTGGACAATGGTAATTTTTCCGAAAAACTAAAAGAGAAGATTTAAAAATTCTTAATCTTAAAAAGAAGCCATTCTCCTCAAATTTAAATTGTTTAAAGTACATATCACCAAGATATTTATATTTATCAAATTTCTTACAATATAAAGGTTATCCTAATCTTCTTAAAATCATTAATAATATAAGATTATTAACAATAGTTAATCAATAATAATACTAGTTATGTATTATTAAATATAACAGCTGATATAATTTTTAAAACATAAAAACATATTTTTCGAAATTATATTTACTATTATAGATCAGACAAAATCATGATCAAATTTTAAAAGAAAGGTTAATATTATTTATGTTTATAATAGAACTCGATATTTAGATATTAAAATAAATTGTTGATGTCCTTTTCAAACCATAGATAATTAAAACATTTCTTAGAATTTTTAACACAATATCAAAATGTTATAATTTTGTAAGAAATTATCATGCGTATAACCTATTATTCTTGTTATTATTAGTACTCATAGGATGAAAATTATTTTAAAAATGTTATTATTATGAATGCATAACTTTATTCTTTTCATAAAATTGTGATTGAAAAAACACAATATTCTTAGACTGTATAAGATGAATTCATTTTAAAGATTGAATTAATATTACAAATAAATGCTATTTTTATTAATTCACAGAAAATTTTATTTTCAGATTTTTACCAAAATTTAATCTTTGGGAATTTTATATATGAAATCCAAAACTTAAATACAATGTAGAAAAGTAAAAATATCTATATATTATATCATATTCCCAAATTAACGTTTCATTTTATGATTGATCTACAAATTTCATTGTTTTGATGAACATATATTTTAAACAACAAATGTATATGCTAAATTTATTCATTCACTTCAATATTTGTTAAATCGTATCAATAAATAACGACAAAATTTATTTTTTAAACGAAGTAAACTGAAAAATAAACTTAAAGAGTCAGATTAGATTTTTTTATTTAAATGTGAATATATAATTATGTTGAAGTATATGAACATAATAAAATAGATTTTAAATTCGCGCGAGTAATAAAAAGTGATTCGTTAATAATTACTTTCGTCTAATATTGTTTTATAAATAAATATTTATGCCATTAATTCTGTAAATTTCAACAAATACCATTTTTAACATTTATATTCGTCAATATTCGATGATATTGTAACTGGCTTATGTAATTTTTGAAAATAAAATATCACCATAAATTGGAAGCAATCTCCAAAGATTTTTCCATTTTTATCTCTTTTCCCATCATAGTTAGTTTATACATCTTCATTTTAAATTTATAAACAGTAATTTCCGTTTTATTGAAAACATCAGAATATTATTCTGACTTATAATATTTATAATTTTCGGATAATTTATAAATTCATAATATTTCGATTTCGCATTGACTCTCAGTTATTTTTTTAAAAATGAACCAAAATTTACTTAAATCAAACGATCTCGATGCTGGTTGATTCATGTTATACTGTTGATTGATTTGGATTGGGATCAACAAATATAAATATAGTTATGTTTACTTTATAATTATATAAAACATTTATTTATCATTTTTTTAATATAATAATTTTTAAAAGATTGATAACTTAAGTGTCATTGAAATCAATGATTTTATGAAGTTAAATGAAATTTATATTTCCTTTGTTTGCATAAAATATTTGTTTTGCTAAAAGCTAAATTTATCTTCTTAAAATCATAAGATATGTTAACGTATACATATATTTTAACATATTTCTAAGCTTTTATCGTTCCATTTTCAATTCTCATCGTGCTTAAAATTCAAAACAAATAGTTATTGCATGAATGATTCAAAATTTCACATGGTTTAAAAAATATTATTGATCAATCCAAGTCAGTATGTGAGTTAGAAACACGTTATTCTGAATATGAAATAAATTTTTGTTAAATATATTTTATACTGGATAACATGTTTGTACAAAAATAATTTTACCTCACGTATATTCACCATTTTGCATAAAATGTTAAATTTTGAAATGATTCAATTTTATTTAGATAATTATAAGAATAGAAATTTTTATATGATTGATTTTATAAAGCTCAATTATTTGTTTGTACATTTATAAATTTTAATCAAATAGATCTAAAATGACTTCAATAATGGTATCAAGTTTAAACTTGAAAAGGTTATCGCTTCAAACTGTGAAAAATTTTTAGAATAGAATACAAAATATAAATTATAAAAAATACATAAATTACACATATACGTGCATTAGAAAAATATCATATGCTTTGCTTTTACATTGTTAGAATTCTTTTAATTATTTTGGTAAACTGAAAATACTTTATATTACTTCCATTTATTATCCTGTATTTTATATTATACCTCACAGTCAACACATTCATATTGTACAAAACATAACCATCGGAATACTCTCAATGATCTTATCTTGTAATTGATTTGGAATATGCATAAATTCTTGTGATTACATGGCTTGAAAAATAGTTTTATTTAACTAAACAAAAGTAATTTCTATTTTATTGTTGTCTATTCTTCTCGTCATAGATGAAGATACACTAAATGTTGTTCTTTTATATGAATACGAACACATCACAGATCAAGAAAATTATCAGGATAAGAGAGAGTTTATTTTGAGAAAGGGTACTCATTTTACGAATTTATAGTCTATTGTATATTTCAATCAAATATAAAGATACGTAGGTTTCAACATAAATATCTGTATCTGTTTATTTTAGATAATATTCAAAATTTCAAAACACAAAAATAAATGTTTTGTATTTTATATTTATGATGACATGATGACTATATTAAATGGTGCAAGTTGAAATAAGGGAGTTTATTGATTCAAACCGTAAAAATGCCATGTTGTTTGAATGTATATTGTGAATCTAAATGTATAATCAGATATTTTTGATGAACTAATCAAAATAATATTTAAATTTAATTACCACAATCCATAATTTCGACATTCCAAAATGGTGATAAACGGTTTTTACCTATTTATTTTAAAATTAACGATATATACACATAAAATATAATTGTAAGATGTATTATCATAAGCTGTGTTATATTCTAATATTCGTCAATTTTAAATGATTCAAAGAGTAAATTTTTAAATTATAAATCATTTCTGCAATTGCGAAGGTAATATTTTTTCTTTATTGTTAAATATAAAATTGTAGCGAATTAGAATTTTCTTTCATATTTATATTATCTTATTGAAAATTATTAATCTAAAATAAAGAAAAGATACAGTATATTTTTAGACTCTTTAACACTTAAAAATTTGAACATATACAAAAAATTATTCCATTTCTACTGATATGCACACCGTATGATTTTTCTTCTAATATATGCTTTTGAATATTTTATCTAATATCTTCACTCAAACTCATATAAAATTGAGTTATATTACACGAAATAATAGCCATTATTCATATCTAATAACAAATTATATAATGCAAAATAACTTAAATTTTGTCTATTAACTGAGTGTGATTGTAGTATAACAGATATGCGCTTGATTAATTATTATTAATGTCATCTAATGATCAGACTACATTTGGTGGAGCCTACAGGATTGCTTTATCCGACTTCAAGATTCTAGTTCTTTCTCGAAAAACCGATTCAAGGCTATGGAAAGTTAGTTTCGTTACCTGTGGAACAGCAAAAATTTTTGAAACAATAAGACAGTCGTTGATCTTTCCCACGTTCTTTGATGAGCATCAACTTGACGCTTATTCAAAATCAGAGGTTTACGAGATGCCTCAATCAGGAAAAAAATCAGATGCTTTTATGAAATGTATCTCCCAAGAAGTCAAACCCATGGGGAACACATACTTTCATTCCGTCAAATTCTCAAATTCGAAATTAGGTCCAGCACAGAGGGTCCAGGATTTTTCGCGTATATTGGACCTTAACTTAACATACAGTATGCCATCACTGAGGATAAAAGCTTTATGATCAAACTACGCATCCTCTAGTTTCATCGATCGGCCATTGTTTCTCAGCTCAGATTGTTTGGAGACTTATCAATCACCAATTTATGCATCAAGGCATAAATTTTTTAGGCCATGCACACGTAGCGACTGTTAAAACGGAGTGTTAAAACCCGGAACAGGATATTACTGCAATCATGCCTATGACAGACTATCAAAACAATTATATCCATGATAGACTATAATCAATCGAGAATAAACTCGCGACATTGAGACTCAGTGACCAGCGCGATCTCAACGTTCCTACATCGTGTGATAAATGTGGAGAAGGCGGTCATCAAACACGGGAATGCAAAGGCCTTGTCATATGCAACTACTGTCGTCTTCAAGGTCATTTTAAGAAGGATATGCCCAAAACTGAAATCTACTTCAAAAAATTATTCTAATCGTCATTATTGTCATACTTCTCTTGTAAGTTGTCCGCGAGTGAATGTAACTATCCTACCCTCATCAAAAATAGCGGCTCTTATAGATACAGTATCGTGCATCTCGCTTATCGACTAATCCTCTGTACATGGAGAAATAGCACGATCAGATACTACAATATTTACAGTGACAGGAGAACTTATAAAAGTACTTGGTTGATGCAAACTTTTGATTAAAATTAATGATCTGGAAACCAACTGGAACTTTGAGGTTGTTGAAAAATTAAATAATAAAATGATAATAGGCCGAAACTTTATCGCAAGACATGAATTAATAATAGATATATGGTCACCCCATATCATCCTGACAAAAATATCAACAAAGAATGTATTGCAACTACTGAATGTCTCTCAGAGTCAATTTAAGATATAATAGAATGTTTCCACGACGTGTTTGCATTATCCAAAGACCACTAAGGATTTATTGATACAGTCCGCCACAAAATTATCACATAGAATATTCACCCCCGCAGTTCAAGGCCATACAGAATATCCACTTCTCTCCAGAAATAAATAGCCAGTCAAATACAAACAATGGTTGATCGAAATATAATACGGGAAAGTAAAAGCTCGTGGTGTTCAACTGTTGTAAGATTGAAAAACAAAGAACGGTAGTAATCAGTTCTGCGTAATTTTTCTAAAAGTGTACGATGTAAATGTGAAAGACCATTATACATTACCTATTCCAGATGAATTTTTCGATCGATGTAGTGGTCCAAAATATTTTTAATTCTAGATCTCAAAGATGGCTACTTGCATATCGTCCTTGAAGAATCGTCCAAAGAGAATACAGCCTTCTGTCCGTGGCCATGGGGAGGTGTATACGAATTTAATGTTCTCCCGTGCTGCCTATGCAACGCGCCAGCAACTTTTAAAATGTTGATGGAAATTCTTTTTAGAAAATCTTCAAACACAGCACTTTATCTCAACGACATATTGGTATATTCATCTAGATTGGAGGAACATATTAAACACTTGAAGGAATGTTTTCAGAAAATAAGGTAAAGCGGTCTAAAAATAAACTTCGAAAAATGTAAATTCGCTTTACAAGAAGTTGAATATTCAGGATTCAAAATATCCAACTTGGGATTATCAGCAAATGGAGAAGGAATTTAGGCAATACAAGACTAAAAGGTACCCTCAAATCAATCTGAGTTAAGGTCATTCCTCGGGTGTTTTAACACTTTTTCAATGTTCATACTAAAGTAGCCAGATATGCCTCACAGTTGAATAAGTTTCTTTCAATAAAATACTCCTTTGTATTAATCGACGGAGAGTGTAGCCTCATTTAATGGAATGAAAGAAGCTTTATATAACATTGGGCAATTGTACTTCTAGACATAAAAAAAAGTTTACTCTAAGTTGTGACGCTTCAGAAAACGCTATCTGAGCTTGCCTTTACCTATATAATTAGGAAAATGTAATTCCTATTGCTTTTGCAAGTCTATACTTGAACCATGCTCAACGCATCTATGCTATTATTGACAAAGAACTCAACGCAATCGTTTGGGCGGTTCAAAATTTATGCATTATCTCTATGGGTCAAAATTCACGTTAAAAACTTATCATAAACACTACGTTAAAAGCAAATGAGGATATCAGAGGATGGCGAGCACGTTTGATCCTTGAACCAGAGATAATCGACTTCGATATTGTATACGCTAAGAGAAAATTAATATAATCGCGGATAGATAATATAGGTCGATAAATGCAATTTAAATTATGCCAAATATTAATATATGGGATGAAAATAAAGAAAAAGTTATCAAGATACTCGTCAACCACTTAATAGGAATCAAAACCACAACAGAAGTTGTCCAGTCTTCTTACATAGATAGATTGTTAAAATTCAAAAATAACCTAATCGATGATCATGGCATCCTATATTACAGACAACAAAGAGGACAGAAACGAGTTATACAATAGGAGACGAAGCCATATATCGTATCATTAATACATGATAAAATCCTAAATCACATGGGCATTAACAAATACGTGGATATTATTTAGAAAAAATGCTACTGGTATTGTATTTATCATGATATATCAGACTATAAATCACGATTTTAAACCTGTTTTCTTAATAAATCAAAAAATGACATTCAAAAGCCTGAGCTTTGTCCGATAGCTGTCAATCAACCCTTTAAGTTGTGGGAAGTCGATTTTATCGGGCCGCTTACCTTATCAAATATCGGACACCGTAATATAATCGTCTTCATTGACCACTATTCATAGTGGATTGAATTACAGGCTGTGCCAAACCAATTTGCAGATACGGAAGCACGAGTTTTTTTTCTCCCTTGTAGTTTCTTCGATTCAGAATTACAGACAAAATTCACTCTGATCAAGGTTCAACCTTCGAATCATGTCTATTTCAGCATCTGTGTACATATCTCGGGTCACACCAAACACGAAAAACTCAATACTGCCCCATGTGTAACGGGCTAGTGAAGCGATACAACAACAAAAAATCAAAGAATCAAGTAGGAGTCTTATTCGCGAAGATTCGCCGAAGTGAGATACATTCCTTGACTGTATTGGGTTATCGCTAAGGACAAGTGGGAGCCTAACTACAAAATTCACTCCAGCAGAGATAATTTATTTGGTAAAATCATAATACTTCGTATTGACTTAGTTTTCTCGGAGCATCAAAGTTTAAAAATCTAAGAACAAACAGCACAAATATATCACAAAATTAAAGAATATCATGAAGGATATTCATAGAAAAATTTTATAAAAGGCAAAAAAAACGTTTAGAATCAATTAAATGTTTTTACGACAAAAATATGACGCCAAAGTTTTACAATGTCGATGATTTTGTCCTTATGAAAAAAATATCTTGAGGAACACTAGAACCAAGTTTCGAAGGTCTTTTAAGAGTTGCCCCAAAAAGACACCCTGTATATGAGCTTACTTACCTTTACGACCCATACCGTAGTATAAAAACTCATTTCAACCACTTAGTTTCCTGCAATCTGCCGAAGGAAAATTCAAAAACTGGTCAGCTGCCACCTCTCGTAACAAAACTAAGAAGATCGGAAGTAATCGCGCCTAATGCGGTTTTAAGACTCGTGGGATGAAATAATGTCGCATAACAGACATGCGTTAGATTAATTATTATTAATGTCGTCAAATGATCAGACTATATTGATCATTGTTATTTGCTCTTATATAACAAAAAGTAATAAATTTTATAAATGTTTTAATTTATAATTTTTGTAAAAATAAAGTTATTAAGTATAATTGACGCAAAATTGTATGTGCTTAATCAAATAAATGAGATTTGTTGATATTTTCTGAAATAATATTAAGTTTTAGTTACATGTAATTAATATAAAACAGGTTATTAAACACTCTTCTTCTTGAATGTTACAGTTGGAATAGGATTATATTTTATGAGATATTTTCGATGCAAAGGATTTTTCAATGAATGCCACATATCATAACAATATTTACCAAAAGATGTTATTTCTATTGTCTCGATTTTGACTTGGGATAACTATTCAGATAATATTTTAATTTAATAAATGTCTAAACATTAAACAACGCATCTGATATTTGATAAAACAAACTAATTAAACAATTAATTATGTACTTTTTTATTTGAATTTTTGTTAAATATTCATGAATCGATGTAACTAAGTTTTATGCTTGATTTCAACTGATTTACTTTGTCAGCATATTCATTTAAATCATAAAAATAATAAAATTATTGTTATATAAGTGATTCATAATTTACCAATGATAACAAAAAAATTATAAATTTCCAGAATTTACTTTATCATTGATACTATATAATTTTATGTGTGTGTTTTTCACATGTAATAAAGAGCTTTGGCAGAGATAAAACATGTAATTGTTCAGCTAATTAATTAACATTTATATTTCGTTTTTTGATGAATAATTGGGAATATAAAAATACGATCGTGGTAGTCATCTCTTCTGTTCAGCTGACCCTCAGTTAAGACTATCATGATTTGATCCTCGAAACGATAGTGTAGCCTACCCACATTATCTAGGATGCCACAAACGTTAGTGACCCGTATCTGACCTAAACTCAAAATTCATATATCCCTGCAACATCCAAACTAGGCGTTATCCGCGAGTTCACACATTTTCAATTATAAAATACATTGTATTTTTTACAGAGTTTAGAAGATTTTGAGTTTAAATAAATAAATCAAATTTTCCTGTAAAGAGTGAAAAATCTAATTTTGATGGTTATTTTTCAAGATTTATCAAATGAATTTTGTTTAGATTTTTCCGAAACAGCAAAAATAGAAAGTAATTTGAAAATAAATTCTCCCTGAATATGTTCTTGAATGAACATAATTTTTCACCCAATTTTATTTTTTATTTGAAATAAAGAGTAAAACACATGAAGGAATGATTTATTATCAGAAACCCTCTCGTATCTTTTATGAGATATATCTTACAAATTGATTGATGTTTAAACCACTTAACTAATCGATAAAAATTAATTTTGATTTAAAATTATATTTTTCGAAAAGCTGATTTAAGATATTCATTATTAAATAAACCTAATGAAAGTTTGACATCCGAAAATTTAAAAAAGATTCGTAGTCCAGAAATTGTTACGCTTTAAAAATTTATCATAAAAAATATATTTTAACATATATTAAGATAAAAAGTTCAATATTTTATGACTCAAACTTTTAAAAATAATTAAAAATCTTTTTAAATTTATTTTGACAGATAGAAGCTAATTGATGAATAGAAACGATGTTACTCAATTTAAAAATTTATGCGGTTCATGAGTATTAGGAAGAAATAAATATTATCTTATGACTTTTAAAAATAACAAAACTTCAATATAGATAAAAAATAAATATAAATGTTTTTTAAATTTTTTATAATACGTTTTAAGTTGATGAGAACAGTTCTGTGTTTTATCTAATCGAACATGTAATGCGTCATTTATCGATGTGTAATTTTAATTTTGGATTATTAATATTTGATCAGGACTTTGTAATAAAAATACTCGACAGTTTAAGAATATTCTTGAGTTAAAGAGTCTTCAAAATAAAAAATTAGTTGTCAGTGAGATACATATATTTCATGTAACTATACATAATATATTCTCTATATCCCTCATAAACAACATCTGTGAATTGATTAATCAATGCAAAAATCTATTTTTACAAAAACTAAATTTCTCATTGATTTCATTGCCAAAGAAAATATCACTCAGTCAGGAGCCGTACAACCCTCATGAACCTGTTACCAAAACACAAAGAAAGTTCAATCACACTTTGGTTTGCTGAATTTACTTTCAACAATTCTTTGCATCCTATCAATTAGAATTCATTAGGGATTATTTCAAAACATATTTTTAAACTAAACCAGCCTATTTCTTAAGCTCATTGAGAAGTTGTTATTTTTGAGTTAACATTTTGAATGTGTTCAAATGTCATATAAAAAAGAAATAGCTCCCAATTTAGATTTTGTAAATATACAATGAAAATTCATAAATTATGCCAACGTTCTTCCATTCACATAAATTATGTATATTTTGTGTTTGTTGATTTCGATTTCTTGTTTGTGATATTTTCTTACTTGAATAATAATGAATTAATTTAGTTGTATTTTAATTTTTATGATATCGTTTCCATTGAATCAGTCAGTTTAATCTATAACGTAATTCTATAACCTATTGACACCAAATATTCTGTTATGAGTGGTAAAAATGCTTTTAATCATCATTAAGAATAAATTATCCACTTCCACATTTTAAAATAACAAATTCTTGATATCATATAACCAGTGTGACGCTAATCGTTAAAAGTGAATTTAACAATAAATAAACTATTCAAAGTAAAATATAAATAACAAAATCAACTTTATTATAAATTTAGGTAAAATTATAATTTTTCATTCTTTGATATTTATAAAAATATATAAACTTATTTTTCAAAATTTTAAGTGCGGAAATCTTTTATTCAAACATATAAATTTAATAGATTTTATGATATTTTTCTAATTTAAATTTATTGTGAAAATTATGCACCTTTATAAGATTTAATCTTTTGACAGTTGTCAGAATTTTGAATCCCATCTAAACGTTACCTGACAAAATATTTGATAAAACAACAATAGAAGAATTTCACTTTTATAATTCTTTCATGTTAATTACAGAACAATAAATAATGTGAATATTTACATCCAGTTAATGAAAAGGATTCATATATTGTGAATCAAGAAATGTAAAAAAAATATTCAGAATATCAAATAAAATTAATATTCAAAGTATCTTTGAAAATATATTTCAAATTTTTTCTCTTTTAGTCAAAATTAGTAGAAATAAAAATTTCTTACAAATATATGTGAATTCATTCCGCATTTTTTTTATTCAAAATATTTGAAAAATTTATGTTTTTATTGAATGATAAATTTATAAAATAGATTTAAAAATTTTTATTTTCAAGAATAACTTTAAGAATTACTTATGTTTTTATCTGTTTAACTAATAGTTAAATCACCAATACGTAATATGCTGATTACCTCGACCCTTTCAATTTCTCTTAAAATATCAAAACATAATGTTGATTATGAAAAATCATCAATATATCTAATTTAATATTCATTATAATAACAATCATTGAAAAATTTGATATGTGAATTTTTTGACTCTTAGAATAACCTTGAGTCAAAAATATTAACCTATATTTACTTTTTAGAAGCATCAATGGATTGGTTTATTATAAAAAACTATCAATAACGAGAACATATTTGCCATGTCATTTTATATTCCAAATGTAAAAATTTTATCGTTTATTATCATCATATAGTTATATGACTTTAATTTTATTCATTTTTTTGTATATCGATGAAGAAGTATTTTGAATGGTTATTTTGATTAGTATTAAAAATATCAGAATTTTCTAACTGTTGAAAGAATTAATGAAAATATTCACGAAATTATTGTTTTTTACTCAAAAACTATTATTTCATTTATGTTTGATTTATAAATATGACTTTATAATTAAATTTATGTAAACCAATAAATATTCTCGGTTTAAAATAATAGATCGGGTAACATTGATATGTATTATAACAACTTCAGAATATTGATAATTATTTAAGTCACAGTATGTCAACCGAATGATCATAAATAAAATATAATAGATAAACCTAAGCAAAGTGATAGAATAATTGTATATTTTCAATGAACTAATCGATAAATTATGCTCCATTAAAATTCTTACGTAATTCTCAAATAGTTATGAAAATTATTGTTGTTAAAAAGATATCTAAGGAATAAAGTTTATTTTTAATTATAAATTTAAATATAATTGTTTATTATTTCCCCAAATTCTCTGCCCTGAAATAAAAATAATAATTTGAAAGCTAAACCATGATAAATATAAATTAAAATGAAACATGAAAATATAAATTCAAAATTTTTACATCTAAAGACATATACTTAATTTTAACTCAAAATTTTATTCAAATTGAAATTTAAAGAGAGATACATTAAAAATATTGAGTTATGTTTGTGATTTCATCAAAAAATATTTTTGAAAATAAAGTATATCTATGTTAGAAAATATGTATTTTTAAATAAATCTCTTTTATTTAAAACAAAAAATACGACACTGGTTCATTAAAATATTCTTTATATCGCCTTATATTAAATGTATAAACAGAGCATTTGGCTAACAATTATTTTACAGCGACTAACAATTTAACAAATTTGAATAAAATTGAATTTTGAAATTAATGTTTATTTTAACAATATCGGAAAATTTATATTTGAATAAAAATTCATTACTTATGTTATTATACCCTTTCAATTTTAGAGTTATAATGTTAAGTTTGTTGTTTTCACGATGTAAATAAATATAATATCCACTAAAATAGCACTTATTAAATTTCGAAATTTGTTAAATTCATAATAATAACCATCTTTTCGTAATTTTATTTTGTCTTTACATTAATTAATTAAAAAATGTTAATTTTACAAGAAGATTTCAAGTTTATCAAACGATTTATAGGATAGTTTAAATTTTGTAAAAAGTGAAAATGTTTACTGTTCAATTCACGTACGATGCAAAAAGAGTATAACAATAACGAATAAGAATTATTTTCATTGTTTTTTTACTATTTTCATAGTTTTGTTTTAAGTTAACTTATTTTGGTTATTATAAATTCATTAAATTACAGTAATTCAGGAATGACCATCTATCAAAGTGTTTTTTTCGAAGAAAGTAAACTATGTGAACGATAATAATGATTTATTTTTCATAGATATGATTTTAAAGTGAAAAATGTTGATAAGACTATTACGCAAGACATTAAAACAAAAGTAAATTTTATTATAATTCTCCTTTAACTAAAATATTCTTACAAGTAAAACAATACACTTTTTGATAATGAATTATGTTTTCCACATAAGAGTTAACAATAATATCAAAAAGAGTTCCATGTTTCACATCTCTTGAACCTCTATAAATATTTTCCAACTTGGATAAAACTAAAAATTAAATTTTTAGCGATTATTCTTAGAGAAACTATAAAGCAACACTTTCTTTACCTGCATATTTTTATAATAGGTAGTGCTTATTCTCGAATTTAAGAGCATGGAATTAATTTAAAGTTTCAAAAATTGTTCACATTAAACTTAAATATAAGATTTTTATCCATTACTACATTTAAATAATAACATAATGTTTGATTTTGTCTCCTCTTTAACGAAGTTGATAAGGAGTATAAATAAAACTATAATCTACAGAAACAAAAATTTTTATATCTTAAGACCAAACGTTGACTTTAAAATCATGCCAGGCCTCAGGTGGTTAATGCTATGTTTGTATTGATTATCACAAATACAATTTAAAATTTCTGAAAAACAATTAATTGAAGTACCTAAAATCAATTTTTATTGCTCAGATTAGAACATAAATAAAGAGCTATCTACAACGTGAATATATTCAACTCATAATAAACATATATTTACTATATATAAGACGTAGAAGAAGTATTTATTTAACTTAAGTATTTATAATTTCTACGTATAATACATCATGTTCACGAAAACTGATTTTCCTCATAATAGAACATGTTACTATTTTATACACTTAAAAACTATTCCACAATGAAAATTTTTAAAAACTTTGAATAAATCGCAGCCTAGGATTGTGATATTAAGTAAATCAACAAAAGTAATTTATTTAGAAAACTCTTAAATATTTTGTTTATTTACATATTGAAATCCATGCATTAATCTGGGTTAATTACACCGCTAAATTCAATAAGCATTAGAATGAAACATTATAATTTTTTAAATGTTATATAATGCATAA
The DNA here is from genome assembly GCA_024349245.1 of Neodontobutis hainanensis. Classification (NCBI taxonomy): domain Eukaryota; kingdom Metazoa; phylum Chordata; class Actinopteri; order Gobiiformes; family Odontobutidae; genus Neodontobutis; species Neodontobutis hainanensis. The sequence goes on along the minus strand of JALDNG010000323.1, from coordinate 244,927 downwards.
TATCATATATTATAATTCAAAACACTTTAGTTATCATTTAAAATTCATCCTTCCGAAATTTGTTTTCTGTCTAGTTTAGCCTTAAGAATTTTATATAATACAAAATTCATCCATGAATATGGCAAAAATGAATGAATTTTCTTTTTTGAAGAATCTTTCAGCGAGATAAAAAATTAGACTTCGACTTAAGAACTTTGTATTTTAGATCGTTATAATTGATAAAATTTTTACGTAATATCTATAACGATTTCTAAAGAAGGTATTTTATGCTACACGTTTTATTCTCCCCATTCATCAAACGTTTTTTTATCTGTTCAAATTTCTCCAGTAAAATATTGTAACATACAACACCATAAGAAAAATTATCAATACTAAATCGTCACAAGAGTATTCTTTTTGACAGCCTGAAATGTGAAAATTACGAGAATTATCTTTTTATTTTAATAGTTGCTTTTCAAGTAATTAATCATTCATTGTTATTTAGACTTAAAATATATTTGAATAGAATGATTCTCGTGAATATGGTATCTCAGAGTTTAGTTTCCTAGAGTCGCATAATATCTATTTTTAAAGCATTTAGTCCGTGGACTGAAGTTTGTCTACCAATACCTTGGATATATAAATATATTTATTTAGCATATTTGTTCACAATATATATCATTAAATTCACTTTCATTTGTTAAATATTTTAATTTAATTTGAAATTTTATTCTAAATAAATCAATTTATGAGGCATGAACATAATCTAATCAATAAAAAATACTTCACATATCCCTTTAATCGTTCATTAAAATCATTTTTAAAAATATTTCCAATCATTTGTGTTGAGTATAAAAGTACATTTAACTGATGAATGTTATTCCTTTTTAGATCAAATTCACATTATTTAAACATGTTTATGCTAAAATTATTAGAATGGCTTCTTACAAAAATTTTTAACTTAATTAAAACAAGATGGATTAAAATTTATTATAATTTAAAAGTTTAGCGAATATCAGGAAATTCTTAATAAATAAGAAAGGAAAAAAATGTGTATATTAGTGTTGATGTTTATTATTTCTGATATCCTTAAAGTGATATCAAAGTTTCCTTATTGTAACTTAATCAATTTACATATTTTAATATACTACGTGAATCATAGTTAAACTCAAATAGTATCAGATTTTTTGTTTGAGTGATTTTCTTTTTTCAAACAATCCAATCAATTTATTAATTATTTCAAACCGAAAAGAGTATCCTGGGTGTATTTTTAATTGATATTGTATGAAGATCCCGGTCTAAATATTTTTACGATTGTGTTTTTTGATAATATAAATTAAATACTAAAAACTTGAAAGTTTTCGCGATTGAAAAGATAAATGTTTTATTAATTAAAATATTTATAATTTTTAAATTCTGAAATTTTTAAATCAATAAGTGTCTAAATACCTTGTCGACCTTGAATAAATATACATTTACATAAAATTAATAAATTATCATGATAGGTATGCTTGATTAGAAAACGTTCTCATTCTTCAAATCTATGCAATATTTTTAATTTCTTAAATCATACTAGTTCTTCAATATAACTTAAAAATCTCATTCTTTAAATAATTTTCAACAAATAAAGGCAGAAATATTCTAAATTAACAATAGAAAAGGTTAGGAATTTTATATACCTTCTTCATATTTCGTCTCCAATAAATTACTCCATTCCATTGAAGGATATTATCTGACTCGTGTATATCGCGAATATTAATACAGAATGATTTTTATTTCTTTATTAGAAATTATCCATAACATGATTATATTCAAGATCAATAGCCTATCATATATAATTCAACTCATATATTCTTCTATTTTTATAGAAATTCAAAATTGTCTTTTCGTAGTTGAAAAGTTTTGTATAATCTCCTTCATCATATCTTAAAGATTTTAGTGTACAAATTTATACCTTGAACCAAAATTTTCCATTTTTTATCAGATTCATATTTAAAAATAATCGATTGATATCTGATGTTTCAATCTTCCAGCATACTCAAAAGAGAAATATTATTTTCACTCTATTTTTTTCTTTAAGCTACTCTTGAATTATATACATCAAGACAACACTGTAAATTATGTGATTCATATTAAATTTCTGTCACCGTTGATTATCGAAATATATTCCGGAAGACAAGAAATAATATTATCATAATAATTATAAATTAATAATTAAATAACAAAATTTTTAACAAATAAATACTTCTAATTACATTTTGAATTCATTTATATCAATTATAAATGAGCTAACCTCCTGAAAATCTCTTATGAAAATATAATTTTATTCAACTATCATTTGAAAAATATTCTTTCTCAATTTCACTTAATATTTAAGAATAATTTAGTAGTACGCGTTTAGCTTTTGGGAGATATCTGTCGGTTTTTAAAATTCATTAACTCTATATTTAAAATGATTCTTCAATACGCTGAAAAACTCTTTTCTTCTCTTAATTTTGGATATTTAGATTTTATAATAATTTGAAATTCATTTTTACACAAATTTATTTGAAATATAACAAGATTAATCAAAATATTTTTTGTATTTATTGATGTTCAAATATTTATCGAATCATCTGTTTAATTATGATAGTCTCGATTGTAGTGATCAAAAATAAGAAATACATAAAATAAATGGTTTTATTTTTGTCACATAAAATAGTTTGTTCAAAACGATATACTTCATATTTACTAAAATCGGTTTATTTAATCTATATTATCCTTCAATAATAAGCATCGTATAATTTTAATTATTTTTGTTATTACATGTCAGTATATCACTCATAGTTTTGATTTATAAAAATTAAAAGATAGGTTAAATTTTTCAAATTTGCTAAAATTTATTTTAAATTCAGTTAAGTAAAATTAGTATTTATGCATATATATCTATTTCAAATTTATATAATTTTTAAGTGTAATTTGAATCAAAAAGTATTGATATAGTTTATCAGATAATCTGAATGATTGAAAAATATTCATCACGTTAAAATATAAATTAAAAAATACGTTTTTTAGTAATTTATGTTTTATATTTTCGAGATATTAATGTATTTTATTAAACCTTATAACAATAAAGTATTAATGAATTAAATAAACATAAAAAATTTATAAAAATAGAAATATAATGATAAATTATTTATTTTTCATTTCAAGCAAAAACGAAAAAGTAATTGATCAAAAAAATAAGTTAATTCTTTTGTTTGTTCAGATAAAATAATTCTAATTTTCCCATATTTCAATTATCCTAGGAAGAATATAAGTTAAAATTGATTTCTTTAAAATTAGGAAACATTTAACATACTTCAAAAAAAATTACCAATTTTCAAAATTTCAGTTTATTTTATAAACAGAACATTATTAATATCCATCATCACTTTAATTTTTTTACGGTAATCCGCCACAGCTATTAATTATTCATGCAATAAAAATGACTTTATATGTATTTTTTCTTATTCAATACATATATACTAGAGGCTCAAAATAGATCTTTTCATAATGTTTAAATATTAAAACTATTTTTATTGACATATCTCATTATTTTTTTTTAATGATACTCTTTATAAAACAATGACTGATAGAATATAATATTAATGATCATTTCTCTATTTTATTTACGAACTTGAATTTAAAAAAAATTAAATATATACCATAAATAAAGAATGGAGATGTCAAAATATGCTGTAAAATATTTTCATCCTTTTTCATTTGTACATAAAAACATCAAAATGAACAATAACATGTGAATTCTGATAATCTTACAAGAGTAATTAATATTTTTAAAATTCTCTTCTTAAATTAATGAAAAATATAATTGGTTTGTTTTTAAATTTATCAGCCAAAAAATTTTACCGGTAAGATCTTTCTACCTTATATTAATTATTTTTCAAATTTAAAAAATATTACTTTGAGTGAATCTAAATTTGTTAAAATAATTTTATATTATTTGTCAAATGCTTGAATCTTTCACATTTTGAAATTGGCAATAATATAACAATCTCTTAAAGTATTTAGTTATCGATAAGTTCAATATATTGCTCACTATAAAATAAAGCAAAAAAATTTATAAATATTTAAAAAAGATTGATTAAATCACTTCATAATTCAATGAGATTATCGAGTTTTAATCATTTTTGAAATTAACATCTTTATACAAATTTTTTCTTTTGTAGTTAAAAGTAGACATCATCTGAAATAATATCTGAAAAAATCCTGTAATTTATCAGTTATTTTCATATTTTATTTGTCTTTCAAATATGATTTATTTTAAGAAAGACCTTAAAATCATATTAAATATATATAAAATTGTGAATCGTCAAAAAGTTACAAGATAATTCTCATATACTAAATAAAAACAAGTGGATAATTATATAATCCTACATAAATATATAAACAATAATGTAAAGATAACAGTTAGAATTTTAGAAAGCATGAGCTATAAATAATATTTTTCAAATAAACATTCAAAAATATCCTTTTAAATTAATGTAATAATGAGACATCAATTATTATGAAATTGTTTTTTATCATTTATATTCAAATTTGAATTAATTAAGTTATTGGAATGATTTGTAAAAAATAAAATTATTTTTTTTACTGTTAATAAATTTTTAACTCTTTTCAAATATAAAACAAAAATTTTAAACTCAATAGACATTTAAAAAGATGGAAAATTTTGTTTTAATTTTCAATTTATGTTTCTTAAAAATCGTTTAAATCAGACATTTGAACTCATAGATCACTTGATAAATAGATTTGATGTTTCACTGTTTGGAAAAAAATTACAAAGTGTAAGAGGTTGTGATAAAACTCACCTAAATAAATAAAATCAAAAACTTGATAATATTACTTATATTTCATATTGGATTTCACATCATCAAAGTGTGTACTTATTCAAATTCAACAAAAGTTCATATGTTGTCTTCTGTAAAATAAACAATTTAACTGAAGATCCTCAAAGTGTTATTAAAATTATCTTTTAAACCAAAAAATATTTAATGTTTGTTCTAAACACGAATATTAAATTGATTGATTTTACTTCTCAGCATAAATTGAATATCTTTTTAATTGTCTCTTATTGGATGATAAAAAAAACTTTAAAAGGTTTTTATCAAACATATAAATATTTTATATCATTGAGGTTTATCTGAAAAAAAATCTTCCCATTAGTATTTTAGATTAATACAAAATTAAAAATTTAATTAATCAATAAAATAATTAAAATTCGTAAAATATGAAAATTATTTCGATGCTCACGTTGAAAATAAATACTTTGTTGTTTAGATCACAAAAACCATTCTCATAATAACTTAAAAATCTCAAAATTGAATTAGGAATTAAAATAATTCTGAAATTTTCGGATAAATAGAAATTCAATTTTTACTTCAATTTAATATCATTTAATATTGTTTATCTTTGAAATTTTTTTCAATTATCTCTCATAAATTCTGAGGTTTAAAGTGTGGGTCTATATAAATATCTATGGTTTAGTTATGTTTAATAAAGTAAATATTTGTAAGAATTAAATTTCATATTGTAACGTAAAAGTATAAAAATGTATATTTCGTGAAATAATTTTTAAAATACTTTTCATGATATTTAATCACGTTAAACTAGCTTTTCTTAAAATGTAACTTTTCTAAATAGAATATGCATTTAATCGAATAGGTTTATGTTTTTAAATCAAAATTGAACCTTTTTATATATTTTATCAAATATTTATATCTCATAAAATTCAAATTTCATCAGTGAACCTGTAAATCATATGCTAAATAACTTTCAAACCTCAAAAAAATGTTTATAAGTTTGTTAAATAATTTTTTCAACATTTTTACAATATATATTATTTTAATCTGTTTGAAACTATAACTCTTCAAAAGGAAAATCAATTTGATTAATATATTTAACGTTGTGAATGAATCTTAAAATCAATTTTGCTGCCATTTTGCAATGATATAAAGATAAATTTGTGATTTAAATTAAACGAGGAGAATATTTTAAAATTCACTTTCCTTGAATATTATCACAATTTCAGCTATTAGTTAGTCACTTGAGCTACTTTACGACAAATAAATTCTAAAATGATTGATGTTCAATAATATATCATCTCTCTATCATTAATAATAAGCATCTAATCTCATGTATATTTTCTTTAATATTTTATTTTTGGGATATATTTATTAATTTTATTCGTTATTTTATTCATATGTGATCTGGTGATTATTTTATGTAATATTTGAATTGATAAATTTTCTTTCATAAAATTATTTAGCTAGTATTTGTCGTCTAGATTGTTCTGTTTGTCAATTGTTTTTAAAAAAATAATTTCATTAGCATACTCATGAGAAGGAGATGAATATTCATCAAATCGAAAATTAAATGAACAGAAAAATTTAAAATTTTGTTCCAAATAAAATTTAATTTAATTTAATTAATTTAAATGTATAAAATTATTGCTAACGTCATCAATCGATGGATATGAATTACAAGGATGTATCAATTGATCTCTGCATTCACTTTAGAAAAAATATAAATTGAATTATCTATATATGATATATATTTCTTGATAAGATATTTTATCAATAATTTGCCTCATCTTTCAGTTTCGAAGATTCTAAACTATTTAAACGAATATTTAAAACCTTTCCATATTGCATATATCCATGAATAATCAAATCAAAAATATAAGTACAATGATGTCACCAAAAAAATTCAAAAGTAAATATTTAAAATCCTTCATCAAGTAATATAATAAGGGAAATCAAAAATTGTGCACTCAAAATTAATTTGTATATTCATATCAAGGTTTTTTTAGTGCTGATATTTATATTTTGTAAATTTTTAAGGAATAATTTATCAAAATCATTGTTTGAATGGAATGATTTATTATATTTTGTTGAGTAATATTTTAATTATTATTCAAATTTTATTTAAAAACCATTTTAGAAAATATTTTGACATCGTATTAATGATGAAACTAGTTAAACTATTGATTTTTTAATTTGAAAATTCTATATATATATCAATATGTTTATCAGATCGTGATTGGAAATAAAATATTTTTGTAAATATTCACAGTCAAGAATATTATTAATATTTTAAAGATAATAATATGAAATTTTAAAATATCACCTTAAATTAAATTATTACGTTTTGCATTTGTTCAAACTTATAAGGTTTGATAAATTAAAATAATGAAAATTTATATGAGAAAAATAAATTGTAAGTTGCTCATAGATTTTGTATTTTAACCTTCTTAAGGCTTCAAAGATTTATCTCATATTTATGGAATCTCTATTGAAGGTTTTGATTTGGATATAAATGTATATGCATATGCCAATTGTTTCAACAAATTTAAAACGATATAGTTTTATACCATTGTAAAGATTTGTGATTGAGTTATGTTTAATTATCTATATGCGATCAAATTTTATAAATTTATAACGTTGAATTAAATGATTTTATTTTTTATAAACTGATCCGTATTCTATAAATAACTGTTAAAATCAATTCTCTTTATGAAATTAAAAAAGATAATATAAGTTTATCAATTATAAAAAAAGACACCGATGTATTACCATAATTAGTTTACGAAACATACATTTTAAAAGAAATTATTTAAATGACAACAATTTAGTTTAAGTATTTCTTTCTTATAAATTTTCTATAACTTATTCTTTCTGTTATTTTGTTTAAATAAATTTGATAAATGTCTGTAAAAATGCCATAAATATAAAATGTAAGGGTAAAAATTTTTCTTCAAATTGTACTTTTAAAACTAATCGATAACTTAAAATATTTTGTCATAACAAATATTATCAGCAAAAAAGATACAATATGATGTATATTATACTATTTCCTTCATATTTAAGAAAAATCAAATTTATGATTTGGTAAATTATAATGCTAATATTTTTATGATTATTCTTCAAATTTATTTTATTTAATGTGATCAAAATCAAGTAATTTTATTAATAATATAAGATTTTAAAATTGTATAAATAATGGATTCCTATTTTTAAAATACATAAATTCGTAGAATACGAAATATATTGATGTTAACGAATGTAAATAGTTGTTTAGCATATAAAGATGTTTGATGTCTTACAAATGATCAATCATGAATTGTAGCACGACGAATTTATGAAATCATCTGACATCAAGTTACTACGTAGAATTCTCCATTTAGTTGTTGTTGATATATTTATAATATTTTATCAAAAGATTCATTTATTATTGAATACAACTATATTTATCATACTTTCGATGAAAGTAACATAGATTTATAACAAGAAATATGACTTGATTTTTCAATAATGTATCATATTTTAAAGATGAACTCTAATTTAAATACTTTTTAATTAATTTAGATATAAAATCAAGGTGTTTTTATCATAGATGACATCTATTTATTATATTTAAAATATATTAACATTAAAGTATATTAATTCTTAAATATCTAAAATGGGTATGATTGAAAATATATTAAAATAAAAGGATAATCTATTAACCATTTTTAAGAGTGTAACGAAGGATTATATTTGTAAAAATTGTTTTGATATCTTTATGTTAACGTGAATATTCAAAAAAATATCCAAACATTATTTTTATATCGATAGAAAAATAGTTTGGGAAAATATCATGTAATATATGTGTATTCATATATATTAGAAATAAGCTCATCGGTTATTTCATTATCGTTATTGCTATTTCTTAAATTTAAATTTGATGTAATATTAGGTTTATGATATTACATAAATAAGATTTATAATGAGATATAAACAGATAATGTCATTATTTTTTAATATTTATTTTTCTATATTCACATTTAGTAATTTGAATAAATTTTTGATGAAAAATATGTTGGTTGATATAAATTATTTATGAGTTAAATCAATTTTAATAATATCAGAATAGTTTTTATTGAACGAAAATCACATTTTTTTTTATTACTCTTGAAAATTTATAAAAATCTTAAAGCATTGATTTTCAAGATTTATTCAATTTAAATATAAATAATAATTTTACAATTAAGATTTTTCAATTGTTAGATTTATTTTTTCACAATTTTGGTTTATCACGAAATAAGTTTTATGTATGTTTAATGTTATCTTCATTTTTGTCCAAAAAATAGCTTATTTCTCAAATTCATGGTTCAGTGTGTGAAAAATGAATTTTCAACGACCTATAATACGTTTATTTCTTTTAAGGTTAGCATATAATTTTCATAGATTTTTAACATTTTTTAATATTTTACATATTCTCTGAAACTAATTTTGAGTTTGTTTTTATAAAACCTTGAAACGAATAATTTTTTAAGAAATATATATTGTAAACTAAATTGATTTGACAATTTCTGAACGGATAAACACTAAATTGATAAAAATAAGATTGAATTTAAAAAAAATTAAATGAATAAATTTAACAGATCATGTTTGATTTAATATTGTTGAAATCTTTATTGTTTAGTGTGTGAAAATTTGAAATATCTACATTTAATGAAACTAGATAATTTGTAGAATATTTTACAGATCTGTATACTTGTAATTATTTATATAGTTTTAATTATCTCATAATAAAACCTGAAAATGTTTTGATTAGAATTCAAAATATTGAATGATGGGATATATTTTTGCTATTTTACAAAATAGTACACAAATTTTCGAATTTTAAAAAGAAAATAAGGGCTTTGATGATTAAATATTTGTTTATTAAAAATCAAAGAGTAATATTGTTCAAACATTTAAATATATACACTTGTTATAACATAATCTAAACAAATCTATCAAAAGTAAATTTCATTTTAAAATGTTAATAACTTTTAGTTACTGAACGATACTCTAAATTTCAAGGTGCAAGATTATTTTTGCTTGAAATTTTCAAACGATTTTTTCAGTTATTAATTTCAATGTGAATTTTATTTTAAGTTGTTAAAGTATATTATCAAAAATACATCATATTGTATCAGCCAATACATTAGAAACAAAATTATAATTAAATTTACTTTGATACCTCATATTATTAATTGATTCAATTAATGAAAAAAAACAAAAAAAATTATAAATTTTGATTTAAATTCAAAATCTACGAAATAAGTAAAAATACGTAGTTATTAAAACGTGAAAAATTCACTTATTTATGACCTACGTAAAAATTGAAATATATCAAATAAAATACACATAATTAAAAATAATTATATTAAATGTAAAATGTTTCAAAATATAATCGTTTTCATGATAATTTGATTTGACAAATTTTAACATGATAAATTATTTTCATCGTGACTCATTGTGGATTGATGGAGGTATAGAATGGGGATTATCCTGTTCATTTATAACTTTAAACTTCTTTAAATTTAATTTCCATGCAAACATTTTTGTAAAAATATAAAGCATTAAGATGGGAGATTTTTGATAAATTACCTTGTAAAAATTTATGATCGAACTATAATATTCAGTTAAATTAAACATAATAATTTGACTCATAAATTAAAATAAATAATATTTTAATTATTGGTAATTTTTCATTTAAAGTAAAAGCAGTGTTATAGTTTATGATATTTGTAATTAATGGATGGATGTATAAAGTCTAACAGTTATCAAATAACGTGTTCATTGTCAATTATTTTTATTGACCTGGAATAAATTTTTTTTCAGAATGAAGTCTCATTCTTCGTAAGATTAAATTACTATTCAAGTATCGTATGTGAAGTATTCACGTTTCGAAGAAAATTATCTGGTAAAAATAAAGGATAATGTGGATATAATTTTATAATTATAGATATCTATTTAAAAAATGACAATGATAAATTTTGGTATATTTTGACATGTGATATTTTTTGTTTCTATGTCATAAATTCATACATGTCTCGAAGTGTAAATTGAGACATTTTTTTACCTTCAGATAATATTAAGAGTTTGGGTTAATTATTTATTTGAATTTTCGCCTTTGAATGAAATTCCTAAGTTCATTCAACTCGAAGATAATTGAAAACCATCGTGAGTATTCAAATAAATTTTCAACATTCTTCATTAGGAATACATCTATGATAATCTGCTGGATAAAATAAAGCACAACGTATCATTCCATATACATAGCTTATATTATATAGAAGCATATATTACTCATACATTTTAAATGTTCAATGATGTAGTTCATTATGAAACTTTTTTGAATAATTTCAGAAAAGATTAGAGGGAAAGGATAATGCTATCGTAAAAATATCATTGTCGCATTCATGGTTATAAGAACTCCTTAAAATTTCATATGATCATTGATATCTTTTAAAATGTATATTATTATAAGGAAAAAACGCACAACCCTATTCAAATTTTTGAGTTTGGCGTAGATATCTCTTGATTTATATACACGTGTATGAACTGACAAATTTCTACTTTCTCAAAAGATTCTGATGTCTAAAATTTTCTCATAAATTTAAATTAATAATATTTATTAACGTGCATAATTTAGCTTAAATTTATCAAATAAAAAACAGTAATCTTAGATAAAAAAATATTTAAATTTCTTAAGATAAAATTGTGTTTTCTAATAAAAGAACAACATTAATCATTTTATGAGTTTTTTTCACAATTTATGTCAACTCTATTAAATATCATAATAAATTTCATTTCTTCACAATAAAAAATTATCTCCTTTTTAGATCACATGGAATCATCTTTCCCTCATAAATAATATCAGTTTCAATTTATATTAATTAATTACAAATTAAAAATATGATCTGTTAACATATAATGTAATTTTTTAACTATTTGGAAAATAAAGATGATCTGCTAAAATACTGTCATCTTCTAATCTACGATCTAAAAAAATTTATTCATCATGTATCAGTTTTAGTTTTATATTCTATTTAAACAGTTTAATTAAAATCAGTTTTGTTTTATAATGCCATATATATATCATTCTAAAGTTTTTTATTTTATGTTTGTTGATGATAAATTTTTTTAAAACAGGAAGGAGATTTCAATAGCGTGATATCATAAAACTTAAACTACAATAAAAATAAGATTGAACTCGTTGAAAATTTAAATGTAATATATCTTAATGTGTAATTTCCTTTGTATTAAATTTTTTTTTGTAGTTACCATATTAGTAGGAAGTTATCATAAAAACGCTCAAGTTCTATAAGCATCTCTAATACTTAATTTTTATTCTAAATTACTAAACTAATGTACTTTTTAAAATATAAATTTATAATTATTTATTGTGAAGGCTCTTTCAATAAATCCCTAATAAGTATGAATAAAGGTTAAATTTGGTATAAATTTCAACAGTATTATGAATTTATTTTATATAATAAATATTAATCTTAAAAATAAATTGTGAGGGCGTAAATAAAAATATTTAATAAATTAAGGTTCTATCATTATTATTCAAAAATTTGAAAATCAGAAAAGTGCAACATTGTACAATTGTTTTCATTGACGAAAAGAATCTGAATTAAAATTATTTTTGCATATTTCTGCAGGAACCCATGACAAAAATTGCAGGAATAATGAAAATAATTAATGTCTCAAAATTTATTTGAATATTACAATTTAAAATTCTTTCTATGAATAAATATAATAAACAATTCGTTTCAAAAGCAAAATGCGTTATATATTTTCTTTAATATGTTTACAAATTTGAAATAATTGTGATATAATAAAAATATAAATTTAAAAATATTAAGTTCACATCAATAAAACGAATAGAAAAATTAATCAAAATTCTATTTATGAATAAAAACACAATCAATAAATTTGACAGATCTAACAGTTTAAAAAATAAAAAAAATATTTTATTATTTCTGCAATTTCAATTATACTTTAAAAAACATTATTGATATTAACTTTTAACTTTCAAAAGTTTATGTATTGATAAATGATCATAAAATCGGTTCATTCATTCAGATTTAATCTCATGATAAATGATAGGATTATTTTATATCTTGTATTTTAATGAATATTAATTTAATAAAATGAAATAAAATACATTATCAACATTTATATTGATATTTTGTAAACTGATAAATGTAAATAAACATTCAACATAATTTGAAAAATTCTTTTATCAATTTTTCTATTATTTCAAAGATAATTGAATATTTTTAAATTAATATATGGTTGTAATAAAGAATGTAGTATTTAGAGATATTCACTATAAATTTAAAAATGGCAGAGATATAAATCAAATGATTAGTCGAGCTAATACCTAAAAATATCAGATACGCACGATATTGAGTCTATTTCAAACTTTTATATTTAACATTATCATTTATATTACGAATACTCTTATGAATGCAATGTATAAATTATTTTATTCTTCTGAGGATATATGTCCTTTTTTATATGTTGATGAATGAAGGAACGCTTAAATTTTATCATCAAATTTCTTTTATAAATGACATATAGAACATAAAAGTTTATGATTCGAAACATTAAATGGTTTATGAAAATCAAAAAAGCTTCGATGATTGTTATTTGAAATAGTTATGTTAATTTTATCATTTTCATTTAAATAATTTCGATTTTACCTTTAATACATAGAAACAAAAATATTGCTCTTTTATGAATTAGTTAAAAAATAATTTAAATTTTATATCATGATATTCTTTTAATTTGATATTTAAGTAACATATGTATCGCTTCCCAAATAATAAACATGATTTTATTTCAAGGTTAAATTCGTCATTACAAAATGACCTAATATAAAATACTTTTATATTTTAATTATGTGAATTTACCACACGAATATCTGATTATATTTAAGCGTTTGTTAATTATCTTACTTTTATTAAAATTATAAAATAAATTAGGAGTATCTCGTTTGTAATTTTAAAAATCGAATATCTTTTGAATAGTGATCAAGAACGCGATGAATCTTCGATCTTACAAATTGGATTACTTTTTCATTAAATTGTGAGATTCATTTATCTTTAAAAGAAGCTACCTGAAACTTACATTACACAGCTCAAATATTTACATGTTGAAATATAGATACCTTTTTTTCATATAATCTAGAAATATTGATAAGTTGTGAAATAATTTGATTGATTTCTTCATCGGTGAATAGTTCAAAGAAATATGTAAGGTAAAATCATGTTTTTCATCAAATATAAAAACAAATCATCATCTTCATGTTTGTAATAGCCAATAAATTAGATTAAAAAAAGTGGATATATATTAACAGATAACTTTTTTATATTTCTATCTTTGTTTCTCAGTCCATAATTTTATCATATTTTAGAATCCATAGATATAACAATAAATATTGACGAATAATTGAAAGTTAAATGGAAAATTATTATTACGAATAAATTTTGTTAATACTTCAAAAAGTAAAATATTAACACATTATGAATCGAATATTTGTTGTAAAATTTTAATGATGAAGAGACGACATCACGTTGTTATGTAATAATTTTCAAAATACCTCTGAAAGATTTCAACTCATTTAAAAATTATTAAAATTTATTTATGTGTAAAATTATGCTTTTAACCATTTATATTCATTTAAATGGATGAACTCGAAGTTAATTTATGAACTATTGCAAATTATATAATATATTTAAATTATTATTTTATCACGTTTAATTTAACAATATATAAATATGAGTGTGATATAATAACAAAATATCTGTATATTGGAATAAAACAGAGTATTATATTTACAATGCATTGAGTATAATTTTTTGACGAGATGTAAAAAATTTTATAAATAATGATTGAACTAAAATATGATCTTAATTCTATATTCTTAAATATTTTAAATGGGTTTAGGTCTTCAGAAATTTTTGTGCCGTGAATTCATCAGAGCCATTTATTAGTTTGATATATACGCCTCCTTCTATTAAAAAATCTAATCAATTTATAAATAAACTTTACGATCTTATTAATATTTTTATTATTTTGATGCCCTCATAATCTTAAAATGTAATTAACTAACATATTATAAACCAGCTGAAAATTAATCTATTTTGACAAGTAAGATTATGAAAATTGTAACATCAAATAAATCTATGATTTGAATTTTATGTTTATTTTATTGTTTAATTAAATCATTTATTTGAATTAATTTAAAATTACTATTTTAACTTTCAAAAAAATAATATTTTTTATTGAAACTAATATTAATTTTTAACTGATAATATCGATAAATAAAAACTTTTTTGATAGTTTTTACAAAGTTCTCTCATTCGAAAATTTATAATTAATACAAAAGAAGTGATAGTGATAAAATTATGAATGCTATTTTATGTCGTAATAATCTGAAATTTTTGATTTAGTTGCATCTAACGTCAACACTTTATTACAAATTCCAATTATGGTTCACGATTGATTTTTTGAAATATATTGATTATATGCTAATTTCAAATTTTTTGCAAAAAAAAGTATTGATATTTATCAATTTAATTTGTGTTTAGTCTTCCTGAATTTAATGTGTATTAACTAGATAATATTATTTTTAGAAGACTGTCTTTTTCCTTCTAATTTTCCATTTTATAAATAACAGCCTGAATATGTTTGTGAATTATAAAATTTATTTACAATCTTCCTTTATGAATTTAATCAAGTTTTAATTTATTGATTAGGAGGCGATGAGTTATTTTCAAGAGTTTTACAATGTTGGCGGACGTATCTGTTTAATTTGAGCTGCCAAATGTCTGAAGATTAAATTTTATATCTCGTAATGAGTTACCCTTACCCTACTGATGTCTTCAGTTATTTCATTGATTCATTATTTAGTTTATGTTTCATCTGTTCGATGAAGTTTTCATTTGATAATTGACATTCTTGATCATAAATAATTTCATCCTAATGGAAGAGTTGGAAAACTACACATTCAGATATTGATTAAGATAATATTTTAAAGTTATTACTCATGATTTCACCCACTATGTTATAGTTTTCATTTATATTCATGATATTTTCGCCTTATAACTGCCTATCTCTAGTAAAAATTTATTAATTTTAAATTTAATAATAACAATGATGAACAGATATGGTTTTTGATATTTGTGAAAAGTGTATTCAAATAAATATGAAATAATTTTCATCTCTTAAAACAGATATCGTGACGTATATATTATAATCACTCAAGATCTGTGATTTCGATGGAGGTCTACATTATGTAGAGTATATTAATCCTTTGTATCAAAGAGATATATGAGTTATTCTTCATGAATAACTGCACCCATTACACTTTAATAATTATAAGATAATATTTTTGTTTAACAATACATTTTTATCTTAGATTCGAATAATTCTAGATTTGGTCACCTTGAGCTGATTTTTTAGAGATCTGAATTTATATGAATCAAATATTTTTAGAATTTTTAATTATCTGTTTCTTCTTTCAAGCATTTAAAAAAGTATTTTAATTTGATTTTCCCATTAATTATGAGATTTAAACTGACAAGTGTTTTAATATGAGACATAAAAATGTCAAAATCAAATTTGTAACCATTCTAGATTTCTATTTTAAGTTTTCATTCTATGATATTAAATAAGTAAATAGGTTATAATCATATAGACATTAAAAAGTTGTTTCCATTGAGATAATATCTGACATTTTGAATATCACTAAAGTAAAGTATCATTGCAAAATATGAAGTATTTTCATTATACATGGTCAAGCACATATCAAATAAAACTATTTGTTTTTCAGTAACCATAAAATATCAAGAAAGTATCTCTTTGATCCCGTCTTATTACGCATTTAAATAGAAGTATATATAGTTCGTCCGATATTCTACAAAATGAATGAGAATTTAACACAATTTATTTCAGTTCATTAAAATCTTTTTCTTATTATATATTCTGTAACCACGGTTCCTAAATTTCTGAGCTTATATTTATGAGTATATATATTTTAAATATAACTTTGGATCTAATTAAAATCTTCAATTACATGTAATCGAGATAGTTCTGATATGTTATAGGCTATTTACCCTTTATTATTATATATAATTATTTTATCGAACTTTATTCCTATCCCAGAAACTAGAAATCTCTTAATTGATTTACTTAACCTCAAATGTGTTCAGTGAAAATTTTAATTCTCTCCGCATCGAAGTTATTTTGATTCATTGATGAGTAAAAGTTAATATTTTGGCTCGATGTTTAATTATGTAGCCGATATAAAAAGAGAAGGCTACCTGCTCAAAGTATAGAGTCTTTTAAATGTTTAAAAATAACTGAATCAATATTTAACGCCAAAGTCATGTAATCTTAGTTCTATAACTAATTAGCTATTTATGTTGAAGGCATGTAAGTTTCTTACCATTTTTATAGAGCTAAAATATTAAGCGTTTTATTGAAGAATAATTGGAAAAATAAAATTTTTCAAGAGAGTGGGTAAATGCCTTCAACAATATGACGTGATGATTCTTCATCTTAACTAGTATTATGGTATATTTAAAGATAATATGTACCATGCCGTGGCCTATAACCTCTCTTATCGACAAGTATTTATGAGATAAGAATGAATGTGCTTTGAAAAATATTTCAAGAAAATCATTTCCTCAAAAATATATTCTTTTGTCAATACATTTAAATGATGAAAGACTACTCCTCTCCATGATCTAATCTATGTTTCATGGTATTAGTGAACGCTAGGTTATGAGAAAATATTCAAATATTGGTTCATTACACAATTATAGTATTTTTGAAACATTAATTGTACACGATTATTTTTCAATATTTTACCAATACTAAAATCTTCATCGATGAAATTTCTTTTGTAGAGTTAAGCCATAATTTATATTTAATAATTTCAGTTCACCATTGAGATAAACGGTACAGATAAAAATATTTCCCATGTTTATATATTTGAATTTTGTTCAATAAAATTTTTTATAACCTCACAATTTAAAGAGCATATGCTTGTTGAATTAGGTTTAATTTCGAAACTATCGACACTTTGGTTATCTCATGCTAACATACCTTAACCGATGGAGACCATATCTTTGAGGCTGTTGTTTATTTATTTGAAGTAATCGCAATGAATATGATTTATTAAATCATATAAAATACAAGAATGGTGACTATAATATTTTTTGTTTTTATATATAACATTTTTTATTGTTATTTCCTGTTTGTCAGCACTGTTTATATAACTCCAAACTCAAATTCTGATTTTTTTACATACATATTTTGAACAAATTTTGTGATTAAGTTTTTTCAGT
The DNA here is from genome assembly GCA_024349245.1 of Neodontobutis hainanensis. Taxonomy (NCBI): domain Eukaryota; kingdom Metazoa; phylum Chordata; class Actinopteri; order Gobiiformes; family Odontobutidae; genus Neodontobutis; species Neodontobutis hainanensis. The sequence continues at coordinate 226,728 of JALDNG010000323.1, read as the reverse complement.
CTTGATATTTTGAATATTTAGTTTGGCAAATTATTTTAAATCTCCTCTGATTTCTTGAACTTTTTTAATTTGTAGCGTAAGGTGATAAAATCTAACATTTATAGAATCAAATTTACTCTCTTTAACCATCTAAAAATAAGTTTTAATATATTGCTTTAATTTTATGAAAATTTAATTTGGCTAATTACATAAAGGCGTTCTAGGGTAATTTTAAAAAATCGGTAATATGAATAGTGTAGTCGGTTTGGGACTATTTTATTTTCAGATTGTTAAGAAATTATATTCCTCTGCATAACTCCCAGGTTTTGAAACATACATAATCAGGTGATATAGATATGACCTTAGTTATTCTCTTTCTCTATTAAAGATTCAATTATAGTTGATTAGGGAATAGAAGTGCGAGTTATACTATAATTTACCACTTTAAACTTTTCATTTTGGGTATTTAAAGCCACTATGCCTGTGTCTTTATAAGCATAAAATATTATCATTACGTTACAGGAATAGAATCGAATCTTATTTTACACAGTCGATGACTTTTCGATGGATTTAATTTTAACATTAAACATTGAATCAAATTTTTTGAATCGAAAAATTTATAAGCTATGCTTGTAAAGCAAAAAAAAACATGAAATTAATTACTTAAAGATTTAACGATATGGCGTTATCATATTTTATTAAAGATGACTATATATTATTACTGATAATAAATTGTTAAATTGTAATTGTATAATTTTATGAAACTGTTGTATTTCGTTCTTTGTAAAAAATATAATAAATATTGAAAATTTGTAACAATGAACATAAAGCAAATCTATGACTATTATCAAAAATATTATTGATAAAAAACACAAATTACATTGAATATTTATGTAGATTTTTGAATTAATTCATATTTTCAATTATATATTTCAACGGAACTTAATAATATGACAGATCTAAATATATTTTATCAATGGACTCTATAAATGTTACCCTTTGGTACAACACAAACGTTTTTCAAATTTTATCTCAATCACATATTTACTACTCTTTTAATATTAAAAATATTATATTGATGAAACACATTTTTAGATTGATTTATAACAATTGAACATTACAATGAGACGTAATTTAAAATAACCAGCCAAAATAGCCCTAATTATAAATAAGCCAGGACAAATAATCATTTAAATTTACGCAAATTAGATTGAATTCACCATCGCGCGTGACTAGAATAAAATGTTTTTTCTTTCGTTATAAACAACCCACTAAAACATATTGTGTGTTCCCATTCGACATATATTGAATTTTCTTACCCATAAAATGTTTATTTATTTAAATTAACATCCTAAATTTAAAAATATTAGAAAAGAACGTCTTGCAATAATTTACCTTGACATGTTTTTCCGATCCTCAACGATGTATTCTTCAAACGCAATATATCAAATTATTTTGTTGAACTTTTATGATAAGTACAATTATTCAATGATATTTTAAAATTTGTAAAATGGAGATTTAAGGTTTCAACAAAGTCTATCTTATCCTACCTTGCCTACATCGAGTTTCTCAGGTCTAATATTCATATTTTCAATTATATCTATGTCATCAGTCAAAGTTGTAGGCTAATAACCATATTATGAATTGAATTATTTATAAATAGAAATTGTTGTCTCTCAGAAATTAGACGTTTAATTCAATTATCTAAAAATATGAAATAGAGTTTTCAAGTGTTTATATTTGATAAATTATTCATTAACAAGTATTCTATTAGTATATACTTAAAATATATGAAAAATACCAAATATTTTTCGCTCGATGAAATATGGAAAAAGTATCAAGATAATATTTTACCTACACATTTCATTAAATAGTGAAATTTAATCATAATCGGTATGAAGATATAAATCATGATGATGATCCTTTAAATAATTTATTCTAAAAGTTAATGGGAAGTATATACACAAGTCTATTTCTTACTGATGCTAGAATTATGTTTTCGATGTGTTTAAAACCCGAAAAAAACCAAATTACAAAATTGAATTTTTCAAACGTTTTCTTCATGAAAATATAATCACAGTATTTTACTTGACGTATTTATTATTTTCAAAAATAAAAATTCAAATGAACTTGTCCACATGATAGAAACAAAATTGAAGTTAAACCCAAATAAGCTGATCATTTAGATGCTTCAATCAGGAATAAAATCAAGATATTATTTAATAAGATCTTTTAACAATCACAAACGAAAATACATATAAATATCAACGATAAAAAAATATCGAAAATAATATTTCAATGATATTTTTGGTTAATCTTGATTTTGATAATACAAAATTTAAATACTTGTTTATTTTAAGTTAAAAATTTAATTATTTTTAATATATTACTTATACAGAAACAACGGCAAATATTAAAAAATTCGTTTTAAGATACTTCAAATCATTTTATAAAATCATCTTCATCTTGACTTCAAACTACAATCATTCGTGTATAGATTTATATATCTTTGGGATTGAAAGAGTGTTGTGTATTATTTTTTGTTTTATGAATATAATTATCAGTTAATGACGAAAAGATGCACAATAATAAAGCTATTCGTCAATAATTATTTCAGAAAAACTATAAATATTATTAGTTTTGATATTTTCCATTGTTAGAGAATTTAGATTTCCCACTTAACTTTTTTAGACGTTCCTATTTTTACTCTCCCTCAGGATATATTGACCATTAATTGTACTTCGGTTCTATCATATGATGAAAAACATATTTATATCATTTTCAATAACTTTTAATGATCCATCTTTATAAAATCTACCATATTGATAACTTTTGCTTGTATTATAATGACATACGACTGCTCTGTGGATATTAACATTCATTCTTATAGTTTTTAGAGGTCATGTAATTACATAAATTTATATATTTAAATGAATATCCAGTCACGTGATTGTATTTTTAAATTTATGTTTATTTTATTTGTTTAACATTCAAATTCGACTTATTTTGTAAATTCAATAAAAAGGCGAAATAGTTTTTGGCAATTCCACATAAAATAAATATTTATTCTGAAGTTTTTTAAAATTTAAGTCATTTGTCTGCATTTTATAAACTACTATGTTCAACATATCACATTGCTCACCTCATGTTGTATCAAGATATTTTAGAATTTTTTAATGATTAAAACCTTTCACGATACAACTCAGGCGTGTTAATGCTATTATATTTTACCTGAAATATAACATAGTTTATTTTATCTTTCGTTAAAGTAAATTTTTAAATGTAACACACTTCGAAAAAAATTTGTATGGCGCGGTCTATTTTAAACGAGCCTTTTAATTACGATAATTAATACTTTCACTCTTTCTTTAATATATGGGAAATTATAATTTCTTACATAACAGTAAAAATTTTTGGCATTTTACTATACAGCTGATATGTATTATATTAAATTTTATTTTGTGAAAAAACCTTAATAATCAAACCTGTTAAAAATATACCAAATATATGATCTTATAAACCATTATAAACAGTATAATTTGTGTAAATTGTGATAAATACGCATGCAACATGGTTATTTGTAAAATACCATTCTTAGATGACATCTAATTGTAGATTAAGAAAGGATAAATTCAAATAAAGTTGATAAACATTAACAAATTTTGAATGCTAATAACAATTTGAGAAATAAATGATCATGCGTTTGAAAAATAGTGCAAATGTATGTTAATTCTATGTCTAAAAATGAAATCGATAATAGAAAATCTTTTGTATTTTTTAAAATATCACATAAATCATAATAGTTTAATGTCTTACAATAACTTAAGAGAGAATTTGTAAAATTCTGAAATATGGATGATAATTCAACTTACAAAAAATAAAACTCAAGCATATTTTGAACAATAAGAATAAATATTTTTGAAGTTGCATAAAGGGTATAATTAAATTTAATTTTATGTGAGATAAAACCATCTTAATATATGATGTTAAATAATATATTTGACGATTTTGAAACAAGTATTTTCAATTTTCTATCTTTCTGTAACGAAAATCATATTCATATATCTTTATAGATTTGACGATAAACTGAACGTTGGATATGTTAAATTTCCTCAGAAAGTAGTTTATTTCTAACGAATCACATATTTCTGTGATTTCATTAACGATCCAAGGATCTTTATTTGGTAATTTAGTGTGTAAACTTAATATTAATGAACATCAAAAGAACGAATAATCACACCAACTTAAAAAATTTTGGGTAGTTTACCATCTAAAAATGCATGAAGCATAAGCATTAGGCGCCAATTGTAGAAACAGGCTTTTCATATATATTCAAAGCAAGAAGAATACTAATCTTACTATTCGTTAATTATTTCATCTTGGATGAAATGCGGTTTTTTAATTTCTCAAAGTGTATAGTATATCTATGCAGATGTAAAAATAATCAAAAAGTAATAAACTCAAAATAATAATGCATACATTCTTTTTAAATCTTTATTTTAGGCAAAAATCTTTCTTTAATTAAAGATCTATATCCTATTTATTTTTAAATAAAATTTTAAAAAGCTTTATCTTCAGCTTATTTTATAATCCAGCACATTCAATCAATAAAAATATCCAAATCTTATTAAAACAACAATTTTTGAAAATTATTTTTTTGTATAAATCTTTATAACGAAGATTAAATAAACGATTATAATTATTTTTATATATTATTGGCTGTATATTTCATTTTTTGCAACTTCAGAAAATCATTTTGAGAAGAGGATTATGTACCTTCAAATTGGCGAATTTGTCGATATTTCGATCAATTTAATTGATTTAATACCACTATAATATTGATTGTATGAAACATGTGTCGACTATATCTTATACTATATTAAAGAGAAGTGTATATTGATTCATAAACTTTTGAAAAACAAAATAGTGAATATAAAATTGTTGCCTCTTAATTTATTATTTGATCTTATGTATTTAACTATCATTGCCTATCTTGAGTAGGTTGAGGGTCGATTCAATTATGTTTGCACTTCGTTAACAATGAAATGAGTGTTTGTTCATCAACTCCTTTTATAATTTTAACTTTGATGATATTTATTGAATTTTATATCTTTGTTTTAATATCATGATTAATGCGAAAACTTATTAAATTTAAATATTGTGTATTTGAGAATAAATTAATCCATTAACTGCAACGTAAATAATGAAACGAGGGTTATTTGGAAATTTTAATCTATTCTGCATGCTTTGAGGAAAATTAAATATGATATAATAATGAACTTTAATTTTTAATTTATAAGAGATAGCATTGGGTGTTTAAAACGAGTTTTAAATCTATCGTGAATGATTAAATCATGAAAATGATACATTCGAAGCCTACTCTATTTTCTTCATCCATCTCGAACAAAATATTATGATTTTTATGTTTTCGTCAAGTAAAGTTAAAATATAAAACGGACTTATATTCTTCAAAAATTTTATGATATACTTCAGTCATTTTATCTTTAGTATTTCATCTCAAAATAATACATACACTTAAATAATTTCAGTTTTGAAAATATCAATTTTCTAATGAGTGAATAAAATTATATCTTGTTTCATGCTAAATTATTATTTTTAAAAAATGTTAAAACGTCTTTGCCGATATAGGTATTTTTACAAATAAAAAACATTTTCTATTTCCTGTAAAAGAGCACGTGCTATCGTTTATTTGTACTTAGAAAATTTTTTTAATTCAAATAATATAAAAGTTTTATTCTTTTCAATATTCAAAAATATTTCAAAAGAAAACAAATACAAAAATAATTTTTTTGATTTTCGTTTAAATTACAGGTTTATTTTACTATCTACTGCTAATTTAAAATATTTATGTGGTTTTAATTCAAAATTTTTTTTATATGTTTGTAATTGAAATCTCTCTCTTATTTGAAATTAATAAGCAATCTTATCACGATGTTTCATTCCGACCTATGTCATTAGGTTTCAACATTTCAATATTATTTGTTATGTGATCTTTTCATATGAACAAAAATTCTTATTAATTATCTTATTGTTCAAAATACTTAATATTCCTCATTTTTTAATATTCTGTATTTAAATTTATCATAATTCAATCTGATATTAATCGGTATAATAACGAATATTTATCTAGAAACTTTCATTTAAAAATATTTACGTTAGGATTATAGTATGGATAAAATATATCCACTATCGTTAGTTAAATACGTCAGAATCATTTAAATATAAAAGCAATCTACTTTATAAACTGTTTCGGATTTGAAGAGAAGTGATAATCGTGATTTATTCGATCTCCTGCGTACTTTGTTTTTAGAAAAATATAACAAATGGAATATTTTTAGAGATTCATAAAGAACCAATGAAGTTAGAAGACAGCTTAAAGGTTTCAGAAAATATCATCATTACTATATGCCAAACAGAATAGTTAAAGCCATTTATTTTGCAATTTAATTAAGTTTTTAACACTTAAATATTTTGGTTGATTTTCTTTTTGTCAATTTTTAGATTATTTATTATTTTTTTAAGACATCTCAATTGCTGATTAGTCATCTATTAACTCTTGAGAGGTTTATTTGTTAAAAAAGAAAGATTCAGATTAATCTCTAAAATCGTAAATTTATTCTATGAGGAAAATATCAAACGTTTATAATTGAAAAAAATCTCTAATTTATTTCGAAATGGGGTTGAGTTTAATCTAGGAGTGCTTTGAATAATTGTATCAAATTTTATGTGGTATTATAGGTTTAATCGCACTCAAGCGGTTATCTAGATCTTATGCGAAAATATTAAACTCATTTTTTAACGTATATACGAATAGTTAGGTTTGTTATTTTCTCGATACTCAAAATTGATCGTTTGTATAAACTTATTTACCATTTTATTATACATCTGCCTGGATTCTTAAACAAGTCTAATGAGTTCTCAGAAAGTGTTACTACCATACATACCTAATGATCATCCGCATTTAAGTTGATAACTTCGAAGTCCTATTCTTCCAATTCCATTAAAACTTCTGTAATTGAGATCGTTTTTTTCATTATATTCATTTATTTACAGGATTATGGTTAATCTCCTGGATAAATTTGTTGTTGAGAGAATAGTGATGAGATCTTTTGATTTTAAGAAAATTAGCAGATATTTTTCTGCGGATTGACAAATATTTTATCAGAACAGTGTTTAGGATTTAACTGTAGAATGATACAAGTCGATCTATCTTTTAAGTGGGATGAAATAAAACAACTTCTATTCTGAAGTTATATGATTTGCAACAAACACTAAGATATGAAATTTTTTATTTGATTAATTAATACAGCTATTTTTACATTTTCGATTTGTGTTTTCAACATCTATATCACAGGAACATATCGATGGTCATTCGAGACACTTTTGAACTTGCCAAGAAGTGAATTAGCTTAATCTGTAATTTTTCTCCCATATCTCTATTGTATTTGAAACCACACAGAGTAGCTTTGAAGTTATTTAAAATCTATGAATCGTTTTTAGCAATATATTTTATATATATTTACAAATGTATTAATTGTGCCTTAAATCGTTTTTAGGCGAGTATCTAGAACAATATCAACTCCTCCATTTCAGGGTATATTTTTAAACTTGAGTCATTAACAACTACATTTGATATTTATGAGAAAACACCTCTAAGGAGTTGAAATATCTGAAAATATTTCATCCGAGAATTAAAGAAATGTCATCGATGTATGCAGCTTTATGTTCATTGTTTTTATGGACGATCTTTATCACCTTTGAAAGATAGAATGAACTCGGCAAAAAAACTGAATTACACTAAACATGAATTGTTTTTTTAGTCACCTAATATTTAATGGATTGATTTCTTCAGTTTTATCCTTCAATATGATTTGTCGATTACCTTTTTTGATGTTGAAGAGTGTGAAATATTTTGAAACAGAAATAATTGTGAAAATTCTTCTCAAGGTGGGAGGATATGTTGTCGTCTATTTTAGTGATAAAAATAATTTAAATGTATAGTACGAAGAAACATTTCGGTGCTGTTTAATTCTGCTGAAGGAGAGAAGTTCGGCTCCGTTGAATTGATCATATTCTTACAATATCAGCATGTATAAATTTATATGATAATTCTAATATTAAAATATATCTAAAAATTTATAAATTAAAAAAGTTAAGCTAATTTTTTAATCAATATAAGAGTAAGCATAAATTATTCGATTGTTTGTACAAACTTATAATGATTGGTAGTTTTAACTTTGAATCTTTCTCATTTGAATAAATATCCATTTGAATTCTCTCATAGTTCTTTATATTTCTAAGTGTTAAAAACAGATTCTGCATTTATATCAGTAATAAATAAAGCAAAAATAATATGCGAATTGAGGAAATTTATCACTTAAACAATTATTATGTCCAAAATATTTGTTCTTATTTCCGGAATGATGATCTACAAATAAATTTATATTATGTTGTTACGATCGAAATCTATTGATTCATGTCATCGTGTTAGATTTCAATATGATTTTATGGTTCTTTTTATTTGCGTATGATTTTGATTTGTTGAACCAAGCTGTTACTTCTAAGATTTTAACTATGTTAAGAGTTAAATATTGATATTATTCTTTTCTTTTTTCCTTTCATAATTTTAAATAATACGGGCAAACATAAAAATGCTTATTTTAATGAAAGTAGCAATCGAGTATTGTACTTTCTGTAAATTTTTGTTTAAATAGCGGTATGAAATAATACATAAAATGAATTGTGATTACTCTAGGTATCCATTCATATCATTAGAACAATAATTTTCCTTTGTCCGTTACAAAACATATGTTTGTTCTTTTCAGTTAGAAAACTCTACAAAGCAGAATTAAAAGTTCAGTTCAATCTTCATTCACCATTATTCAACTGTTCTGAGTAAACTGTGATTGCACAGTTCTGAATGTTCCATCGATGAAAGTGTATTTCTTATGGATTATTAAATTTAGAAATTCATCTGTTACTCATATCTTAAATTGATAGTATTCTTAGTGGATATCTTCACACCAATTCCTCATGACAAGCTATTTATCATTGCTCATTACCCTCATTGTAAGTATTGTTTGTTGAGGAATTTTGTTTACGACATAGATCCTTTTTCTCCTTCATCATATGTTGTATTTAGGCTTGTGTGGAAAAAATATAAGCAGACGATATGTATTTGATACATTATTCTGATCGTTATGGTACATATGTTTGATGAGCATAAAGAGAGAAAACAGCTGAATTGGCTGAAATCTGATGTATCCACAGAAGTAGTTTACAGCATAAACGTGGTATTAGAATTTATATTTGGAATATTCCGCATTTGATGACATGTATTTCCACCTATGATGGTAATATATGATTCAATTTCGATTCATTTTGCAGTTAACTTATTGTGAATCTCACATTGAACTCCTATATTTAGCTATTTGTCAATACTTTCGATTGACTGAAAAGTATAATATTCTAAAAATAAATTTTTAATTTGTTTAAATCACGTACAATGAAAACCGAGTGTACTTAAAGTATTTTTGAAGAATCTCGACTTTACATGAATAATACTTAAACTTGAAGAGTTTCTTTATTATTTGTGTCAATTTTTATCTTCTGGGAATTAGGGAATCTGATAAGTAGACTCGTAGCTTCGCGGGTGTATGCCATTATTAATAACTTCGTCCCATCTTCGTTGGTAATTTCCAATTATGATTTGTCAATGAAATTTTCAAAAATAGATTTTTTAGACACTTGATATATAATATATTATGGGATATTTAAGGTTTATAAAAAATGATATCCTGATGATTAAGATAAAAATATAAGATTCATTGATAAGACATCTTTTTATTAAGAAGACATATTTAATCCTGTTAATTTATGAGTAGATTTCGTTGTTTTGGATTATTGTACATTTAAATTGTTTGCATAAGATTTCAGAATGATTTCACAATCTTCTGGCAGACAGTAATAATGTTAAGATTCAGGATAAATGTGCGAATTTCTTAAAGATAAACATTTTTTTGAAACGTGCAGTAGTTTTCAATTATTATTTTTAATGTCGGCCTTTTTAGGTGAAGTTAACTTTATGTATGAGAAGTGATGATAAAAACAAGATTGATACTTTTAAAATTGAATTTAAATGAAAATAAAAATGTACCTTTCTTCAGATTTATAGATTAGTTAACCAATCTGTCAACAGTTTTTGCCAACTTCTTACCTTCTCAATTCAACAAATTTGTCGAAAGAATGTCATTCCATTTTACATTCTTACTTCGATCCATATTATTCATTTTTATCTTCCAATAATTTAATAAAAATATTCGCACCCACAACATATCGGTATAAAATATTAGGATAACTGCGACGTCTAAAATTTGCAAATCCATATCCTTGGATCTCTTTGATGGTATTTGATTTTTAATTTCAGTTTATTCGCTCTTTACAGAGTAGATATAAAGTAAACAATAGAGTTATGTTTCAAAATAAAAAAACACTACATTTTTGAATCCTCATTTATGTTCATACAAAAAGCATGTCAAAATCATCGATTTTTGATTTATTAAAAGCTTTTTTAATTCATAAAATATTTTATGTTGCTTTGTATTTTAGATTATATTGGAATTCATATTTTTTGGATTTGCTTTATAGCATTCAAAAGAACAACAGATGTTTATATGGTTTACAAAAGCTCTTTTTCTCCTTTTAATTGTTTGATTGAAAAAATAATTAAAAAATTCAATTCTTATCCTTACTATAATTCGTTAAAATATGGCAATATTTATTTCTATGTGTTTTAAAATAGATTATGAAATAACTTATAATCCATTATAAGATAAAGTGTATGTTCTTGAATATGTTTATCAAATTCCTCTATCTATGTTTAACGGATGGTCATAATATAGTTTACCATTCAACAGTGCTTTGCATCTGTTTTTTGAAGGAAAAATCAGTAATTCTTGTTTTAAAGGGAATCATTTTAAAAGATGTTTTAAATCATATTGCATGAAAGCATATTTTTTTGATCTGTATTGACTCTATTATTACATTATAAATGGTATACTTTTGTTTTTTATTTTTTCAAATTTAAGTGATATAGCCACTTCTCTGATTATTAAAATAACTTTTTATGTTAATCTGGTAAAATATAATTGTTTGTATTTAACAATAAATTGGAGAATTTTTATCAGAGGACAACCCATGACAAATAACAATGAATGAAATAGATTTTGATGAGACAAATTTTTTAACAGTGGTTATAGTTCTATACGATAAACAGAATACTATTCACTGACAACGCTGAATCTATGCTTAACCACCCCAAAAAATTGGAAAATTAAACAAATTGTATTTCATGTACTATGAATGTAAAATAAATTTTGAGCATTCTATCATTAAAGAGATATACATTCAAGTTCATTGTCTCAATAAAAAATCAAAACAGAATAATCGATAAAGCTAGATTCACATTTAAAATATTCATTTTTTAATTTGATTACATTATCGCCACAAAGAAAACAATCATTTAAATTATTTCACTGTTTGAGACAAGACGAAATACATATTAAATTAAATTACAATTCTCAAACCTAAATCAAAATGATTCAACTTGAAATCAAATATCTACGTTTGTGGATGAAATATGTTATGATCATCTCCTTAATGCGATTCCAGTAAGTCATGATATTCTCGTATCAATAGCAGAGACTGAGACTTGGGAAAAAATATAAATTATAAAATGAATATTTTCAAGAAAAGTAAAAAGATACGATTACATTGGAGGTTATCTAAAAAGCGACTAAAAAATCAAAAGATTGTGATTAATGTTGAGTATACCGATTAAGATAAATTATACCAAGCATGGAAAGATATCACCTTAAATTACCATTGAATTTCCGTCATACATGTTAATACTACAGTAGAACATATCATAATTTGGGAATAATTAAAACAGACATACCTCAATTATTGCATCAAAAGATGAGAAAATTTAAAATATATGATACAAATGAATTGATATTTATATCAAATACAACGTCCCTTTATCAAGTAAATCAAAGAAAATAATAACAGAATTTTCAAAATTATTTTTCTTTTGAATTAAATAGTTTGAAAAAGTGGAAGTGAATAAAAATATATTCGTTCCTGTTCAAATATGGGAGTTAGAATCTATTGTGCTTAATAATATTCAAATTGATGAGTGAATCTTCATAGCATATTCTTCATGAACAAAGTACTTTATGAAACATACTTACGTAAGATGATTCATTCCCAGTCATTTTTGAATCCAGTAAACATGAAATTGAATAGCTAAAGTTAAAGGTTTATAACGCATTTTTTCAGTATTTTGAATAAATGAATATTCATCTATTGTCAAGATCTTAAGATTTATTCTAAACAGAATATTCAGTAGAAAACAAAAGATAATGTCTTCATACAAGTTTCTCTCCTTCATAAAGAGGAGAAAAAGCTCTAAAAACTTTTATGACTTATTTTTGAAGAGATTTTAGATAAATTTATAAAATTCTGAAAATTTTATAATCAGGGAAAATTTAATCAAATATATAATCTGATATATTATCTAATTATAAACGTAAATGTTAATGATTTTTTTTATAAAATATTATTCAAAATGGGAAAATATATTGATCGCAATTCAATATCAAATATGAAATAATAATTTATTAAATATCAGAAGATAAATATTTGCACATTTGTAATATCAATAACACAACCTGGAATGCTACAATATATGAAGAAACAGTGCTAAATGTCGATTCTATTATCCTCGAGACGATTTAACATTGGCAACCTAATGCCGTTTTAGAATAAAAACAGTCTGTACTATGTTCAACGTATTGTGTTCATAGTTGTAGAAATTAATTTTAAGGCGATATCCTACATTGATGGTATTGTCATTTTTTCAATATATTTTAATGATAAATCAAAGACTAAAATCTCTAATCAATGAAGAAAACAGGATTTTAATTATTACATAACACATTTTTATATATGATATATTCAATCGATTTTATAGAATAGAATTTGAAGTGCATGCATAAAATATCACCAATCTGGATAATTTGGATATACACATAGAAACGATATAGAAACAGCAATTGTTACGATGATTTTCATGTTTTCAGATTTAATTCAAAATTAATTCTGGAATATTTTTAGATATTTATTCCACATTACAATTTATTGAATAAAAATCAAATCATATATAAAACCTGGATAAAAAAATGCGTTTGAAGGAAAACACGTTTTTTTAAAATCGAATATTCTTTAGAAATAGTTAAGTCAAATGCGTTATAAATATTTCAAGGGCCTTCAGATGTACATAGAAGAATAAAAAAATAATTATTTCGTGTAACGAACCAAAATGTCAAAAACAAAGAAACAATTTTATGCCTAACAGACAGATTTAAGCGATAAAATCAGCATTTTCAAAAATTTAAAGAATATGTCATGGGATAAAAGCTATGAATTTATGATAACCAGATCTCTTTTTTACCTTTTCGAATACATAATTGTCATCTCAAACTGTTATGATGCTATTATTATCGAAGATAATTTGATTTCACATTGAAAAAATATCTGTAATCAAAAACATCAACGCGGACAAGACATTGAGAAAGGTTTTCTAAATTCAATCTTAAAAATCATAATATTAAAAATTACATAAAAATGCCGAAATTAAAATCTACTTTAGAACACCAGATATTAAATTTTAAAAAATTAACCCAAAAGAAACCATTAATATTGAAATATAAAAGAGATAATTATGGTCTATATTGAAGTCATAACTATTCAATATAACTAGTTTGATAACCAAGATCGAATTTAGTTTATCTGACATATAATACAATGAACTAGTCTCATCCCATTTAATTTAAAAAAAAACATTCAAGTTTATTTGCAAAAGTTCTTAATTCCAAAATTATAAAAATATGTTTAATTTCATATGGGTTTTTAATGGTTGCTGGATATTTATTAAAATAAATTTCCTTCATAAAAAAAACTTATTCCAATTTATTCAACTCGGATATGATCACTCTAGACTACATATAGTCTATCATATACAGATTTCTTCAATTCTATATCTTTTCTTATTCACTTAGTTTTCCAATTAATAATTTTTCGACGATTTTATCTTCCCAAGTTATATATACCGAAACAGTTATCAACGTCTTAAACATATTGTCTTTAGAATTTGATAAATTTAATCAGTTCTAAATAAAAAACTACAGAATGTGCCACAGAATATGACATACAGTTTCTAAAGGTTAAATATCCAATGAACAACTTATTAAGCAAATATATGAGACAAAAGTTTTTTTCTATATGCATTGGCGACTAATAGAAGTAATTAAAAATCAGGGAAAAAGGTGAGGCCAAAATTTGGGATGAATATATCCCATACTTTTATGGTTAACGAAGATAACTTTTTTCAAGTAACTGGGTATAAACCATCTTATGACTTTGTTGCTTCATTTTAATCTCATAAGATAAAAAACATTTTTTCTAAACATCAAACGATAATTCAACAGAGTAAATTAATATCGCATGGGTAATAGAAAAATTTCACATCATGGAAGTAAATATTAAAATTTTAACGATAGTAATACATCAAAAGTATAATTTTAAGCAGAAGATTTTTTTATTGGAATAAAAGATAACCGAGGTATTATATAAATCTAAAACGAGGAATTTAGAACCATAAAAATTATCATAGAAAATGTTAAACCATTATTTATCATAAATATCTAAACTGTGTGAACTCAAAAATTACTTTAAAGATATATCTGATAAAGAGCATTAAGTTATTGACGAAACAATAAATTTAGAGAATATTATCAATTAAAGAAAAAAATAAAAACAATGCTCAAAAATTTGAGCGTAAATAACCTGCCGAGTTTATTCTAATCAGGATAAATGTCATGCGAGTAACAAACAAAAATTGAGTTCGTGGAATTAGACTAATTTTTATAATACGTTAAAAACATAGAAAAATAGTTTTTTATGAAAGTTTATTTTCTTCAATCATATTATTTTTCAAAGAGAATTAGAGACAAACCCTCTTTAAAATATGCCTTAACTATCATCTCGTATGATTATTTTTTGATATTTGATTAAGAGTTATACATAGAGGTATTCGTATCCTACATGCTTTTTGGAACATTCATCAAAAATAGAAAATATAATTGTACAAGTTTGAAAATATTTCACACCAAAATATCTCTAAGCTTGTGATAAAGTAATCAAATAAAATGCAAATGTTAATAAAAATTCTTTTATATTTCAAAATCATGGAAAATAAAATCTGTTGAATCTTTTAAATATAAGTTTTAACTGCTTTTTAATTTTGAATCTGAATATATATATAGCTCGCCCCCTTGTGTTATCGACCAGTAAAATTTCGATGTTATTTAAATGTAATGTAATGCCATATTAATTGATTTTTCAATGCATTAGCAGAGAAAATATTCTAAGTCGTGTATTTCGACATTTTTTTAAATTAATAAAAATTACTATTAACAACTTAAAATTTGAATGTATTCATTCGTTAACAAAAAAGCTATCAATTGAATCAGAGTTAATTTTACATTACACTGATGTTTCAATCAATGAATAACAGGGATTGAAACAAATATATCTGTTTGTTTATAAATCTCACGAATCAATAATAATTTGTAATATCATAGTTACTACAGGTATTCCAAAATCCCAATTTTTGATGTTATGTTTTTTAAACTACTTTCATTTAGAACCAATAAACTAAATTTTAGAAATAATAACTCACAAAAATAGAGTTTTTTGAATTCTGTATTCATCTGTAATCTATGCATCAAATAATATGTTATTTTGCAGTAATTATGAATTAGATATTAATTTATTTTTGAAAGACAATCGAATGTTTTTCAAGAAAAAATTACTTATGTTTGCTAATTGTGGCAAAAATCAATTGCAATCATTGTCAAGTCTGACTGTTATCATATAGCAATGTTTTCATAAATTGAAAATTTGTCCAGAATTTTTAAAATCTTGAACATGAAACAAAAATAAAAAATTGATGCAATAAGTTGTATTATGTCAAATAAATTTATTTTTTAACTTATGACAACCTCTCATGTATCATACTCAGTCCCTCTTACTCTATGTTACACAGTAAAAATTAAAAAGTAATATACTCATATATTTGCTTATATACGACTCTACGTCAAAATATATATAAAGTTATGATACCAAATGACTTAAACACTTTAAATGAGACAGTAAAAACTAATTTTGGATTATTTTCTTTTCATAATTATCTTCATGTAATTCGAATCAGCCAATACATAACTTATCAAATTAAAAATAACCAAAGTTTGCAAATTTTACAATTTATCGATGAGGATTTGAAATAGCTTTGATTCAGTTGAAGAAACCTCGAACATGGGAAAAGATGTAAAATATATAGCGACTATATTACCTGGTCAATTCTATCAACATTTAGAAAATCGAGATTTAAATTGAAATATAACGGAAAAATGAGGTATGTTATCGTTTTACTTAATTTAAAGCAAATCTTTAGATTTATTATCTAAATAAGAGACATCGTCTTCATGTATTTCAGAAACATTTAAAAATACAGACTATTTTATGCAGACAATACTTCAGCACATAATCAAAAAATTTTAAAGAATCATATGTATTAAAGAGACCTAAAAATTTATAAAATAAAAACTATGTAGCTCTACAGATTACATTATAAAATTTAATTGTTCATACACTTAATGATAAACAACGAAATATTTGGTATTAAAAGATCTTACAACTCAATGAAAAGCAATATATTCGTCTCCCATTGTATGCATTCACAAACCATATAGATAAAAATAAAATATGATCATAGTAAAATTACAATAAATTCCAAAAAACATGAGATACATTTTTCAATTGATCATCAAATAAGTGTTTGATGATCCCTCGATGATACAAAAGCTATCAATGAAAAAATCTCAAAAAATATTTGATATATAATTTTAAGAATAATTTGAACAGAAATTTTCTTGATATGTATGGATAGTTTTTTATAAAATTTTTAAAGTAATATTATCAACATGTCATATCATCAAGGGTTATTTTTATCGGTGTATTTCAATTCACATTTAATCATAAGACTTACCTGTCACGTGTGCATGTTGCTAATTAATTTCAGTTAAAAGTATTTAAAGGAGTTTTTCTGTTATTTTTTAAAATGTTTCATTTATAATTAAATGATTTTTATTTAGTTCATTAGTAGAAAATGAAAACCTTTATTATGAAGTGTTTGGTCCTTACATATTATTCCTTCAATACTTACGTTTTCTAACCTTTTCTTTCTCGACAAATCAGCATTCATACGATTCATAATAAATCATATTTATTTTGCAGATATTAATATTATTCATATAACATTTTTCTTTAAGAATATAAACTGATTATATCCATTTAATTAATAGTAGTTTGGTAAATGTAAAGAAAGCCTAACCTATATTATTTATGTTTGGAGAGTTTATATAATTGTGATAGATACCAATAAAACAGGATATTACAATGGACTTAATATTTGTTTCTATTTCAATATTTTTGATTTTTTTCATCAACACCGTTTATTATTTTCTCAACTTTTTTAAATTTTGATTCATAAATTTATCAGCTCTGTTTTTTATCATAACTAAATAGTATGATTGCATTCTCAATTTGATATTAAATATTTGTATATTTTGCTTTTTTAAAATTTTAATTGGATAATTTATATCTATATTATTAAAAATATTATAATTCTGAATGATTTATTCTCATTCGAGAGTTATAGAGATCCTATGGAACACGTCTCTCCAAAATTCATAGTTGAATTTTTTATTATAAAACACAATGAAAATCGTTTTGCTTTTGTAAATACTTTTATTTATAAATTGGTAAAAGATTATATTTTGAATACCTTTCTGTTTGATTAATTTTATGTTTATTTGATTTTGAAAATATCTTTATTGATATATACATTTATTTCTTTTTTCATCTAATAAAATTCAACAAAAGAATTTCTTTCATCATTTTGTTCTTATTAATAATGTCATATCAATAACTTATATTATTATTATATTCGGTGGATTAATAAAAGTATTGTTTTTTCAATTCTTTATTTTCCTTTGCTTTGTTTGATTTTATTTTTTTGTTGAAACCTTATTAGGTTTTTTGGTTGATTATGATAGATTCATAATTTTTTCACATTCTTGCAAACGCAATACTATTGCTAACTATAATCGATCATCAAAAATTTAGTTATTTTAAAATTCACAATTATTTAATTCGAAAACTGTTAGATAATTTGAGCAATCAAAAGATATAAGTCGACCAAAAGTTCCGACTTGTCTTTTATAATATCTCAGCTGATTTACTAGTCATATTTAGAACGTAGAAAGATCAAAAATTAACAGGAGATAAAATGAGTCATGAAAAACCATGAATCGATTAATTTAGCTTTTAGTCATCATCGTAATTTATTATAACATCCAGAATATATAACTACGTTTATGTATAATTTACTCTAAATCATGTGAAGAAAATATATTACTCTGCATTTCGAGTGGAGGTGTATGAGTGAAGGATTTCTTGCTATATATATTTGAAGCATTCAGCAAACAACATAGTGAAAAAGCAGAATCGATAATTTTGGTTGTACTTATTTTCAATCCTGTAACTTTTTGAAGATTCAGATCATGACGTGATCTAATGAAACGCAAGGATTTATTGAGTTTGTCTGAATACGAGTTCGCAGATTGTTTGCAGTAAAAAATGTCATGGTTTGAAATTCGAATCCATCTTCTTGTTTTGATAAAATCAGAATTTTCTTAAGAAAGGCTACCGCCATTTATTAAATTTCAAAAGCTAGATGCAAAAAATATCGGTTCAAATTGCACTTTGCTTTTGACTGCAACAGAAAGGTAAAATTTTGACACGGTTCAGAAAGTATCTATATTAAACTAATACTTCCAATCATGAAGCTGATGAGTTTAGATATGCTTGAAAATTTTAACAATTTATAGATAAAACTAATCTGCAGTAACTTTGAACGTCGAAGATGTATAAGAAATATAATAGATTCGTTTTTTCGGAACCATTTAAATCTCGAATTAAACATTAGAATTTATATGATTATCACAATGTTCAACCTTATTCCATGGTTTGCATTAACTTTGAGGGAAAAAATTATTGCAATAACTTTAAAGTAATCAAGGTTTAAACAGATATAAATAAATTATCATTCATTTTTGAAAAAGTAGAGAGACTAGATTTTGACTTCATTATGGAAGAAATCTAAAATTTAAAAATATTTTATGTTCAAATTTTCAAATTTTAAAAATCTTCATCATGTTTCTAGCATCTCTGCAATTACGAAATAAACATGTTTAAATATAAATTATTTTGCACAAATTCAACAAGATGTTTTATTAAAATGAAAATTACAAATGTTGAGGTCTTTTTTAGAACATTTGAAAGATTTAAATATGCCAGCCAGTTTATTAGAGATAGTGGAGTTTAACATCTATCTCGCAATAGAAAGCTGAACATGTGATCTATTAGCAACTATTTGAAATTAATAAATAAAAGAATAATTAATATAAGATTCCCCTCACATTTCCATATAATTAGAAAAGTAATGAACGTTATGAGTAGTATTACCGACGGTTGAATCATGTCACATTGTCTACAAAATACCTAAGCTGATTTCGATTAAATTTTGACGCGATTAGTGAAGTTTAAATAAATCCTCACTTAATTATAATCAACATATTTGCAGATTTCACTCTAGCTTGAATATTTTGAGAATACAGTTTGCAGTCTATGACTATTTTATGAAATATATGAGTTACTTATCATGCCCTTTGACTTTATGAAGTTCCAATAAAGTGTCCGCAGTAATTTAATTTGATTCTTTAAGTTAATAAAAAATGTCATGTGTTTATTCCCTGATATTATTATATTCTCCAAAAGTTAACAATAGCATACAACTAATTTTACGAAATAAAAATTAAATAGATATGTGCATCAGAATAATTGTCAATTCATCAATGATAAAATGGAATTTTCTTTATTTTAAGTTTTAGAAATAGAATTTTAATAGGTCTTAATGAAAAACGTATTTCCAAATTTTCCATATTCGGTTATGTCGAAATGAAGTGATTCCTTCTACATTACTACATTTTAAATGATAATAACATATACTTTTTTCTCACTCTTCCATTAAACAAGCTTAATTGAATTTTCGAAGTTTCTTTAGTCGCAGGACTGAATTGAAGTGACATAAAAAGCTGTCTCTATTATCTCTCTCCACTGAATTTTCTTCAAATGATGAGTTACATGTTTTTAAATATGCCTAATTTAACTCAACTAGAGTTGATCTTTTGAAATTATAAAAAGGGAGATTTAATCCATTACATCGGCAAAACGAAAGAACGTTTCCGCGAAATCCAAATATTCAGCGATCGTACGATATATCTTTTTATATTATGGATAGCTTAGAGATTTATTTTATGGAAGGATAGTCATAATTTACACATAACTATACACTTAAATATTTGGCTAATTATTTAGATACCTAAATAAAAAGAGCATAATAGTTGTCTATCTTTACGGAATTCAACTTGGCAATTGATCATTTCCTGAGTTAACTGAATTGTGTTGTGAACTCATCATCTTCACTTTCAATATCTTCAATATTTATAAATGACTGGGAATACGAGAAAATTAAAAAGAGTGACATTAATAATGTTCATTTTAATCTTTTCTAATAGGTAAGAAATTCTCAAAAGTAAATAATTGCAAATTAATAATATGAAAAGCTTTTAAAATTACGACTATAATTTTTGAAAATCATGAATATGGCTCAGTTTCATAAAACACATAATAGATTCTTAGTTCAGAAATCAATAAATTTTATTTCTAATTAAAACTTATAAAAATTTTTAAGGTCATACAGTAACAACGTAAACCCTTTAGATTATCACAAATATTTATTTCGGCCTGATATGAGCTAAACAAAACAAATGTTAGTCATTGATTCTGACATATGCAGCCAAACAACTTACACCCAAAGATTACACTATTTTCAAACATATTCCAATTGACAATGCTTTGTCTTGTTATATGTTTAGTCATTGTCAGTTATATGGCAATTATTTAGGAGACGATATATTTTTATTTTCTTTGATAATCTGGTAAGATGGGCCGAAAAATTACCTTTACATGATTAAAAAGCAGAGTATCATGCTAAATCAATCTGTAAAAAATAATTTTAAAATCAAACTAACTAAATAGATATCAATCCAGATAAGAATAGTATGCTTGAATTCTTTCTATTTCAACCAATCTACGAATTCAGAGTTATGGTTAAAACACATGCTATGCCAAAGAGAACTTAACCTTAAAATAAGCATGAAGATGAAAGGAAATTATGGTTAACTTTATATGTGAAAATGGTAAAAAATGGGATAAGATTTTGTATGTTTATCCAA
Organism: Neodontobutis hainanensis; assembly: GCA_024349245.1. Classification (NCBI taxonomy): domain Eukaryota; kingdom Metazoa; phylum Chordata; class Actinopteri; order Gobiiformes; family Odontobutidae; genus Neodontobutis; species Neodontobutis hainanensis. The sequence continues at coordinate 205,186 of JALDNG010000323.1, read as the reverse complement.
TTACAATGCAATCATATGTAAACGAAGCATTGATAATTTTCTATTTATGTTAGTATATGAGCTAAAACATATATGGTAAATATTATTAACTTATTATAATTTAAGGTGAAACTAAAATTATTTTAATTGAGATAAATTTTGTCAAACATAAATACAAGGATGAACTGACCTAAAAATTAAACAGAATTGAATTCTAAAACAAATTCTCATATTAATATAATTTAAATCTGTCACAAAAAATGACTCCTACCCTTGTTCATTAGTGAGTAATAATATAAATCCATCCGCAATATTGATCAGATATTTACAAACAATGTAACGTTGTGATTGAGCAAACATCCGGAACGAATTTTCTTCAGAATGGTGAGGGTATAATATGTGTAATTCATATTGATCGGCTGAAGCTGCTTTTTATCTGTGACAGGTTTCAAAAACACTGGAATGTAGAAACCCTGAGCGTAAGCATATATATATGACGATGCAAATTAGATCCTCGATTTTCAAACAATTTTAGGTGGTAGATTTGTGATGTGATATGACATGCCGTATGCGTATAAGATATTCACAATTCTATCTGTTTTGTGCTAACAGGAACGATAAAAGTTCAAATGCAGAGATAAATATTTGACTTGACTTTCCTTTTAATTATTGTATTTTTATCTTAATGTTTTTAACAATTCAATCAAAATTAAATTTTTTAACAAGTATTAAATTATTATTTTTAAATATATTTACGAAGATTTAATAAAATCTTTTTAAATAACACTCATAGATATAGATTAATGAAGTAGCGATAAAATACATTTGTTGAACTAATCTAAAATTATTGATCGATAGGAGTTTTCCTTCAAATTTATTCTTAAGGAAGCCTTTATTGAGGCTACGAAAAGGCGTTCACAAACACATAGTATTTTAAGGTTCGAATTCTTATAATTTTCTAATAAACATTTCTTAAAAAAACTTAAGATATCGCATTTTTAATTCTGTTGATTAATTCATCTAAAGCACAATTAAAATTATAATAAAAACATAAAATTCGTGCACAGAGTCATTTTTGAAACTAGAAAATATATCTCAATGTTTTCATATATATATTTCATCAATATTATTAAATAATATTTGAACTAATAAATGATAGAAGTTCTATGTTGAGTAATTATTCAATTATTAACTGAAATACATTTATTTTTAAATTTTATTTTATCAAATATATAAAAAGTAGAATTCTATATTCCATAAATCTATAAAAAAGCAAAGTAAAACTATTTTTTTGTTTTTATTAAAACAGTTGTTATTTATCATGACTTTTTAAGATGATATAAATTCCAAATTAAATATTTTAACAGTAAATTCTTAAAATAAACTTGTTAGATATTTACAATTATTAAAAAATAAATATGATTATTCTTAAAATTTACAGACAAACAAATAAATTTTATTATGTAAGTCGAGTATTGGATGAAATTAAACAAAAAACCCGTTATGAATTTTTTCAAAATAATCTTCTCAATTTTATCAATATATAAAATAGTAAGATTTATAAAATTGACTATGTAGATTAATCTGTATGTGTAACTAAAAAGAATAATTTTTAATCAATAAATTATTCATCATTTTTAAAATATTTGTCAAAATATTCATACTCTTAATAAATTTCATTCCAATATAATAGAATTTATTTTAATTCACAACTCTTATATCACTAACTTACCATAATTCTATTAAACTATTAAGACTCTTTAATTCTGTATAAAATCAGTCATTTAGTTTGTAATAACTCTTTAAAAATGTAAATTCATTAAATTGTAAAATTTACTATTTTTATTAAAAAAAATTAACTTTATTTATCGTCTAAGTCTTTAACTAACATATATAAGAAATTTTTTTTAATCTGATAAAAATATAACAAATACAATTCTAAAATAAAAATATGAATGTTATGAAAAATTAGATTCTATTATTCCTGTAAAATTCAATATATTCTATAAAATGTAATTTTAATTATATGTATTCAAATTTTTCGAAAATAAAATATTACAATATTAAACCAAGGTGTATTTATCATTTTAAGAGTTTAAAAAGAATTATTCTTCTGTTAAAAAAACATTATTTTTATATTTTTCATTTGAAAACAAAATATTTTAAGGTATGATGTAAATCTCCATAGATATCAAAATTTAATCAATTTTTTCCTCTTTCAATGAAATCATTTGAAAAAGAATCTCTTAATTTTATTCGTTTGAAACTAATTTATCTATTTGTTGAATTTTTTTCTGTAAAATCAGTTAAAATTTTTATAATTAATCTTAAAATATCAGGTGTATGGTATTTCACAGAACAAAGATTTTACTGAAATAAATATTTTAATAATTTTTTTAAACATTAATCAGTAATTAAACTAGATTAAAATAGCATTTATTTTTTTTAACTAGAGTAACTATGTCGCTGTTTCACAAATAATAACAATCAACAAGAGGGATTGTTATCTCATACTCGGTGATTAAACGATTAAATTATGAACTTGCGTGAAATTCCTATAAATTGAAACATGAGTGATTTCAAAAATAGTTCTTAATAATGCAAAGCGCTGTATTTACAATATGATATATTATCGAAATTCTCAAAAGCGTAAAATATGAGTAGAATTCCTTCGATAAATATCTTCATTATTTTTAATAAACCACCATTATTTTAAAAATTATAAGATATGTGAAGAAAATTAAGATAACAGATGAAAAATATAAAATTTATATTTTGATTGAATCTAAACAAATATTGATGATTTTAAATAGCTTTTAACTTGTATCTTATCATAAAGTTTCAAATTTATACAAGTCGATTATTACCTCCATTCAGTTACAAAAAATTTTTTTTAATTATATATTTATCAAAGTTGAAATTTTGATATTTGTTTTGAATAAAGTAAAAATATTTTAAGAACATACCCAAGTTAGACTAATTTCTAACATCTAATTTGATACTTTGAAAAATGCAAAATAACTCATAAATATACATTAATATTTTGAATATAATAATTTCTTATAGCTTTCTGTTCAAAAATATATTTGAGAAATATAATCATTTTTTTTAAATTGTTGAAAATTCCATGATAATAAAATTGTTAAAAAATATTTTTGCATACGCTCGATCTTTAAATTATCGATAGTTTAAATTATTTAAAAACGTAAACACGTATTGCTTGTTTAAATTAATCTAAAATGATTAAAGTGGCGTTAAAATATTTTGTTTTAATTAATTTATATTAAATTTTATTTATCTTATCACCATCCTATCCTTTGGAAATTGAAAAAAGTAAAATATTCTTGAACAATAAAATTTTTGCTTTTTTAAATACCTTTGTAAATGTTGATGTATATTCATATATAGTGATAAACATGCAGGAAATATGTTTGAATCACTGCAAAACATGAAAGATGATAAGATAATCATATCTAACAAATAGCGAAAAAAATGTCGTATTCAATGTAATATTAAATCAAAATATTTAATTTTAAAATCAAAATATATTCGTAATGGTAAATGATTCAATGTCGTGGGTATAATTCTAAACAACCCTGGTTATCTCATTCATTACATCTATTTGGAAATATTGAAGCGACATAATCAGAATGGTTAATATTCCATCTACATCAAGGTTATAATAAAACAAACATTAAAATCTAAACATATTATATTTACACATTGAAATATTTCATTTTTTATAACTAATATTGGATTTATTAAATTTGTAATTCAAATAAATTCTTGAGATTAATAAGTGGCTTTTTTATCAATTGATTTTAAATAATATATATTAAAGTATATTCTTTTCTGTTTTAAATTCAATTTATCATAATTGCCATTTTCTTTTACATTCAAATATAATTAAATAATAAATTTTATCATTTTGCCTAAATTTTAAAAAAATGTTGAATCTTATAATATTTTTGTCACTATAGGATAAATTACCTGATTTAAAAAATATTTTCACAAATATTTTATTCTATTATACAGTGAATATTACATTTCATCGTTATAATCGATGAGATTCTTTAAAATTATTTCACGACATATCTAAATTTCATTATATATAAATTTCTTTATTTTCGATATATTAACAAAATTAAAAATACCTCACAGTTTCTATTTTTAAAAATGAAATTTGAAAATTTTTATAAATTAGCAAGTCAATGAATAAAGATCATTTGAAGAATTAAATTGGAAAGATGTTTAAACATCAGTCATATGATAACAATTCATAACCATTTATCACATTTTTAAAATGAGATTGTGAATATTACATATGTATCAGAACGTTTATCTTTTTTATTTTTAAAATTTCGCTTGTATTATGTACACATGTTGATCAATCTATGATTAAGGTATATGTGATTTAAAATAAAATTTAAGCCTTTCTCATTATTTAAAAGAAAAAACATTACAATCCAGATTTCAAATGAATCTATTTCTGATTAGTTTAATTTTCCATGACAGATTAATTAGACATAAGATTGTTCGTGATTTTATTTACTACGCAAACTTGACATTTATGAAATGGAAATGAAATTATCTTACAGATGGTAAACAACAAATGACTAAAACGTCTTGTGCTTAGATTAATTAAATATTTAAGGAGAGTCTTATTTAGTTGATATATTTCACATATGGTTTTGCTCTTCTTGATCATAAAAAATATATTACATACAGGACATTATTTCATGTGGCAGAATTAATTTAAATACAAATTAAATTGTTTCATAAGATATTTCGAATATCATTTCAAGATAAAAAATTTACGTGATTTATATCGTCAAATATAAATTCAATTTGTTAATAACTTTTATCGTTGTAATGGAAAATCTCGATAAGCACCTTAAAAAATTAAGAATTTAAAATATTTTAGAAAATATAGTAAGCATAAATCATCAATTTTTCAAAAATTTACCAAAACAAAATATAAACTGAATTTGTTAATGAAGTATAGAATGTACATATTATATTTAAACAATTATTTTTTGATAAATTTGAGAATGTCAATTTCATATTTCGGAATATATGCTAAACGATATCTTTATTTTAATTTTGAGTTTAATATTAAATTTATAATTTTTTATGAGTTAGAAGTCTTTAACACAAGAGCATGCATGTTTCAAATAATTTAATTTAAATTTCGATAATCTTTTATAAAATTAATTTTGATTTGATTCTTGTTTTAAATGAAATATTTCTTGTAGAAACCTTTAATTTAATGGACATAAGATTGTCAGTAATTTTATAAAATGTATAATATCGATAAAAATAAAATTTTCCTTGATCTATGATAAACATCTTTAAACCTTAAAATATATTTTAAAATTACCATAAAGATCTCAATTTTATCGAATAAAATTATTTTTAAAACATAAACTTATATCAAAATTAATTCATGATATTAAACGAAGGAAATATTTATTCCTCAAAAATATATATTTGAGAAGAGGAAAATAAAATTATACTTCATTAACAAATGAGGGGATTAATTTCATAAGCTTTGATGGGAAAAGCATGTACGAAATTGAAATATACTTTATTTTTACAAATATTATTTTTATAAATACATAACTACTTTTGTTTATAAATTTTATTTTATTCGAGAGTTCACAAGATAAATATTCGAAAGTTTTTATTAAACCTACATTAATCATTCGGAGTCATCTATATGAATTTAACTATTTTAAAAAATGTTAACCATTAATGAATTAATACAAAGTCGTTTACTTTATTATTTTAAGATAAAGTAAATTTTTACTGTTTTGTTTAAATTTTTTGATTTAACCTGAAATTATATGATTTTTAGAGAATAAAATTTAAAACAATACTAAACAAATATATGAAATTTAATATGATTATTTGAGATTCAGATAACAATATTTTGATAATATATAACTTACACTGATTCAATACTTTTTAAGTAACGTCAAAAATATATTAAGAATATATGAAGAATTATTAACTTATATAAGTATAGGAAACGTATTATTTTTTTATATGGTGGGAATTTATCATTTTTCACATAATATTAAACTCTTAAAGTTTATTCTCTCAAAGTAAAAGGAGATGTCGATGCATAGTTAAAAAAATTAATTTACAAGATATTTATTTTAAGAAAATATACAATAAATTATTTTACAATGGGAAATGCATGCTAAACTAACGTATACGCTTTCCTTAACTACATAATATCATATAATAAAACAAAATAATTTTTTTAACATATCATCCAAATAAACCATACTTTTATGAATTAAAATTATATATTTATTGTGTACGTATTTAAAATTTCACATGTAGAAACAGATATTTTGCGAAAAATGTTGAAAATAAAAGGAATATTCTTCAATGAAAAATGTTAAAAATTTTCGCAAAAAATCATGGAAATAAAAATTACAGAGTAAAATATCAAATTGTTCGGTTAATAATTTTTGAAAAAAATTGTAAATGTTTGAATTTAATTATCGAAATTTATATCAAAAAAATATGATACATAAATTATAAAGAGTTTGACATCAATCACAACTTTAAAAATATGATCATTAATGAGCTTAAAATGTCTCAAAAATTTGATTTTTTTAAAAACGTTGTAATATATATTAAAATCATTTTATTCATCAAGTATTAAAATAAATATAAAAATTAAACATTTGGTAATTTATTTAATTCTTGCATTGATGAAAAATTTAAATGAGTTTATTTGAGTTAAAATTTCAGATTATTTTCAACGTGTGTTTATGAATAAATTCAATTATATATGTTCTCTTTGTTTTCTTTATTTAAAAATATTTAATTATAAATTAATGAAGTTAAATGTTCATAAAATATATTTTATCTCATTTGTTTTTAATTATAAAATTTAAAATATAAAATAGTTGTAATTTAATATAAATCAAAATTTATTTAAAACAATTATCAATAAAGTTTAATATTAAATAATATTATTTGAAAATAAATAAAAGTATTTTGAATAAAATTACAAATTTTGAAATCGAGGATGCGCAAATAGTTGTTAAGTACTATTATTTTTTTCGCAACTTTTTCGTCGATTGAAACAAGGTTAACTCTTATCAATGATTAATAATTTAGTTAAGTGGAAAAAATCGTGAATTTTGTTTTTACAAAATTCATATTTTATATTTTACTCATCAAAAATATCATATTGATAGATTTATTAAGATAGTATGAGAATCTTTATTTTCCGAATTTATCGATATATAAATGTTTAAATATATCAAAAGTAAGCATGTATACCTGAGTGCATATTATAATGTTTTTTTATTTAATATTAAAAACAACAGATTAATATCACTAATTCTATGCACATAAAAATAAATATCTTCATTGTTTATTATTTTAATTTGAGACAACATAAGCATCACAAACTTCTCTTATTATATACTAATATTCTGCTTCCTCTGAAATTTTTAATGATGGTTGTGATTTTTATAAACTAACAGCATCATAAATTAGAAGATTGCTTCGTCAAACATTGAAATTGTTTTTTATATGTAAACGTGTTGATTCAAAATTATGAATAAATCGATTCTCTTAAAAATTTTTCATCTATAAACAGATTCTTTTTTGTGTATAAAAGATCATGAATTATTTGATTGTTTTAAATATAATGATAGAAAGCTATTATATATAAAAATATAATACAATTAATTTAAGAAATTTTGAATTGAAAAATAATAAATCAATGTTTATTTAAAGTAAAAATCATTTACGTCGAATTGTATGATAATTAATTTGTAAACTGATGAAGATTTTCATGGATATATTAATTTATTTTTATATAAATAGTTTTTTCAATATAAATATATTTTGAAATTTTTTTCAAAGTTTTAAACCTATTAAATTCTTTTAAAACGTTAACATTTAAATTTTTTAATATTAAAATTTGACAAAATTCATCATCGTTCATATTTTAAATTTTTTATTACTTTTGCTTATTCGATTAATAAAACATATAATTTGTTCAGTTATTTTTCTAAGATATAAAAAAGACATTTTTAACGTTTCATTTTTAAAAATAAAATTTATATTTTAGAATTTAAATTATATAAATTTTAATCATTGCATTTAGACGTATAAATGCATATATATATTTAAAATCATTAATTTGACGGTTTAACAAATTTAAATAAAACATTATATTGATTCAGGCTTGAAAACCAAAATTATATATCAATTGCAATGCTTTTAGTCGAGTTATAAGGTTTATGATTCGGTAAAAATAAAATAAAATCGAAAGGGAATAAAATGTATAATTCATTAAGAACACTTAAATAAAAGTTAAATGATAGTTTTTTTGAATTTTAGATAAAAATCAAATTATAATTAAAATTTCGTCTTTCAAAATTTGATAAAAAAAGTTTTTTTTAACATTCAACATTTTAATTGATCATATGCATTTTGGTTTTATTTTTGAATTTCTCAACGTAAACACCAGAGAATATCCAATAAATAACATTTTCATGAATATTTAAATATATAATACACCTGGAATGATTGCCCAGTGAATCACGATTTACAATCTACTTTAAATATAAATTTAAATATTCTTTAAGAATATAAATGATCATTGAAGCCAATTAAAAGCTCTACTCTGTTTATTTTTACATGAAAATTACATTTGAATTGAAATTATTTAACAAAGATCTTATTTATTTTATCATTAGTTTTAATTTCTTCTTTGCATCCATTTTTAATTTATTTCAAGCAATACTAAAATCATCAATTCAAGAGGATTTACAAATAATTAAAAAATAATATTTTAAAAGCGAAAGAAAAAAACATTAAATACATAAATTGTTTATTCATTTGAATATTTAATGTCTGCATAATACATATTTCCATACTATTATGGATGAATAATACTACTTTATCAACTTGTTTAAATTAATAAATACTTAAAGATCTGTTGAATGTGAAATAATTATAAATCTTGCTTGACGGGATATTTCTAAAAAATATGTGCAGTAAACTCTTTTTTAAATTGCATTTTCTCAGTCTATGATTAATCGAAAAACAAACTATTAAGATTGAAAAAAAATTTGAAATGACTTTTATGGAGATAAATGATTATTTTTACGTAATTGAAAAAATTAAAGTTAAAATTATATGAATAATATACAAAGATTTCTAACAATGAATTTATCTAAAATATTCCAATTTGAAGAAGCAGTTGAGTGGTAAAACATTTTGTAATTAATTTAACAAATGACATCGCATATTATCACACTATATATATCAATATAATAATTTTATAAAATATTCATTTCCCTTCCATTTATCAAAATTTAATGCAGGGTTAAAAATAGTTTTTAAATTTTTGAAATATTCACGTTGCAAACGTCATAAAAAAATAATATGCATTAAAATTAAAGCCTTCAAGAATATTTTATCATAAATTAAATTTTGAGCATTAGAAACGATTTACTTTCTGAACATTTGTATGTTTATATTCTGAAAAATAGCATAAACTATTTTTAGCTTGAAAGAAAAGAGGTTGATTGATCCTTTTTTCTGGAACATCTAATATCAGAGAATCCATTACCATAATTTAAAAGAAGATTAAAATTCTACACATAAAAGTGAAATTGATTCTTAAAACAAACTGTGAATAAAATTTAATCTTATATATGTAAAAACAAAATATAAAATATTTGAATACGTTTATAATTTATGAATATAAAATAAATAATTTTATGATTCTTTTTTACAAAAGTTTTTATGGTATAATTATCAAATGAGATTAATATAAAGTAAGGTAAACTATAAAACAATATTCATGTCTTATATTTAAACCATATCTTAAATGTTATTCAAATCATTAAACAAACTAGATAGTGAGACTTTTGACAACTATAACTTCAATAAAGCAATACCATGTTCTATTCAAATAATATAAAAACACAAATAAATTATTTTAAAAAATCATTTATTTGATGTATAATTTAAATTTTTTGAATAATTACGGAGTTTATTTTAAAATATAAAAACTAAAATTATCAAAATAAAACATTTGATCAAAACATGTAAAAAATTTTGGAATTGTTCCATCCCTATTTGAAAACATACTTTGCTTTTTGTAAGTCATAAATATTTCAGGTGACCTCTCAATCTGAAATATTTGCACAAAATGAATTTTCTCGATGTTTAATTCTAACTCATTACTTGTTTTATTGAATTGTATTTATTTTCAAAAAAATGAATTACATTCTGTAAGAATATTAAACAATCGTTTGGCTTATCTTTAAAACACTTTAAAAGTTATTAAAAATACATTTTTGCAGTTTCATATTATCTTATTAATCAACAATTGACGGATAGCATGAACCCAAGTGAGTTGTCTTAAAAATTTCAATGAACTGTACAAGAACAGGCCGACATATTTGGAATCAATTTACTGTTTGATTTATTTCTATATCAGAGCATTATATTTATACATTATTATTTCAATACCCAAAGAGGGGTCAGTATTGAAAACTGGTAAAATAGCTTTATTGCATCGTGTTTGGATCATAATGAAAGCAGAATTTGTTAAACTTATTGAATTCAAGAATAAACGCTTGGAAACTCCAAGGTATAGAATTATGTCTAAACTCATTTAAATTAATAACCTGTAACATATGTTTAAGGATATTTACAATACAAAAGAGTCTATCTTGTTAAATGAATTGGTGGTAGAAAGAGCTTATAATGTTTCAAATTTAAAACCCGTTAAAAATATGACTCAAAAACATCTACCTATTTTATAAAAAATTGATCAAAGTATCTATGATCTTTGAAAATATATTCATATTTATGTTTACAACAATATCAGCGAAGAAAAAAATATGCGAAGGTAAACAATTTCCTTTTGGCGTATATGGACACTTATTGCATGTTGATAAGTTGTGGTAAAAAGATCTTTATTTGTTTATTGTTGAAAATACGTCTGACTCATTCCATTCGATGTCAAATAATTTATAAAATTTGAGTATTCTTCAGACATTACATTCTTAAAATAGATATTATTTGTTAAATATATGATAAAATATTTTTAAATTTAAATATATCCACGTATATTAATTTTTGCACGAATTATATCAAATATTAATCATCAAACAAAAAAAACTGAAATTTTACACATTTTTGTTTTACAATTATATTTTTAAATCGTATTTAAAACTCATGTTTGGTAAAAATCTTTAAATTGGGTCGTTCTTAAAAATATTTAGCTAAATAAATATATAATTTCTCATAATTTATACTAGCATAACAACTCATAAATTGTAAATTTTTTAAATTTAATTGGCCAAAATTATATGCGTGATAGTTTATAATCAGGCATTGGTATATCAACGTAAAATATCATGTTAACTTTCCATCTTCACATCCAAACTTTCCTATAGCTAGAGCTAATTTAATCACATATATATTTACGTTTCGGATAGCTGTATATTACTGGAAATACAGGATAAAATATTGACACTTCTGTTCCGAAATAAAAATCTTTGATTTTATGTTATTTACGAAATAGACTGTCGTGAGCTCCAGTTAAATTTGTTCTTTGTGGATAAAATAAAATAAATTGACTATCACTGGCTATTTTATCTATATCACTCACTAATTTGGCATGCGTAAAATAATGTACTGCAGATTTTAAATTGAATTGTATGTAGCATTGAGCTTCATCAAGTAAGAATTGAACTGAGCTTTATATTCTACTAAACCAAATAAATTTCTAATATATTATTTTATAATATATAAAAAACAGCTTTTTAAATTACTTACAAATAACCAAGCTGGTCTACTTTATAAAGCTAAAAATTTGAATGGAGTCCAAAATAACGTGTATCAGTTCAGTGAATTATTTTAAATCGTTAAATAAAATATTTTATGATCGTTTTATCTCAAATATTTTTTTGTTTCACCGTCATCAATACCATACTTTATTTGAATATTCAAAAAAATTATATCTTTTCAAAAATACATTAATTTACAAATAAACATCTGCATATAAATGTATTGACAATATTATTTGATAATTTAATGATATATATTCAATCATTTTATCAAATAAAAAATTTCGATTATAATATTTTTAATATTACATTTTATTTCACAAAATTAATCATAGTTAAAAATATTTATTTCGTCGAATATTTTTTAAGAGATATCCATAGCTAGCTTAATATTTAAATACAACTAAACTTAAAATATTTTCATTCGAAAATTTTAAATCTAGAGTATAAACAATTCTGTCAATTAATTTTATAAATATCAATGATAATCAAATTATATTTAAAATGGATTAAAATAAAAGAAAGTATGATAAATATGTTTATTTTTACCTTTTTATGACTCATTTAAAAATAGTTTATCCATGTAAAATACATATTTAACTCATTTTTTAAAATATTAATAAGTTATATGGAAATAAATAACAAAAATTTTCTTAATATTTTATAAAATATAATATACTCTTTAATGTGACAACAAGTCAAAAATTTGCAGTGTTTTGATCATAAATTTGTAAATATAGAATACACAGAACATTCATTCGCTAGATAATCATATATTTATGAAATTATAATTTTGATAAATTTTTAAATATTATATTAATTATATCTACGTTTAGAAGGTTTTTTAATTTTACAAAAATATATACACATGTGGACTTTTATTTAACGATCAGAAAATTTTCAATAATCGTAAAACTGACAGCCATTCTGAAGTTTCTGTAGAGTCGCCTGTATATTTTCAAGAAAAATAACCAATAAGTTAAGGATCCTGAAACGTAGTCAGATGTAATTATATAATCCAACTGTCCCGTCTTTAATTATCTGGACGAATATTATGAGTTAGAACCAGACATGGATTAAACCTAAATTATTAAAAATACTTTATATTATTTTTTCTCAAAGTAATTATAAAATTTATAAATTAATTTAAAAGTTTTAAAAACCTATGAAAAAATATGTTACTCATTGGATGTTTAATAAATAAAGCATATAAGAAATAACAATTTTTTTAAATGTTACTAATTATTTATTCAAATAAATTATTTGCTAAATTTTTAAAAACAATAAATAAAATATGTTTGTTCAAATTGATATTTTTCAAATAATAGATAATATTAACGTGTATAAATTTATCAAAAAAGAGTTATCTAACCTAAACTGTTCTTTTCTTCAAAAACTAATATTTTTTATAAAGAAATAGAAAATATTTAAAGGTTAATTTAAGTTGATGGGGTTTTTACTTATAAATTGAAAGAGTTTGTATAATTTGTTACTTACGATATATGTTTATAATAATATATATCTGGAAAACATTGTGTTATAATTGACTGAATCTTTCAAAATTAGAAGATATATTATGTTAAATAAAAAAAATATTTGTTATTATCAAAAATTTCGCTATTTTTTATGAAAAAAAGTCCCGTTCTTCACAGTAACATTGATAAATAAATTTTTATGGTTAGTATAAAGATAAGAAGATTAATATAACTATAGAACGTTAGAAATGTATTTTTATGAATTTATTGTATAATTTGACTCATTAAATTATCTATATTTTGAAATATTTTCTTAAAAATATATTATATTTGGTATTTTTAAATACATTTATAAAAATTATAACATTATTATTTTTAACTGCGTAATTGCAATCGAGTGAATTAATCACAATTTTAATCTTGATTATGCCAAATAAAATAAATTTATTTCATTGTTTATGAAATATTTTTAGAGAAAATATAACAAAATATTTAATATTATCGGCTAATTGGTAAACGTTATATCCTTAAGAAAATATATTGACAATTTTAAAATCTTGAACTTTCTATGAAATTTTCAAATATTTTGATTTAAATTCTTTTTATTTATCAAGGAAAATAAATGCTAACTATTTTCATAAAGAAGATTGTTCATATTTAAAAACCTAAAATAATATAATTTTTTGATATAAATATATTTCTTTTTAAATCGTTGATTATAAATTTTAATTCATGAATATCTTAATCACACATATAACCTCAATCGATACCATGATAACATTTAAATCATTGTTGATATAATTATTTTTGTTTTCTGATTTTTATATGGTTGAATTAATTCAAGAATATATTAAATATGTGTAAATTGATAATTAAATGATCGAGAAATGACCTAAAAATAATATATTTATTATCCTCGATTATATAGATAAAAAAAGAAACAATTTTCATAACTATTGATAAAATTTCATTATAAAGCATGAAAATATTATCAGCCTAACATCGATTCTTTTTAATGTTTTATAAATATAAATACTTTTTTAATATTTATTCGTTGTAAGGGAATATAAGTTGTATTTTATAAATTTACTCCATTAATATTCTTAAGAAAGCAGCTTGAAAATATAAGGTTCACACGGTGTAACAAATAGATTAAAAATGGTTTGAATCTAATTCATTCGTTAATTTAAAATAATATCGGATTTCATAGATTAAATTAATAATCTTAATAAATATTTGGGTTATTTGAATGTATACAGGAGAAATAAATTATTTTTGATACATTCAATCATTATAAATTTATAAATGTCGAGACGTTTGAGTTATCAATTTAATGTTCGAACACAGAGAATGTCTATTTTTTAAGTTATAATTTATCAGTTATATTTTTCGATTATACATTAAAATTATTTTTAGCTTATTTTAACACTAACGAATAAAAAACTCAATTTTGAATACATTTAAGAATTTTATAAATGAACTGAGATTAAATTTATTTAGATAAGTTTGATATAAAATAATTTTTCGTCCGTGATTTTATCTTCAATATATTAAAACTATTTTGCATAAATTTAACAAATATTTCAAATAATACATTATTCTTTGAAAATTTTTAAATTTATATTTTTATCAAAATTATGTTACTTGCTAATTATGGTTTAATTATCTTAACCAAATTATAGAATTTTCATGGTATTTATTTATCGAGTACAAAATGTTGATGTTTTAATTATCTTTTTTTTAATATGTTAAATACTGAACTAAGTTTTTTCGTGCATTTAATAATCTTCACGGTCTCATGACATAATAATCAATTTGTTTTATTTTTAAAATGTAACATTCATTTGACAAAAATAAATAAATTTCCAATTCGTATAATATGCAGTTCCAATTGGAGATCTTTCCATATTCGACAGTAACTTATATTTTTTTATTAGAATTGAAATTTTTAAATTTATATTTTTCATAGTGGAAAATTTTGTAAAATTTTTCTGATAAAAATAAAAAAAAAAGAAAAGTGATCAAAAAGTAAAATTTTAACTCTTTAATAAATGAATGATATATTTTTAATTTTGATTAAAAATACTTTTTGAGCCTCGGTTGGATCAACTAATGCGTCACTTTATGTTTTATAAAATTGGATAACGTTTTCTGAGCTAATCTTGAAAAAATTAATTTTTAAACATTATCAGTTTGGTGGGTGATACATCTTCCATCGAAATACATTATATGTTCGTAAGTTTTTCCAATTTACCATTCATGTATAAACTGTGTTAAAAAATTACATTTTTCTTATTATCTAGGTTTCTAAAAATGTGGGGAAAATCGAATATGTAGCCACTCTAGATGCGTACAGTCAAGCTGAAATTTACTGCTTTCATTGCTCTGCCTAAAAAACTCAACTGAACTATTTGTCTGAACATTAAGATATAAATAGTGAAAGATATTTCTGATACAGACAATTATTATGGGCGTCATTTAAAATTAACATGTCATTTTATTGCGGGATCATCTTCATGGAAATAATTGTATGGGTTTCTAAAACAAAATTTGATAAATACGAGAGAAATCCGTGAGATGAATTCGAATCCATCAATTGTGTTGAATACACAACCTAAAATTATTCTTATTTGTTTACCATTTATTTTTTGTGACCATGTTGCGGAATACTGGTTAAACAATTTTTGTGGTTGCAAATGTGTAAATATAAGTTTTGGTCTTGTTAAATTAAATAAATACTGATGCATTCACAGATAAAACGTCACTATCATATAATGTGACAGCACAGGACATACAGTTTTTTGTCAATGAATATATAGCTTAAGCACACGAAGTAGAATATTTCTTATTATTACGCATATTGATAACCTTGAGTGATTTACTTGCATACGTTAAGGATTTATTTTCGCTTCCTTTATAATCCCATTGGGCTTTCCTCCTAATATACTCTTCCCAAAGATTCGTAAAGAACTAAAATTTTTATAGATTTAGATTTTAAGAGGAACATATATACCATGATGTTTTAATAAGTTTCAAGCAAAAGAATTTGGGGACCAGTAAGAGATTCAACATGTGTATTGCCATTAAAATTTCCATAAAACTAATTTTTTAAATATAAATTCAATCATAACGTTGAATAGATCATTTGAATTGATTGTGAGAATCAAACATAAAATAAGTTGACAAAACAGTGTAAACTGTATTTTGCTATTTATCGAGTAACTAGGTATTAATTTATTTATTATTCTTACGCTTTGAATAGCATCACTATGTTTTCTGTATCATGAATAGCTTTTGTAAATCAAAAATTTATAAAAGCACAAATATTTGTGCATTAAAATTTGAAAAAAATAAAAATATTTAAATAAATATTAATGTTATGATATTGTTAACTTATAATACATTTAAATACATTAAACTTGATGTAAATTTATATCATTAATATTTTAATTATTTTAGACATTAATTCAAA
Organism: Neodontobutis hainanensis; assembly: GCA_024349245.1. Classification (NCBI taxonomy): domain Eukaryota; kingdom Metazoa; phylum Chordata; class Actinopteri; order Gobiiformes; family Odontobutidae; genus Neodontobutis; species Neodontobutis hainanensis. The sequence goes on along the minus strand of JALDNG010000323.1, from coordinate 188,414 downwards.
TAAAAATATTTGGGGAAAATTTTTTATTATATTTTTTAATTTGTAAGAAATAAAATTTTTATAAAAGATGTGACACCTGCGTTCTAATAAGATATAATCAAATATATAGATGTAAAAAATTAACAATCTAAATAAAATTTATTCATGAAATTAAGTTTATTGATATGATTTCTTAATTGTTAGAAACAATATTAATGAGAGATAATTATTATCCATTTACAAATTTGGTATTAATAATAGGATACATATATATATTATAAAATGTCTTTTAAATGTTATCCTTTTAATTATAAAAATTTATTGTCTCGTTTAATTTGTACAATATTGTGATTTGTTTAGAAATTTTAAATTTTATTTCAATGAGATTTTACATTGTGAAAATTATTTTTATTTAATGCAGGGAAGCATAGTAACTTTTGATTGAATATTTACATGTTTCATTGTTTTTATTTATCAAAGTTAAGTCCTTATTCTTAATGAAAATAATTTTGGATTTAGTTAAGATTTGTTTAACATAATAGAATCTTATTGAGCTTTGATAATTTTAAGAAAGTCGATTTCATTAAAAAAATATAATTAATGTCAAAAGTAAAATTTTATAATATTCAAATAAATAAAATTTTATTTTCCGTTTAATTTTCATCTGATTATCAAATGAAAATATATTTAAAATCATGTGTAAATAACATAAGATGTGACAATTAAGTAGAACTATCACCTTATATTTAAAAATAAAGCTCATTTTTGAAGAGCTAAGAAATTTCTAAAAACTAAAATTATGAAAATAGATTTTATGTTCAATTTTAAATAATTTTACTAATTATAGTTATTCACGAGATTTACGATTACAAAATATCTAAATAATATCTTCCTGTTTTTTCAAAAAGCATGATTATAGCTACAATGATTGTTTTATCTGCCCTTATCCATCTAAATTTATAAAATAAAATATTTTTTAATTTCGTAATTTTAAAATAAAAGTTTGTTTCATTCGATATTTATTATTTATCTAAACAATAAATATTATTTCTGTTATATTCTGTAATATTTTATGTTGGAATTTTCTATCTACGAGTTTTATATAATTAGTTAAACTTATCAAAAATGGAAATTTTATGTGATGATATAGAAAATCAATTAAATTGGAATTTTAAAAATTATTAAATCAATTATATTATGAATATTATTATTATAAAAAGATATGATAATTTGAGAATTCACTTTTATTGAAAATGTTAACTTATTCTATAAAAACATAAATTTAGAAAGTATTTTTAAATTTTGTCCGCTTTTAGGTTGTGTGAAACTAAAAATTGTCATTTAAAATTATGAATAATTATTTGGTTTGTTGACAAAGTCATTTATTATCCATGAATAATAAATTGAGTGAATAAAATTGTTTCCATAGCTTTCAATATATGTACTAAGTTTTACTTTCATAAAAATTGTTTATTTTTCAATTATAATATTCTCACTTAGATCTACTCATATTTAATTTATATCTCCTAAAATTTTGGAAATACCTTTGATGTGCAGGAAATATTATGTCCACACGATTTGTTCCCCACTAACTAATTTCAGCTGCTAAAATCCTCATATTTTTTTAATAGAAAGATTTCATGAAAATCATCAATGAGTTAAATGCAGAAGTACAGGCTAACATATCACCAAATGAAAATATTTTCATTTGATCCACAATATACTTCACTATCTCTATTCTCTGAGCATACATTGATTCTCATTTAATATTCTTATGTACGAATCAACTCTTTATTCCAGCCACAGTATGATGTTGGATCGTTTATATTAATTCAAATTGTCGATGAAAAATTATCAACAATAGCTATTCTATGAGTTTTCATGTTGTTTTCTTGAAAATAAATATCTTGTAGAAGTCCACAATAAACAGATTTGAATTTAATATTTTCTTCAAAAATAATAGTTTAAAAACATTTCTCAATTAAATGAAATTTAAAAATCTTCTAAAAAATTTAAAAGCAATTATCATCATTCTTAATGTATTTTAAATATTTTCACATTATTATTAAATATAAAAGAAAAATCACACAAATTTCTATTCGAATTTAAAAATTGTTATGCTTTATAAGTGATTTATCTTTACTAGTATTTAGTTATAATGATATATTTTTTTCAAATAATGAAAGAAATAAATTCTTAATATGTCATAATTTAAATTGATATATATAAAATATATTTTATGAATAAACTTCCCTATTTTATGGGATAAAATTTGAAATTAACATGTGTTGATTATCTATTATATACAATTGGGATATTTATCAGTTTTTAATGATAATACGTGTGTAATTAGTCAAATAAAATTCCAATTTGATTATTTAGATAAGGAAATTAGACGTAAACAAAATATATAAAACATTTATTTTAATTATTTACTTTTTTATTTTGTTCAAATTATATATTTGTTGATGTTAAAATTTTTGTTTATAAACTTAACATTTTATAAATGAAATTTTTACAACTAATTTCCTGGAAAATAATATCAACGCCAGAATATATTTTGTATTTAAAATGAGCATTAATCTAGTAATCTTTATAATAGTTACGCTTGTGAGAGGTATTAAACTAAAACAATTACATTTTTTAACATACATAATTAATTTTACTTTCTTTGAATCAACTCGGGTAAAAATAAAAAAAATATTTACCGCATCTAAACCTGGGCATTGTAACATAACTGCAGTCATGGTTTCTGCATTTCGAACTGTGAGTTCTAAATTCTATTCATCAATCAAATATGATACAGGATTTGCATTCATTTTCGTCAAATTTTTTTTATTAATAATTTTAATACCTATTTATTTTAGGAACAAAAAAAAGTTAACAGCAGAAGAACGGAATCAAATAATAGTAAAATACAACGAAGGAAAAACGGCATCCGAGATAGCAGAATGGTTTAATTTTTAAAAGAACAACAGTATCAAGTGTAATATCGTTATATCGGAAAACTGGAAGAATATTGGCTAATCCCCGAGGTGGACTAAGAAACATAAAGTTTAATGAAGAGACATGTTTATCAATAAAAAACATGGTTGATGAAAATGCCTGTGTTACCTTTAAAGGAATTCAAGACAATCTTGCCACAATTAATATTTCGGTTTCGAAATCCACAATTTGTCGAACATTAAAAAATTTCCATTGTACTCTTATGCGAAGAAGTTTAATACCTGTTTTCCGCAATTATGCAGGAACAACTGAGTTAAGATATGAATATGCTGTAGCTTTTATGAAATTACTCGAAGAAGTAGATGATCACCTATTTTTATTCATTGACGAAGCGGGATTTTGTGCAACAATGCGAGCTTATAGCGGATACTCTTAAAAAGGAGAACCGGCAATTGTCTTCACTCGTGGATTAAGATCGCGTAATGTTTCTCTTTGTGCCGCAATTAACAAGATCGGTGTTGAAAAATTTAAAACACTTATAACTTCATATAATACATTGTGTAATGGCAAATATATGGAGAGATTTGTGGTTGATTTGGGAGCAAAAAATATGAATTGAGTCGTTTTGATGATGGACAATGTCTCATTTCATGAGAGTGCCTCTATTCAACAAAATAATCGCTTATAATGGGCATATTCTTTTGTATTTTCCTACTTATTCACCTTTTCACAAACCAATTGAGAACTGTTTTGCGAAATGGAAGGATTTTGTTTGGTGCAGTACTACAAAATGAAAGCCTGTTTACTCATTTGATAACAGAGTGCGGGAATTCAATATCAGCTGATGATTGTTCATGATACTGGCGAATCATGATGCGAAATATACGAAGATCGTTGAAAAGCGAAGTAATAAATGATTAATAAAATTGATTTCAATGACTATATATAGACTATTTGCGCATAAAACCTTTGTTTTTTAAATATAAATTTTAATTAAAAAAAATTTTTTTTGACGAAATTGAATGAAAAATTGACGAAAATGGATGGAAATCCCTATAATTTATATAAAAAATATATTGTCTAAGAATTGATATTTAAAAAGGAATCTATAATTTTTTCACGCATCAAATTTAGTTTGTACCAGTTCTTTAACTGGATTACTTCCGCCCATGTTATCATTATTCACATACAGAATAATTTTTCATTTCTACCTGTTAAAAATTAGCTATATTTGTTTGCTGAGCAAGAATTTGATAAAAAGTATTATCCACTGCCGATGCAAAAAATGTGATTCTAGATTTTTAATTAATTTTAATTTATTATAAAAAATATTACAAACTAGTCAGCCAACGCATAATTTTCAATGTATCTTATCATGATTATAAATATAATTTTCATGGTAAAAGAAAAATGCTATTTGAAATATGATTCAATTTATTTAATTCAACTTTGAAAAATATTTTTTGATTATTTGTGTTTGTTTACAAATTTGAGAATGAAAAAATAAATTCATTATTTATGCATTTAAGAATTTGAATACTAAATTTGAACAAATCTGAAACTATGAAATAAATATGAATTAAGATATTTATTTGAATTCATACTTTTTATTGATTTTAGCATTTACCAAAATGGCTTTTTAAAATGCATATTTATGTTTAAATTATCTTTAAATAACGATAAGGTTAAAATTAAGCGTAATTTTTATTCCTTATTTGTGATTCATATCTCAAGTTATGAAATAAATTATATAAAATTATAAACATGATAAAAATGTAAGGTTTTATAGTTTACTTATGTCATTATTCATGCTTTAAGAATAAAGTGATTTAATAATGATATTTATTGTCACTAAATTAAAATTTATGATGTTATTGTACTGGTAAAATTATGAAATCTTTTATTTATCCCCTTATCGCTTTTAAAATTGCTGAAATCATATAAATTTTAATAAACCAATAATCCTCTATCGCAATGATTAGGTTGGGATACAATCAACTATTTATAAAATTTAGATGTTTGATTAAACATATTTTATTCTCTAAAATTTCAAAATAAATAAAAGAAATCGTGTTTAATCTATTTGAGAGATAATAATTTGAAAGATTTTATATCCTTTAATAAACGGAAATAACAATTTTTTCAAATATTTTGTACATTAAAATATTGTGTATTTATTATGCAATAAAACAATATATAAAGTCCTAAATTTTTTGAAAGTAGCTACTTTGATAATACTATTTGCCTCATATTAAAGATAAATTTAAATGAACTTATAATGCAACAAAAAATGTCCCTTTTAGTACTTTGTCCTAAATTAAATAAATTAAAATTTAAAATGTGAGAATAAATCGATTCTTAGTAAAAATAAGAAAAGAATTATTAAAACTGTATCATTAAATCTTATGTTTCATAATTTAAATTCCTATGTATTTAAGTTTGTTTTTAAACATTAACAAAGAAAAGATTTTATACTCAAATGATAGAAAAAATAACATATCTTAATATATATTTTTTTAATTAATATGTGATAAAATTAAAAATTTAAAAATTTATGAATTTAATTGAAAGTTAAATTCATTCAATTATCTGATGTTAATATAGTTTAAAAGGCAATATAATACTAATTGAAATTATATCGACGATTATTTCAAAATATATAAATTTCCTAATTTAGAAATTTTTTATTAAATAATATGATAACAACTAGATTAGCTAATTGAATTCATTATTTTTAAAAAAAATGTTTCACAAATACAAGATGAAATTCAGACGAAAATCACAATTTAAAATATTAGAATCATAGAATATATTTTTATTATTTTTTCAAAAACAATTTTTATAAACAAATTTTTTTATCCATTTTGATATGATACTACTCCTTTATTGAATTTTCCCCCTAAAATATGATTCATTTTAATTTTAAAATTTTTGAGATATCAATTGATTTTAATGGTTATTTTATGAGTTCAAAAATCAACAGGTCTTTTTAAAGATTTTATTATAGATATTTTAAGAATGTAATCAAACTTTCCATGTATCTTAACAAAATAAAAGATATCTTTGAAAGAAGTATAATAAAAATATTAAATGGAGAACCTTTTCAAATGATGTCAATATTTCTTTCAGGACATTATTTTTCGTAAATATAATCCTATTTGTAATATGTGTTTTCTCTAAAATAGGTAACTTAATTTATTACGAACATATAAACCTAAAAAATGGTTAAATAAAATTAAATCATCAAAATTAGTTGATCAGTTTATATGAGGATACAAATTTCATAAAACTATGTTTCTATATTTTTTATAAATATTTTTAAAGTAATTTTTAGATTAAATACGTTTTTAGAAAGTTAGTGTGGTTATAAATACTAAGAAAATTTTGATTTATATTGATAGAAAAGTTTAAATTTTTGAAATTTATATTTTAGAAAAGATGGTTTAAATGAAATTAATATTTTTATAAATGATATTTATTCATATAAAATCAGAAGAATAAAAATTTGCATGGTATTAAATTTTTTTTAATTATGTAAAACAATTTTTTTCGTTGTGAGAAGTATAATAACAAGATATTAATATGTAAGAAATAAAAAAAAATATCAAACGATTGATGAAAGATCTTAATTTATTAATTGCAAAATTATCGAGATGTAAAAATATTCTCTTTTAGAAAGGGTCAACAGATTAAGAAAAAATATATTTTATTTTTACATAAAACTATTTTTTACAATTTATTTATGGAAGAATAGATTAAATACGATTTTGAAATTTTGTAAATTTTAGACTAATAGTATATTTGATGTATTATCAAATAAAATGATAAAAAAACGTATAAAAACAGTAAACCTGTTTTTGCGGACATGTAAAATGATTTTTTCGATATAATGTCAGAATAGCATAACCCCATCTATAAAAATTAAAAAATCTTGGATGAAATAATTGAATTTACATATTACGAATATAAAATGGTTGCTTTTCGATGTATGAATTATGATATATATTTTAACGAGGAACTGTCGCTATTAAATGTCAACATTAAGTTATACTGTATGTGAAAAACTCGTTATCTATTGCAGTCTCTTCACCATTATTAAAACCAGCCATATGAATTTCCTATAATACATGCATGTGTTTTTTGAACTAATGTTCAATTCTTTTAAAGATTTACATATTTTTATTCTATTTATATTGCTCTGTAAAAAAATCATTCTCTTACACACAATCAACAAAATCTCCATTAAGTGCTTATAATAATTTTGAACGTAAATACTAATGTTAATTGCATGATATCTTGTTTCTGTTAATTTTTATTCTGCCACATTCTTATTTTATACATTAAAACATATATGATTCGTCTAAAATAATATAATAAACTCAATATTATTCATTAATAAATCCTATTAAGTATTTCTTAAACCTGAGAATATAAATTGACATAGATTTTCATTTAGAACCTTACTCTTATTAATTTAGTTGAGGTTTATGTCTTATTTATATCACTAAACATACCAGGCAACTCACTTTTAGTGAATATTTTTTTCTCTTGCGTTAGTATTTATTTATAAAGATTTCAAATTAATTATACGTTTATTTCAATAATTTAGATACAATATTTAAAATGCAGAATTTATAAACTAAACATACTTATTTGTATTTAAACATGAAATGAGAGAACTAATGAATCGCATTTTTCAATCCAGAAAATGTTAACATTGAGAAATATTACCAGTTCATAATTTATTAATCGTTTTAAGAAAATTTTTGGTTGCAATAACTTTTAAGATATTTTCTAACTATGATATTTCAAAGAAAAATCTTGAATATAATGAATTTATTAATTTCTCGAGAAAGCAAAAATGATCATTTTTCTTCCAATACAGACCATTAAGTTTTATAAAATATAAGAATTCGGGAAGTCTACTCAGATAAAGATATTTTTTATAACTTGATTTATACGATATAGAAGTAAACTAGTTTCGTATTTAAAATATTTTAACGAGTTCGATAAAGTTTGCCTCAATAAAACTGAAATATAAACTTTGGATACATTACATAAAAACAGATAACGTTTTTGGTGCTCGTTTTGTCTGAAAATTAAGTGAATAAACGTTGAAATTAATTATGAACAACCACCATTCTATTTTTTCAATGTTATGAATATGTAGGATATAAAAAGGTGTAATATTTACGAGGAAATTATTGAGTTAAACTGCTCGATATTCTCCATCGAACAGGAAAATAACAGCATCAAATATAATCTCATACTATCTTTACAGGCAAAATCTGAGGATTAATTTTTTATATTTGTTTATAATGAAAGAAATATTCAGATGTAATATATTTTTATGTTCAACAAACCGCCTCCTTGAAAATGCTATTTGAAAAAATACAACTTTAAAAACAAATTGAAGAGGCTGAAGACAAACAAGATAAAAGAGACTAACCGAGATGAGATTATTGTAAAAAATTTTTTTCGTGATTTTTAAATTAATTAGTTGATATATTTACATTATTTTTGAATCAACAGATAATCGAATTTTTTCATTTGTTTTTTTAAGGAATAATAATCAGAATTAACCAGAAATAAGTCAGCTTTTTTATAATAAAAATATTTTAGTTTCTCATATAGAATCAACATGTACGCCATATGTTGATTTATTAAAACTTATAAAAGTTTTTATTTATTTATGATTATTATAAGAAATAAAGAAAAAATTTACGTATTAATTTTCATATTAATTGAAATGTAGTCGTAGAGATGAGTAAAATTTTGACAGAAAAGACCAAATATTTCTTTCATTATTTTTATGTCTTTATGTTACTTCTTATTTAATATCGAAATATTATTTGACGGCATCTGAATCAATTTTTTTATGCTTATTTATCTCATACGATAGAACTATCATTGTAAAGTATTTAACAAATTCTAATTCTAATTGAAAGTAAAATTCAATAACTTATAAATTTCAGTTAGAAAGTCAAAAGGACGCTAGATTTTGAAACAATTACATGAGATTTAAAGTAGATCTGGTTCTTTAAACATTATGAAAATTAATAGATCAATGTAGTTAATGTTCATATAAGTCTTTGATAGAGCAAATGATAGATAATCTATTGCTTTTTAATAATTAGTAATTTAATGAATAAAAAAGTATCATATGTATTCAACATCTTAATCTCGTTCAATAGACTTTGATAAACATTTCAAATATTCATGAGGTTTAAATAAGCATCTTCGTAAAATCAACTTAGAGTGTCAATAATCAATCCAAAGTTGGACGCCAACATACGAAATTATCTTGATGTTTTGAGAGCATTATATATCTTAATTTTTTCTCACAAATCAATGGTTATTTTTTAGAAATCAAAACAAAAGCATTTATCACAAAATTCATTTTTTATGAAATTCGAAATTTACCTTTATAAAATTTAACCAAAAAGCATCTAAGAACTTTATAAATCTCAATTCATTCTATTTAATGTTAAAAGCTATATTTTTTAAAATATAACAATGCTATAGTAATTTTTATATTTTTTAATTTTCAAAAGTAAATTTTTACTTTACCTTGAGCTAATTTTATGTTGTAAATATGATTTTATGCACGATGTGAAAAAAATTTAACAAATACGATTGAATATTTATCATTATAAATGTATAATTTGTATATTTGATCATTCGTCTGTAAAGAGTAAAATATCTGTTTTCAAACAAATGATTGAATTTCGGGAAAAAAACGAATAACTCATTGTATATACTGTATACATACATTCTATTAACTTTTGAAAGTTATTTTCAATGTTCAATAATTTTAGTATCACATGTTTGGCAAAGTATATTATACTAAAATCAATATTTCAAGAATATATGGTGCACAATACACAATGATTAACTGACACCATAAAACTTGAGGTTTATCATTGGTAGCCTCAAAGGAAATTCTCTCAATGTATCAAATACAACAATTCGTAAATGACGAACATTCAAAAAGAAGAATCTTTTGAAATAGCCATCGTATAACAATCGAAAGGCAAAACCATTGTAAATTCCCATTTCGCTCATTATATTAGTTTTACCTTTTTATTTGATGCCTTAAACATCTTTAATACATGACCTTGAAAAAATGTCATGCTTATTAGACTTAGTGAGTAAAGATGGGATAAACATTATCTTTCAGGTTCAAGTAATAAACATAAAATTTTTGATTTGGGTCTTATTAACTTCTTAAAAATTCATTTATTTAAGACTATCACTGAATTTGCTGCTATTAATCAAATATTTTCATATTTAATTATGACTAAAATGCTGTTTTAGTTACCCTATTAAATCATGTCAATTGTGATAACTAAAAATTTTTTTAATTATTTATGAAATATAATCATTAACTGTATTCTCGTGAAAAAGAGCTGCCCAAATTTTAATTGAAACGGTCTTTTATAGAATGAATATACTGGTGTTATTTATTCGAAACATGAATGAACTATACGCTTAATCATAATTTTCAGAGTAGGTTTTTTAAATGTGTGAATATATAATTAAATCTATGTATTAATGATAAACTATGTATTTTAAAATTATATTTATGTTAAACGTATTGTTTGGATATACTGTTTATCATTAACTACAAACAATAATAGGATTTAATGGGATATATGGAATCCCCAAAAGCTTTTAAACCTCATCTTATTCATGGTGGAATTTTTAAAATAAACATAAGCCCTATTTCGAAAAATGGAAAACACATGCTCTATTTCTATCCCTCAACAGTATATTAACGATTTTCAATTTTCAGAAAGGTGCTAGCTTTATTTAGCTTGAAGAATCCTGAATTAAATAAAGGAACAAACATAACTGATTAAATATATAATAATGGCGGCGATAAACGAAAATTCATATCCAATTTTAATAAATATCACATATACTAATTCTCAATTTTATGTTCAATATATAATAATGATCGATTTAAGGTTATCACAACTGATGGAAAATTTGACTCCACGAAGGCGAAAGTTTAAATGTTAATAACAGCATGTAAATAAGATTTCTTTATCATCTTCCAATAGATATATGAAAGGGAAATTGTTAAAAATAGTTATTATCAATCATTTGGTTCATTACTGACAGTAGTTTTTCTTGTTATAAAAATATAAAATATTTTTTTGAAGACAACAAATTTATCGTATTCAAATACTCATTACAATTTTTTAATGAATTGTAATTTGACTCAATATTGAAAAAGATAATTTTTTAAAATATTTTATCTTTCAAATGTTTTAATTTTTGATCTTAAGTTCATTTGTCATCTCAAAATTAAAAGATGAAGTAGCTAAACTTAATGAAAAAAACACGCTATGAGCACGCGTTCTACTTTATGTAATATTCAGTAAGAAAAATGTTTTTAACGGCCCATGAGTTTCTTCATTTTAATTTAAAATTAAATTATTCGTATAAGTTTTCCAGCTATAAAAAACGGAAATAAACTATTTTTAGAAAAGGTATATTTGTATGATTATAAACTTTGGCACCGTAATTGTCCTAAAAATTTTCTTGGTTCTTATGAGAGATTGGCATTATCATTTTCCATTAAAATACACTCATACTATGTATCTGCTTGTGAAACATTGAAATAATAAGAAGAACGTTAGTGAGTTGATATCAAAATTTGAACAGATAACTCAAGTGATATTTATATCAATATCATTTTTGCTTAAAAATAATTCAACTTTTAATTCATATTAAATCAGTCAACATCTTTTTCAGAATATTTTACAATGGTTTTAAATGAATAACACCTTTTGATGTAGTTTTTTGTAATGGTATATTGGTTTTACTCAAAAAATCATGTTTTAATATTTTCTCAAATAGAATTGCAGAAATAAAGCTCAAATTTTAATTTTATTTCACTTTATCTCGCATTAAATCAAATAACATACTCATGGTTTTTCGATTTAAAATCATCGCGAAAAGACATAAATAATAGACAAATTATTTACATGTTTTATGGTATGGAAAAGAGTCATAAATGGAATGATAATAACTTATATTGGAGTAAATTATTTGAAGAAATGAACTGAAAATAAATATTAACAATACATGTTTGACAGAAAAGTCTGGGAAATATTTTTCATCATAATTGTATCCTTGAATCGGTTTATCTTCTGACGTTCAATGTTTTAAGAAAATTTGTGAAAATACAAAATTTTGAGCATAAACATACGCGATATTATAAAGAAACATTTAGCCCAAATAAAACAAAAGATAAAAAATTGTACCCATTAAACGCAGGATATTTTATTATATTTCAATAAACCAACACGTAAAGTAAAATATCGTAAAATTATCTCTACGAGCTTTCGCAATGATTAAAAATGGAGTAATTTTTGGTCTTAATTTTTAAACTTGAACAAAATCTTAGCATTGAAATTATACCGACAACTTTTAACGGTGAGCAGTTTATTTAAAATATTAAACATAAAAGGTAATTTTAACGTCGTAGATGCAAAAAAATATTTGTAAAATTAGGAAATATCATTAATTCCAATCTCTTAAATACATAAAAATATTTTGAATGATCTAATTTTTAAAAATTCTTAAAAAAATGATCATTTATTAAATAAATGTTATGAGATAAAATCATACCTTGATAAACATGACACACATTTATAAGATATTTATGAGTATGGCTAAATATTAAATTTTTTAACATTTCGTTTTCATATAAAATTATGTCAAGTTTAACTAAAATAGCTATTTTTATTTTATCTTCATCTTCAAACTTTTTAGGCAACAGTTATCGAGAAGTGGTACAAAAAATAAAAAAAGAATGAAGAAGGATCTAAATGATGTAAACAGGTAAATTTCATAAGATCAATGTTGAATATCCTAGAATCAAAAATTCATGTTATTTCATTTAAAATGAAAGATTCATTAGATTTAAATTGGCTTGACCGATTATATAATTTAAAAAAAAACCATCGGGCAATCAATAATCATTTAAAAGATGAGATGGTTTCAGTAAACGAAATTAAACGAGACTGCGTGAAATAATTTATAATACATTGTTTCATTGTCAAGTTTGTTAGTTTCCCTTTTTTAAATAATAATTGGTAAAACCAAATGTGTCAATTTTAACTTCAGTATATCATATACATCCATATAAAAGAATATAGGATGCATAATCATATTTAATTACTTATTTTAATTAAAAATGTAGTTTCATTTCTAAATTTTTCTATAGTCGCTTTTGATTTGAAAGAAAATTAAAAGTAATTTTTAAATTAAATTCCTTTTTTCTCATTATCGAATGTGAAAAAAATTCAATTTAAGATTGAAGAAACACCATGATTTATATCCGAATAGCTAACAATTACTCAGTGTAACATCATAAATAAATAATTACTCTAAGAGAAAGAACATCCATTTTTGATGACTATTAAATCAAAGAACTCATCAAAACAAACAAAAATTGAATAATGTGATTTTTTCTAATATTTGATGTATATTTTCATTTTTGAAACTTTTAGTTATTATTTTATCATGAGTTTTTTTTATGTTACATGGGTGATTTCTCACGATTTCAATCGTTGATTTTGATTTATCTCGACCAAACAAAATAATATCAAACATGGTTTGATGAAAACGAATCTACGAAATCTGTTTAAGTTTTATAAATTAATAACCTTTATTAAAACTCAGAATAACTTAAAATTAAATGTTCTTTAAGTAAATATAGACATGAACTTCGATTTGACGTTTATATACACAAATGAATACCTTGAGTAAATAGAAAAAGGATTCTATAAAATATGAACTAATTAAACAACTTAAAGAGAGTTTTATCTTTTATTCCTTTTATATTTTTTACTTTGATGGTCCAATGGGAAATTTTAGTTCTCATTTTTTAAATCTTCTGAATTTTAACAACTTTTATGATTGAAATATCGATCATTAAGAAAATATAATTAAAACAATACATAAATGTAAATTCTTTATGCAGAGCTATTTTAAAACAATACCTCGTCCTACATATTCTAAAGAACATGGAACGTGATATATGTCTCGAACATTTGTTTAAATTGATAAGAGATTTAGTTTATTTGTTTAAAATTCGTTTAATTTCTATCGTGAATTATTTAAGCCGGGAAGCAATAAATGATAAACTTACATTATTTATATCATCAAAATTGTCCAAAATATTGTGATTGATATGTTTTTTGGCATCCATACTTTTTAATATATTATATTGAATTAATTCCTTAAAATTTCTTTTTAAGCTTTATCCTGGGCTCTGTTTGTATTTACTATCATAGTTATAGCTGAATTTAGGATATATTGATAGTTTGAAGAATATACTTATCTTAAAGATTTTTTGAATATTTCACTTTTCTCAAAATGAAATATAAAAATCGCACAATCATTTTGTGAATGTTGAGGCAGTTGTTATTTTATAATAAGCATAAAAATTAAGATTTAGAGCAAGTGTCAATGTTTTTTTCGATTTAAAACAATTATATATAATTTAGTATTTATCAATATTTTAGAATGAAGTAAGTGGAAATAATATTTTAAAAAATGTCTTTTCGATTATATTTTAAAACAATCACTCGTGAATTCCTGTGAGTAAATTTTTTTTAAATTAAAAGTCTCAATAAGTTTGTATTTTATACAAATGTTTGAATTGGATGTTTCTTCATAAAAATTCATCAGCAATCTTATCACCAAGTTTCAATCAAAATTATACAATACGATTTTCTTCTTTAATGTATTATTTTAGGTTTGATGCTTATTAAGATATTCTAATTTTTGTATAATTTCACTTTATTAAAATCATTTAATTGAAATAACTTTTATTTTTTAATTCATCATTAGAATTCTGTTTTTACATCGGATATGATTTGTAAAAAAGAGTTTATTTCTGATGAGTGGTTTCAAAAAAATCAAAAGAGAAATTTATTTTATTTTTCATAAAGACAGTTTTAATATAAATCATAAAAAGTGTTTTTAACTTCATTTTTTAATGTTTATAGATAATCTAGTAACGTTCGATGTTTATGGATGATTCTGTTTTAAGATTTCGTAATTTGAAAATAGCCTACGCAGTCTCCATTTTGAATATCATGCTAATTTCATTTATTTTAAAATATTTTTATTTTTAATTTATTTTCAGAAAAGGTTTCTTGCTTTCTAATTATCACATATTTGTTTACTTTTTTGAGGGATATATACAATTATGAATGATATATAGGGATATATTATCGTTTTAAATTACAAAAGATCAGACAAAAGAGCATGACTATGTGCAGAACCTAAATTATAGAGTAATTTAGGAATTAATGACATTAATTACCATCACCGTAACATTTTAGAATAGTATTATATTTATAATCATCCTTACGTTCCATGATTTAAAAGTAATGTGATACAAACTGAATTAAAGGCATATAAATCTGATAGCCTAATTTACAATTAAAAATGAAATTTTATTTTATTGGCATCGATTGTCTTCGCAGTTTTTTAATTTTTTTAATAAATCGTCCTCTAATAAATGCCAAAGATAATTTCAAATATTTTCAGACTAATTGGAAGCAATTTGAAGATAAATAAAATGTTTCATTATCTACTGATGATAGATATCCTATTACCATTTCAGGACAGTTACAAATAAATTAAATTCAGAAAAAATTATCATTGAGGCGGAAAAAATTTATGTTTGCATTTTTCATCGTCTTAGTAGTCGTCAAAGAATAATAAGAACACGATATCCAAATTTCTAAAGAAATTTTTTCATTAACTCATCAATATATGTTGCTACATTTTACAGATTTATCTCAGATAAGATTTATACTGAATTTTAAATTATGGTTTAAATAAAGGAATGGAAGTGTTTTTTCGATTGTTAAAGCTTTTGTTGGTCTTTTAGTGGTTTGAATGACCCAGAATATACAGAACTAAATTTTTTGGAATAGTTTAACACTTAAATTCTTATTTTCGTCTATTTCAAGAATTAAAGTTTTTTGCAGAGACTTCATAATAATTTTTTTAGTGTATAAAAATACACATTAGGCTGGATAACCTTAAGAACAAGCTCTCTAATTTTGATATTTTTGAAAAATTACCTCTGCTATTCAGAAGCACCATGTATGTGTTTGAACAAAATGTATAGTGTATTCTGTTTCAAATAGGGTACTTTTAAGTTCTTGTTTTTATGTCTAAGTGGCGTTAGAAATTCATACATTTATAAAACTGTTTGAGATTTTTTGCTCGGTTGATTTAGATTGACTCTAATCTAACATATAAAACGTTATGAATTTTATTTTGACATCGTTTAAAATTTTAATATTGATTCTATCGAGATAAATAACACATCTCTTTATGTAAGAATGATCTAATCTGATTTTAATTTGTATTTTATATTATATTGCCTACGTGTACCTGATTACGAATCATGATTACTCTAAATGAATTTCTTGGATTTGGATAACATTAGTTCTTTATCTGCTTTCACAGTGATGACAGCAATAAATGATGAATGTAATATTGTTCATCGACAAAGCTGAGCATAAACATATGGAAATCGAAAACACTGAAATTTTCAATTTATGATATTTAATCAAAAATGATTCTTAAATTAATTTTAATATTAGCTTTTTTAGTGATGATCTTTGCTCAAGAAGGAGGTTTTTAAAAGACAAGTGAAAGCATCACGGTTAACAAAATATTCAGATTGTAATACGAACTGCCACATATCGTATTCACAGAAATCGTCTCCGTAAGGAATAAATAGAAAAAACTGTGGCACAAGTCTCAAACGATGAGGTACCTAACAGAATTATACAACAACAATTCAAAATATATCATAATGATTCACCTTTAAAACAAAGCAAACATATAATGAAATTATGTTTCTATATACTTCTAGATAGTAATACAAGCAAATCTGATATGGAAGAAAAATCTGTTGTTTGCGGATGTTATTGTAAGCTTTTTTTTTATTTAAAAAAAAGCTTGGAAAGAATTAAAGAAAAAGGAAATATGTGCAGCAATCGTTAAAGCGACTCACAGATAGACTTTTTTTTGAATGTTTCAAGAAAATTATTGAGCTGAGTAAAGCAAATCTTAAAATATTATTACACAATATGTGATGATTGGAAGTTTATCTAACATGTGAGTACTGTTATATTGCACGAAATTAAATCGACATTGACTCAAACTCAAAATAAACTTAGCTGATGCAGGTAAATAGCTGAAATTGGAGATCCTTTGATGTTAAAAATATGCGATGACTGCTGAATTGTGAATTGATGTGATCGTCAATACAGTTTCTCATAAATCATTAATTAATACATACAAAATAAAATTTTGATTTCTTAACAGTTATTTTCTGGATAAATAATTTATTATATTAAATATATATATTACAATGGGATAAATTATCATATCTAAATTTATTTCGGTGATCCAGATGTCCTTTATTGAGTTTTATTTTCGTGTCAATTTTATGCACAAACGAAATGATTCTCGACGCAATCTGAAAATAAAAATGCAGTTTTTAATTTTTCATATTCTTATATTTGAAAATTAAAGAATATTAGATAAAATATTTTAAAATGGCATTCATGTGAAAAAACATCTAGCTTATGCATTTATTAGCAAAATGATGAAATTTCATCTGAAATGAACAATTTGACATTGTTACGATAATCCTATGATTTTTGGCATACATGTTTTTAATCATCTCACAATGACGAAATATGAATGTTTATACGATGGATAAGATACTGAGATGTAATGATATAATAATAAAATATGATTATCCTGGATAACTTCTGTCATGAAGATTTCTTAATCTATATTCCTATGAAAGATGTTTATCCCTTATTTTTCTTTTAAAATTAAAAGATTAAAAAATTGACACGTAAGAGATTGATCGATTTCAATATATCAAAGGCAGGTTTGATGAATAATATATTAAATTAGTATTATTCTACTTTTATATACCTTTAAAGCCTACATTCAGATTTCAATATCTTGGTTATATGATGATATATTGTGATCCTCCAATGATCTAAGCGAGTCTAGGTTCGAAAACAATTCTTTTAAAAATTATACACAACCTGAAAATATATTTTTTTTGAATTATCCAAACGAGACAGACGATCTTGAGGATATCGTCATTTTCTTCAAACATATATTATCACATTAATCATGTGAAAGAAAATCACACAATTATTTAAGAAGAAATATTTAAGTTATCAAAGAAAAATTTTCTCCTTTGATGGATAAATCAATTTTACAATGCTATAAATCTTCATTTTACTATTAACACATGAAATATCAATATTATATAAAATTCTAAAATTGAAACTACAAAAAAACAACAAAGATCAATAAAATTTTCGCGAAATCTTAGAGCACATTTAATATTTATTCATGGATATTTTTAAATATTTATTAAACTTCTAGGTTGCTGAAAAAAATAAAAACAAATTATGAGAATCAAATCATGAATCATTTTTAAGATAAACTTATGTTCAAAATAGAATGATTAACGAATCTTTTTTATTTGATGAACCATGTACATATTTAGAGGAAGTATTGACTCAAATAATATCAAGAGAAACACTTAAGTGTTTCGTGTAAATGTCGCGAGTTAATTAGCACGGAAAAAGTAAAACAGAGAGAGACAAAGAAATGCATGCGATAAGATAGGTAGTTAAATGATTAAAACCCCCGTTGAAAGGAGTAAACTTATAGTGTAAACAAACAATAAAAGAACTCGTTATAATCAACGTATATAGTCATTTACTGATCAAAATATCTCGATATTTGGAAACTAAAATTCATATAACTGTAAAATCGAGCATATTTTAGGATGGAAAAACACGTTTACTGTGTTTATATCGAAATGTGTAACTACGATTTTCTTAAAAGATCTAAATTAAAAATTGAACTATAAATTTTAGAAAAAGGAATCTAAACTCGAATTCTACAAAATGGGCTATAATAAATGTATTTAGAACTTCTCGAACAAATATATAAACAAAGAACAATTCTAGGAAAATGTTTCTTAATTCATATTGAAGTATTCTAAACAACTTCTAGTCCTACAGCATCTATTTAGCTAATCTGATAAAGCATGTCAAGATGTTTATTCAAGGTATCATCCAATTGAAAAATCGATATAATTTATTAAAGTTATTATTTTTTTGCAACGATATGTTTTAAAACTTGTTTTAAATGTTTTTAACTTGTTGAAAAATGCTATAAACATACAAAAACGAATGGTAACAACAGCTTTAACAGTTAACCAGAATCTAGAAAATAGATGAGCTTTATTCATTAGATGATATATTCTAGAATGTGCTATATTGTGAATACGTTGTTCGAAAATATCAATAATCTTGTGAAGGCATTTCCATCTCAAGTTATCATACCATCGACAATTTTAAAATATAAAACGGTCAAATTAGAAATATGATCGGTAGTAATATTCACATAATCCTTCATACTATTATCAAAGGCAACATATAATTGAGATACTAATATCTATCCTTTAATTGATCAACGGTAGAATGACACAAAATCTCAAAATAAAATATCGCGGAAACATATGAAGCTAGACAATATAATAAATGTTAAACACGCTTATGGTTTTTATTAATACATTATTTCAAGAAAAAAGGGATTAATCATTTGAAATTATCATTAAAATATCAATTAGATTTCTTTTATAATCGTTAAATATTATTTTATCTCAAACCCGTATATTCACATTGGATACTTATTTCGTACAGGCTTATAAAAATATTTAACATGGTTGATATAATTTTCAAACAATATTAAAATACGAAACTCTCTAGATTTTATTTTTATAAGTTTATGTTTATATAGAAATCTTCAAAAATTGTATTTTATAAAAAATCGTATTAAGACAATTAATATAACAAACTTTCTTAAGATACGAAAAAGATTTCCGGTGACAGTGCATAAACATCTAGTTTACTGAAAATACAGAAATTATCAATAATCAATAATTACTAATAAAATTAATCAAACAAAGAAATTGAATTAACAGCCGATACGATCGAATAAGAGAATATATTTTAACAATAAACTGTGATATTCATAACCATGTTCAAAATTATAAATAAATAAATGCAACACTGAGTTTTCCTATTTGTAAAGAAATGTCAAATAAAAGTTTTTAACCAATAAAATGTTTGCGTGAATTTAGATTAGAATAATTTTTTATCATAGTTCAAACAACAAAATTTATTGTTTTTTTGCTGTTTTTAAAATGTAAAAAATTTTTCCTTTTAAAATTAACACACAATCTGGTTTGATTATGTCCTTTTATAATCTAGTAATGTTTAATTTTTATGTATGGATTTACATGTCATTAAAAATCTTTAATATCACATCAAAGGATATCTTGAGAATCTATAAAATTTGTGAATTGTGAAATATTATTGAGCGAATAATTTTGAATTTGACATAAACACATAATTTATGAAATATTTTTAAATAAAATTTAAAATAATAAAATCTAATGAATCGATAGAAATTTAGAAGTAATTATAATTATTTTAAATTTGAAAATTACCTTATTTTCCATTAGACTTACAATATTCTTTCGCAATATAATGGGGATTGATTTTTAACTTAATTTATTACAAGTGCATATTTATTCATTTGATTACAAGATTGCTAGAATAGTAATTACTAGACGCATATTTTAGACATTTTAACATCACATAAAACTCAAATACTGAAGATATAATGATTTTATATTTATCTATTTGCATTTTTACAAAAATATCTCTGGAGTTATATTTGAACGATTTGATAAAGCATTGACGTTATTTTAGATGAAATACTTCCCGGAAAGTGAAAACTTTTAAATCTCCTATATTTAATGCCAATGAAATAAATATAACACTCGTAATCCATTTTCACAACGTTTATTTTGAATCAATTCCATTTTATTACATAACGTAGTTTATCAAAAAAGTTTCGAATCGATAAAATCAAAGGGTATAAAAATATAATTCAACACCTAATAACGTCTATATAAACAAGTTGCCCAAAATCCTGATTATCACATAGAATACTTGATAAAATGTATTGGTGTGATAACAGAATGAACGAATATATAATAACTTGTTTGATTTCATATACTTAAGAACATCATCAAGAGGAACTGTTTATAATTTATGAATGAAATCAAGTTAACCTTGCATGAATTGTCGTGACAGTATTAAATAAATTAAGAAAAATGTTTGAACAAAAAATTTCATGAGAAATTTAATTTCATATTTATATATATATATTTTTAATAGATAGGTTAGAATAGCAGTTATTTGATCAATGATGGGATTTTTGAATTTCTTTAAACCTCAAAGTATAACAGAGTGGATCAAAGACCATGTAATGTTGAGTTGCTTGTTAGAAAATTAGATTGTTATCTTTAATTTTTTAAACTGCTTTACATAAAAATCAAATAAGGTCTAACGCCTAAATGAGTAAAACATAAGAAACAATGAAAATAGACAATAAACTTAATTAATTTGATGATAACTATCTCATTTTAATTTGCATCATCAAATACTGATCTTCGAAAGATTAAGAAGGATCAATATTTACAAATATTATCATCGAAATGATGGAGGTATATACGAACATTTAATCACTTTTCGCAGCCTTTTAGAATCGAATCATAATTATTGAAAGAATTATTTTCATCAAATTTAGATAAATTCAAATAGCAGTGACAATTTTTAATCGACCATACATAAACGAGGAATAACATATGTTAAAAATGAAAATAATGACAAACAAGTAATATATCTTTTTGTCTAACAAAACGTAAGCAAATATAATAATTTTAAAATATTCGATGTATTTTCAAGAGATTTTTATGATTTCAAAAATGAAATGGTCTTTTTCTGTCATATATTTATTCTATACATTATCAAAAATTTTAAATTTCATAGTAAAACAAATTTTGGAATATCTAAGAATAATATGTGAGCTTAACTAAAAATAAATATCGAAATTTAAACCTTGAAAATCTTTTGTCTCAACTAATTAATATAATTTAATGAATTAAAAAGGTGGTTTGAAGATAAGTTCAAAATTTAGAAAAACAGCAAATCAAAGATATTGTAAAAAATTTACCGATGTCTTTTATATTTAAAAAACCTAATGAAATAAAAATTAGAATTCTATCGGATATTAAATTTACAAACGTTCAAAGCATCTAAATTCCGTGACCATTAAAGATATTTTCCGTTCAATCACGATGTAAAAAACTCAAAAGATAAATTCTTCAAAAATTATAATAAGATATATATACCTATTTAATTAATATTAAAGGCATTTATGTGCAAATAAGTTTGAATAATATCGTATTATATTAAAATATCAACAGTAAAGCGCATGATAATTTACTTATTGTAATCTAAAAAGTATAATATTGATTCAAAGAATACACTCTGACTTGTTTTCATTTCGCATGAGTGGAGTTTGTTAATTTTATTAAGAATCATTTTATAACCATTCATATTGTGTTTATAAATTTCGTTGTTTATTTTGATGAGCGTTATTTGTCAATTAAATGATTCATCAATTTTCTTCATTGTAGAATTTGAACCATGTATTTATAAAGTATATTTTTATTCTTCTTGTCTCATTTTAATGACTTTAAACATGTTCATTTCAAAAACCACATCAAAATAAAGATGAATAATCATCAATCATACATATATTACATAGATTTACATAAATATAATTTTTAATGCTGAAGATGTCGTGCCCAGTTGACTTTGGTAATACCATAAAACAATATTTATATCATAAATAAACAGTTGTTATTTTCCTATATTAACTCATAATTATCCTTTTCATTTTTCCAAATATTTCTAAGATACATGAAGTTAGCTGAATGTTTGATAGCTTAGATTTAAAATTATAATTAGAGAAAATAAATCTACAATTCATATCACATATTAATGGAGGTTTTTCTATCTTTTTTGGATGATGTATATGTAAAATTGATTTATAGAAATGTTTTCTCCGTAGTTTTTCAATTTTATTATTTTATTGTGATATATCTTCAAATTTGATTTATCAGCACTCGTTTTATGTGTTTTAACGTTCAAATTAGTTTATAGTTTTAAATATTTATAACATGCGAATAAATTCTATGGTAGATTATGAATATATTTTAAGTAATTTCTGGAGTAAGTATCAATGTTAATGTCTTTTCGCTAACCTATCAGTGTCACTTAAATATTTTATGATTAAACAATAGTTTTCGAATAGTTTATGAAGTAAGGATTGCTTTTGACATTTCCAAACACTCTATTATAGCATTCCTATATTTGCAAAATTAAATCCATCTTAACATTTATTTAAACTTCTGTATTTACCAGAGTAATAAATCAATGGTTTTGTATTGGAAATATTTCTAGAATTACACATGTTATATATTTGCTTGGAGAACATTAAATTTAATTTTGGTTTTAATTTAATAATAAATAATGTTTGATGTGATCTTTTTCATCCAAAATGCTTATCATTGAACATATTCAAATTACTTTATGTATCGAATCAATTCTCTTAATTCAACTCAATAAATTTAATGGTATAAAAGCATTATCAAGATTTGATTTGAATTTGTCGAATATGAATACAATATCCCAATTAAAGAAAAGATTAATTGTGTGAAGGACAAACTTTTGACAGTCTCAGACGCTAAAATATCAAAGCAAATTTGGATATATTTGAATGATCAAAGAAATTAGACATGACATTTATTTTTTTAAAAAGGCCTTAAATATTATTTGTCTTAAATTTCAGCTTCTAAGACAAATTAATAAACTGGTTAAGGTATTAAACAACGTACGTATCTGTGTTTTATTATCGTCAAAGATTCTTGTTATAGGCTCAATTTTTAAAATTATTCAGCAATAAATATTGAAAGAATAATATAATAAATAAAAACTTGTATTTTTTTTAAATTATATATTTTGGATTGAAAAATAATCGGAAATAAGTCATATTTTTGAACTTAAAATAAAAAATATTTATGTTTCGCTTATTGATTTACATGGTACTTTTTACAGTGGGTTTATAATTATTTTAAAAATCTTATATAAATAAATGAATGTTTAAAAATAAAATTTTTTTAATTGATGAATTATATGAGTGTAGATGTAACAAATGAGCATTATTCATATTCTCTCATTTTCTGTCACTATGTTACCTTTTATAAAATCTAGAACGTCTAGAAAACTGTGTATGAATAACATTTATAAGTCATTTATTTCATATTACAGAACAATCAAAGTAATGTAAAAAGGCTGTTTCATCTCATTGAATGTTTATATCAATCAGCTAATAAATATAGTTTACATTCTCAAAATCATGCTAAATTTTGGAATATTTACAATGAAGGTTTTTGTAGATCCGGTTCATTAAACAATATGAACATAAATTAATCAATATTTTGAAACGACATCTATGTCTGTGACGATGCAAAGTATTTTGAAGAATTTAACCATGTCAAAAGGATAAATTTAATTTATCATTATATATCAACGTATCAGCGGTTTTTTATAAACAGGAATACTCGTTTAATAAAGATGGTAAAATTTTCAAATAATCTGATAATTAAGTTAAATACATATTCGAAACATCTGCTTCTAGTTTTAATCTTCTTTCCATAGTATTATGCCATATCCTAAATTATAGTTAAGATTTGAGGGTATTTAGCTGATCATTGACTCTTTCACTTTCTCAAATAAATCAAGGATTATATTTTATTAATATAAATAAAAATAATTTATCAAAAATTTATTAATTTGAAAGTCGAAATTCACTTCAATAATATTTCACAAAAGAAAATAAGATCTTTCTAACTTGATAAATGTTGTTTTTTGTAAAGAGGATAGATTTTTTAAGAAATATAAAATAAAATTCGGTATTCAAAATATATTTACTTTTGTTTTTCATTTTATAACGAATAAGATCAGTTTCTATCAAAATCATTTTATATTTTCGCATATATGAATTAAATATTGGGAGTTAAATTTTTTCGTGTTAAAGTTAAAATTAAATCAATATAATTATAGAAACTTATTAAATTATTATTTTAAGATTTATCATAAAATTTGTAAACTTATTCATAAGTTTTTTCGAACAAATATTCAAAATATCAATCACAGATCATGAATTTTTAACTTATGTTAAATCCATATTTTAAATATATATAAAATATAGTTTGAAATTTTGCGGAATATATTTAAATTATTTGTGTTTTTCATCCATGAATACGAACATAAATCATAAATCATTAACCATAAAATATACAATAAAAATAGTCAGGTTTTTAAAAATCCAAGCAGAAATATAAAATTTTCTGTATTTGTAAAAAATATAACTTATCATAAATTAAGAATTCATAGAAACCTTCTTTAAATAATTAAATTTTTAAGTGAAATATTTGTAAAATAAACTTATTCTTTCCATTATTCATTGAAAATAAATATTCGATTAAATTATTTTTATCATAAATTTATTTTTCAACCATAAAGAAAAATAACTTTTTGTGTATGATTATTTCAAGAGGTAGAATAATGGAAATCTTTTTTGTTCTACTACATTAAAATATTATATCAATATTATTTGCATTTTTCTAAACATGATATTTTTAAATAATTAAAAATACCATGTTTAACTGTTAATTTTTAATACTAAATAATACATTACGATAAATTAATAGAATGAGAACCAAAAGACTTATAATTTATTCGGTTATTTTAAAATTTACTTTGCTTTAACACTATTTATCTGTTGATAATAAAATTTATTAGTATCTAAACTCAAATAAAACATTTCAGCATTTCTAAATTTATAAATCGTGAAGAAATGCGAAATCATTCAATGTTATATGTCATATTTTGATACAGTGAAGCAATTTAAATGTTTATATCAAACATGATACAGAAAGCCATCATAAACATATTAGTAAAATTACTGATTTATAATTTAATCGGAAGATCCAAAATATGTTTTTAATTTCTTTTATCTAGAAAATTGAGTAATTTTAAACATATTTTTGAATAAGCATTCAATAATTGTATTAAAAAATTTGTTAAAAGAATATGGACATCCATATATTCAATTTTCACGAATGACATTCTCAATCAAAAATTTTTACTTCCAATTTTCTACATAATATTTAACAACATACACAATCAATATCCATCCTAATCATCAATAAATTTTGTCCCATAAGATGCATCAACAAACTATATCATGAAAAGCCACAATTGAGAAAACGTTTGAATTTATGAAAATCGGAATGTTCAGTTTGAAATAATTAACGCATCGAATTTTACCACTTGTCGTTAAATGCCCGTGATCTTGTAAGAATGCATTATTGCACAAAAATATGTTGAAAAAGTTCGAAATAAAATGAAGTGTTACGCTGTAGAAAAGTAATATTGTGATATCCTTATGTTTACCGGTACTTTTATGCATCATTGGATTTTTCAGATCAGATTGTTTCTTGTCTAAACTAACATATTTTATTATAACTGAAATCCAATTAAACACTGAAACTTTCTAAATAGACGTTAATAATTAACTGGGTATTTTTTGTTATTTTGTAAGTTAAAAAACAATAATTCTTCTGTAAGTTATAAATATATTAATATATTGAATGAATACCACAAATTTTCATGTATCTTGTAAGTCTATACTTCTTCTGATTTAGTATTTTTAAAATAAAACTGTGTTAATTTTTTCTTTAATGCATTGAATTTCAAATCATACCTTCTAAAACTCTTAAAAAAATATTTCTTGTTTAATATCTACTTACATAGCGTATCTGGTTAAAAATTTAACAGATTAAGATGAACATAACTCATATTTTATTATGGATGTTATAGAAGAAAAATATATTGATCATTTTTAAAATTTTTTTCTTCGAATATAAGTATTCTTTCACCCGCAAAAATATTTTTTATCTTCTCTTAAAAAGTTTTATTATTAAAATTATACAGAACTCGCAACATTTAATTATTTGTTCAATGCGTTCGTTTATTCATCCAGAAATATAGATATCTGGTCTAACGGCATCTTTTGATTGTTTATTTCATGAATGATGCATAACACTCTTAACACAAAAAATGATTTACTTAACCTGTTTGACGCAATCTTTGGAAAAAATTGTTAAGATAAGAAATTTGAACTTATACTTTTATTTTCAGCTGCAAAGTATGTTTATCAATTTTTATCATGTTTTTAAATATTTGAATCAACTACATAATTTGAGTAACAGTTGAGTCTGGTTATTTAAAAAAACTATGTCAGAAATTTAAAAATAATAAAAAATCTATTCTTGTTTAATATAAAATGAGAACCTCTTTCCAATTACAAATTCAATAAAATTCCAAAACAAACAAAAATATTTCATCTATATATTATCGCTTCATTGAAACCGCATCGTGTGACATATATACTCTGTTAAATACCCATGCATTTCTTTTGCAATTATAAGTTTCAATACTTATGATACATAGAAAATTTTTTATCTTTATTCTTTTTTTAAAATTCTCAAAGTTATTTATTTTTTATCGAAATTATTTTATTGATGATATCATTGAAAATTTAATGATAATACATTACCTAATTTATCGTGAACATACATTATCAAAAATAATTATAAGTGGCATCATATGTTTTTCTTAAGATCGATTTATTATATTTAAAATTAATTTAGAAAGAGATGTATAAAAAAATAAGTTTTTTCAGTCATCTCAAAAATTCAAATAATTTTTGGAAAATGAGGATAATTTCAAATTATTAAGATATACCTATAATATGTGAATTTTAAAACTCTTAAAAGCATTATTTCTTGATATTAAAAGATTCTGAAATAACTTATTTGAGATTCATAAACAAATATTTTCAAAAAAGTTGATCAAAATATTTCTAATCCTTATAATTAATCACTTCTCAAATCGATTAAAAGATTTTCTGGTCTGCCAAATATGATGTTTTCTTTTAATAAATTTAAACACACCCTTCAAATTGTAGCCGAGCTGAAATATAGAAAAGTTTTTCGATTGATCGGCATCCCATTCATAAAAATTCTTTCCTTAATTACTAAAACCTACAGAAACAAAAATCTTAGATGAAGATCGATTGATGTCGAATGACGAAACCCCACTAATATCGGATTTAATTTTATCTATAATATTAATGTTGAAAATACCAAATATTGAAAAGTTTTTTGAATTGAACAGATAAATATTTGATCCGTATAAATAGTTATTAAAATAATTATTAAATTCATAAATTCCATAATATTTAATCGTTTCAATATCGTCCCGACCTTAAATTTAAATATATTTTACATCCAATTAATAACTCATCATTCCAGGTACGCTTGATAAAAAATTTATCTAATTCATCGAATTGGTGAAGTATTTTAAAGGTTCTTAAATCATACTTTTTAATATAAATAATTTTACTATTTCATTCTTCACAAATATTTCCATGAACGATGGTAAAAACATTCCAGATAAACTATGGAATGTGTTTGGAAATTGATAAATCTTTTTCATACTTCTTGAACAATAAATTACACCATTCCATAGAATAATATTATCAAATTGATTTATATCTAGACTATTTCTACAAAAACTTTTTTTTTCTGTCATTATCAGAAATACTCCTTAAAATGTGTCTATACTCGATATTAAAAATCTATCCAATAAAAAAATTACATCAATTCTGTTGTTTTTATAAATCCCAACAATATATTTCTCGTCATTGAAAAACTTGTTGAGATTTAATTCATAGTATGTAACGTGTCTGAATTAATATATAATTAACTTAGAGCTAAAATTTTTGAAATTAGTAAAAGATTCATATTTAAAAATAACTAATTTTTTCACCATGGGGTTCTCTGCTGAATACCCATATGTTGCAAGTAGGTTTCCACTCTATTTTTATTTTAATATCTACTTTTGATTCATTTATGCTACCAGAAAATCGTAAATTAAAAGATTTGCAGAATATTTCATTCTCGTTTATTATTGAAAGCATATTAGGATGACACGATATAATATTATCATCGTACTTATTTTATAAAATATTGATACCAAAAACATTGATACATTCACATCGGTCTTTAAAAACTTAAAGAACCTAATTGATTTATATCTTTGAAAACAATCGAAATACCTTCGATCTGCTTTGTAATGTTTTCTTTGACATTTAAAACTTATATTCATAATTTCAGTTTACCGTTTATATACAAACGAATTATTTTTTAGATTAGCAACATTAGCATTTTCATAATTTCGATGGGTATTCCCAAAGATGTTAATTTGGAAGAATTTATGCTAAAGTATAGAAAATATTATACTTCTTTTAATTTGTTGAAGATAAGACTGCTCTCAATCAAAATTTCATTTAGAGTTGATAAAATCTCGTATAAAAAGATAGCAGCAAACCTGTTCGGATATTTGTTTAATATTCTTCGAATATATGTAGGATTCATCTGAGTATCAATTATATTTATATTTCTTTTAAATTTACTAAAAATACGTTGAAATATTTATTTATTTTATCCTTAAAAACTAGATCTAAAATATTTTTTATATATTAATCGATTCAAAAAGTCTATATGGTGCTCAAATAAAAATGAAAGTAATTTTTGAAAATTGTTGTATTAATTTTTTAAATATAGCTCTTTCATGCTCAACTATATTCTTATACTAAGTGAATAATAAATATTTTGTGAAAAGATTTTTTAAATTTAGAAGTATCATTATATTTATATAATATATGATTACTGTCAATAAAATTCTTACTAATTGCACATTTAAAAATATAAAATATATTATATTTATACTACTCATATTTTTATTGTTTAGGCATAAATGCATTTAGAAAATATTTAAACGTTAAAAATTCTAGTATTTTTGATTAAGTTAAACAACTTTTGAATGTAAATGTAATATAATGCAAAATTTTATATTTTTACTTAAAAATTGATATTTTATCATTTTACAAGATTTTTTTGTATTTATTAGACACTTAATTTTCGCCTAAAAAAATAAAAACTAACCAAATTCCTATTTACAAATTTAAGTGAGAAATAGGACTGTCTTATTACTATATTTAACAAAAACATATTATCAGTTAGATGTATGAACAAAACATGTTCGTTGTTTATATAAATTAAATTACAAACGCAGATTCAGGTTTATAACAAAATAATAAAAAATAGGTAAATTTATTTATTCGATCATTTAAAATATAATGCATTTTAAAATACTCGGATGTTAACTTGAAATAAAATAAATGAAAATTGAATTTACAAATTAGAAAACTTTTTTATCGGTTTCCATACAATAGATAATAAACATTTTAAGCACATTCCACCATTCAAATATTGATATCCAGTATTCGGTTAAACTTTTACCCAGATTATTTGCATATTTTTAACATTTATTTTGGAAAATAACTTAATATGTATTATTTTATAAATTTACAAAATGATAATAATAACGAGTTATAAGATTCTTCACAAACGATAAAAGAATATATTTTATTTTATCTATATATCACACATATATTTTTAAAAGACTATTCCTCGAAAATAGGATTTACGGATAATATTATTTAAGGGCAACTTCTCTTACTCATAAGTTAAACCAAAAATTCTTTCATGATTAATTATCTGTTATATAAATACAATCTATATACTCATTAATGCATCAATATTTAACAAAGTACGTTAAATGTACTTATAAAATCGATATGAAATGTAAAAACTTATTAAAATCGTTACGTTCGAGTATAAAATATAATATTACTTAATCGAACAAAATTAAAATAAATATATATGAAATAGTTATATAAATATAATAAATCTATCATGAATAAAAATTAATTATGTTTCGATATCAAAGCTAATTTTCTTATTTATGAAATAATCAAACTTTTCTTAAATTTAATTTTGATTTTTTATCATATTTATTAAATATAGAATTTAAAGGAAACAATGACACTTTTATTATATAAATAAAACAAAATATGCCATTAAATTGTTATTATTATAAAGTATAAGTATTACACAATAAATGAGAATAGAATTATTCAATATTCAATAAATTATTGATAAAATTTATTCTCTTATCTACGATAGAAACTGACATCATATTAAAATATTTAATCATGGTTAAGATACATATAGGATAAATAAATTTTCTTATATTTTGAGATAATCCAGTTATTTAAATATAATTGAGAGAAATTTGTTTTTAGAACATTTTTCACTTAAACGAATTCAGTGATTAATTATTTAATATATCAATAAAGTGAAATTCTTATTTTTCAGGAATTCTCAAAAAATGAAATCAAAATACTCCGAAGAAAATTTTTTTACTTAAATATATCGAAAATACAATGGTAAAACTCTTTTTAATTTTATATTCATAATAATCTTCAGATTTAAGAATAAAAAATTACAAAATATTTTATATATCTGAAACTTCATATCGCAAAAGAGAATAAACTGATAAATATAATGTAACATTAAATCTTGGGATAAAAATAAATAAGATTACTTTCATATATAATTTTGATTGGTAAAATTATTTAATTATCGAATAGATTAGTTTTAAATTTATTTAGTAAATATCTATAATGTTAAATTCATTTTGAAATACATATTGTAATTTACAAATCTATCAACATTTGAATGTTCGAAAAATTTATGAAATAAAATTTATGTTTTCAAAAAAGTTAATGTACCATATGTTTTTATTTATTTGTATAGTTGAACAACTGAAATGTTTTATAAATAATGACAATTAGTCATCTTTCATAAATATAAGTTTCATACAGTGTTTTAATATGTTTAAACAATGATAAATTTAAATGTTAGTTTAATATTATTCATATCTAAATTCATCGCAAATATCTAACTGAAAATAATCTTTAAAATTCTTTGATTGAAATCATTAAAATTAATAATATCCATCTAAAATATTAAAAATATATCATCTTAGAATATTTGACTTAAAACTATGATTTCTGCAAAACCATACATATATTGAATTTATATTTTTAACATCTCCTCTAACTAAAAATAAACAACTTCGCAACCTGACATATTAACATCTAATTAACTGATGAATTTATTTTTTTCTCAAATTTAAAAAACAAAACTGATATTTTAACTTCAATGGAAAGATAATTATTTTCCGCCTAATATAAATTTGTTATAAAATTATTTTATTTATAAATAAAAAAATTGTCTAACTTTAAACACACCGTCGATAAAAATTGGAGTTTTAAGTAAATGGAATTTAGATAAATATCCAAAAAATGGCATTCAAAAATGGCCGAAGTTACATCTATTCATTTCATCACAGATGATATTTTTCATGGAATGAAAATTTTTAATATTATAAAATGTAAATGAGGCTAAATTATTATTTGATATATAATATTTGTTTTGTATCGTCACTTATCAAGAATAAATAATAAAATTTTTGATTAGGAAAAATAACATATTTTATTCTTTTTAATTTATATTAATGAATAAATTTATTTATTGAATTTAACATTCAGAATTAAAAACAAAAAATATCTCAATAAATTGGTTTATATATATAAATAATATTTCATGAATAAATATGAAAATATCTTAAATAATCTTGTATCTATGAATGGTCTCATTTAATTAAATACTAATTGAACAAAACATGACTAATCTAGTAAAAAGTAGCTACATCAATGTGATATATCAGAGAAATTTCATCGTGTATATGTTATAATATATAAATTATGAGAAACGATTTACAAATTATTATAAAAGTACGAACCTCGCGAAGAAATTAATAAATGGACATTTTTGACATGAATTTTATGTTTTGAATATAACCAAATTTTATGAATTAAATGAGTCGAGTATAGGAAAAATTTTCTCCATTCGTTGCTAACCCAATTTTTGATATCAATTCTAATCAGAATTTGATTTAATTCTTCGAAAAATAAATTCATACATGATAATTGCTCAATTACAAATTCGCTTGCAGTCATCAATAATAAACATTTGATAGCTGTAACATTTTCTTTCAAATTTGATTTAGAACGACAGTTTTGAATAAGTAAATCAGTTACATAGTTCAAAAAATAACTATCGATTATTTCATAAAAAATTTCTTTTGATAAACTATCTTCTATGCATATATTTAGGATGTATTTATCTTGATAATTATATTGTTCGTCAACTGTATGAGACATCATGAATTTATATGCATAGACGGTTGAAGGGAAGAGCGTAATCAACAAATCTAGAAGTAAATTTATCGGAGTATTGTTTTTCTTCCTTCTAATAAAGTTTATATCACATATATTTTTAAAACATGTATAAAATTATTGTTTGACATATCTATCGATGGATATGAGTAATATGCTTGAATAAATAAACTTCTGGACTTATTTTGGAATAGTAATAAAAATCTTATTATCCATATCCAAAAATGATAAGTATAACTAAAAAATATTCAACATATACTGTTCCTCAACTTTATGAAAAATTGAACAATGCAAACGAAGTGTAATAACGAATATTTCGAAGCATTCATAATCGCAAATATCCTAAAATTTAAGCATTCTAAAATATGATAAAAATAACTTAATATATATAGGTTTAAAACTTTATTAAAACTGATTCTTAATAAAGAATTCATAAATTTGAAAAAATAGTTTAAGGATTACTAATTTTAATATTCAACATATTAAATGATATGAGAAATGTAAATTTATATTAGATTATCAAAAAAAATATTTGAACATTTCATTTATTTAAAAATTATATTTTTCTGTTAATTCTAAAAATGGTGTCTCGATTTAATAAATAAAAATTTTAGAAATAATACTATTATATAATTAAAAACAGTATTCTTTAACATTTTTTTATTTTTATAATTTAGGTTATTGCTAATCTTTATATATTCACAGGATAAAATTATTTAATTAAAATAATTATTTTCATTTAGATATTATGAAAATTGTCTATCATTATTCTAAAACGAAAAAATCTATCATATGATTAATGATAGGCATAAAAATATTAAATAAAATTTAGCTTATAATTTCAAGGTTAAAACATCCCAAATTTTAAATATTAATAATATTTGAAATCTCAAATAAAAAATTAATGTATTTTAATTTGACACGCAATGTTTTATCTACATATTTTGTTGACCTTAGATAATTTATCTAGAGAATTAATATTAAATATATTTATGTTTTACCAATTCAAATCATACATCTAATGTAAATTTTAATGATTAAATATATATTTGTATAAGCAACTTCTACTATTATTCACATTTATTTTAGAGATATATTTGTGATCAGATTCAATAAATTAGCTGAACAATTATAAAATTAATTTTGATTTCTTTATCTGATAAATGTATCAGTCTAATTTTTACGATTTCACATTTTATGTTTGTCTAAAAACACGAGTTAAATTTAATGTACATATTTTAGAAAAATGAAACTTGATCTTTTAAAATTTCAAAAAAATGAAAAAGGTATTAATGAACGATATTTAAGTTCAAAATATTGTAGTAACTCAAAAATATTAAGATATATCATTCATAAATTTTTTTAAATTACAGATTAATTTTAAAATTAATTTCTTTCGAATCGAATTTTTGGTGAAGATTATAAAATGAATTTTCCTAAGAAGATCTGAAATCCTTTAAAACGACTTAAAATCATGAGTGTGTATATGAAAGAAAAAATCTTAAAATCTGATTTTTTGAAAAAATTGCAAAATGAAAATATCTTTGCGAAATAAAAAATTTTTAGATATCTAAATTTGGTAAAAATAATAAATTCATTATATATTGAGTTTCAATATTAATAATTTAATTCGAACTGTAAAGTATTTCACAACATTTTAAAATTCTTAATACAATTCAAAATTTTTTTATCTTTCTGTAGAAAATAAATAAATATTAATGTTGGAAATTATAGAGTATATTTTAAATATAATATTTTAAATTCATTTTAATTTAGTTTCATTTATGTTATTTTATAAATATTTAAATCTCTTAAGAAGGCAAACTATGACCAATTTTAAACAATGAAAATTCATAAAAAATGAAGATATAAAATTATTATTTTGACATCGATTAAATATCTCTGTCAAGTTAACGAAAAAAGTATTTTTGGTTTTTATATTTTAATATTTAGTTTTTTTGATCAAATAGCGTAACTATAATGATGTTACAATCGAAAATTCTATCAATTACAATTATATTAGTTTACTGTACATTAGATTAATTAAAATGTTCAAATGAAAATTAAATATAATATTAATATATATTTATTAATGCTAATAATTAAATTGAATTTTAATAATTCCAAAAGAATTATCATATATTTTGATGCAGATAAATATGGTAAAATATAAATAGGAGTGTTTAACAACTAATGGAAAATAATAATGTTTAAAATGCTCCTATGGGGCCTAAACACACATTTAGAATTTTCAAAATAAAAATTTATATTTTAAATACTTAATTGTAACGAAAGGTTAAAAAAAATTATTTCAAACATTTAAAATGCAACATATTTTGTGTCTTTTTATATAAAATTTGTTTAAGTAATTCTAAAATTTATTCACATACTTATTTTAAATAATATTAATAAAATCTAATTTTGAATGGGAATAAAATTTACGTGTAATAAATATACATTGATATTTAATTTAATTAAAATTCTAATTTGAAAAAGCATTATTTAATTTTTTTGTGATAATGCAAAACTTAATTTTACACATGAAACATATCTATTTAAAAATTTCTTTTGATAATGTGATAAAGTTTAAAAATGTGATAATCTAAATATTAGAATTTATCTTACACTGTATTTAATAAATAATTTAGTTTAATTAACAAATCCACACTAATATGAAAATAATATCATAACTTTGAATTCATCTCGTTAAAATAAAATTTACAGTTTTTAAGCATTCTTTTTATTATATAAACCGAATGTTCATTCATTTGATATTTTCGGTTATCTTTTTTATTTATTGTAAAAACGATGTTTAATGTCATTTTAATCTGAAAATTATTTAAAATTGTTATGTTTACATATTAAAACCATATAATAAATCATTATATATAATTTATTCACATATTAAATTAAAATTTTATGGTTATTTTTCCTATTTAACTTAAGATGTAACATTTCTGTTCTAAATTTCATTTTTAGATAGGTTCATTAAATTCAAATTTTATTCTTTACATTTGCAAAAAGTAATAATTTAAGGACGTTTCGTGTTAATTATCATAATATCGTGATTTTTTATGAATTTTTTATTTTAAAATAGGCAGGAATTATAACTCATAAAATTTAATTTATTTCTTAGAATATTTATGAATTGAAATACATTTTAAATTTCAAAATGATAAGATATTATTAAGAACTAGTTTAAAATATGTTCCCATGTCGTTTGAAAATATAAATATTTAAATCGATTATATTTTACATATTTATAGAAATTATCTTAAAATTACAATCAGTCTTAGAATGAGAAATTTTTTCTCGTTCGTATAAAAAAAACATTATGTTTTTTGATGTATCTACTTTTTTTAATGTGTTTAAACAAAAAAAGTGTCTTACTAAAAAAAGTAAACAGAAAAGTTACACACCAATACTTATAAAACGGGTAAGTTGTTAAAATATCTGATAATGCACAAATATACTCAAAACAGCCATTCTATTAAAAAAGACAAAAAACTGCTTAATGTTGCGTATATTTAAACTCAAAATATTTTAACTTTTATAAAATTCATAGTCATTGCGTTTGTAATTTTAACATTTTATATCGTATATTTGACATATTTATAGAAATTTGAATAATACTTGTTTTATTTCAACAATATTCATAATTATGATATATTTAAGATACGACGAGTTAAAGTAGATTCAAAAAAGTGATCAGTTAATAATTCGAAACGCTAATCAGTATAAGTTAAAATATAGAGGAAATAAAAAATGATAACTTGTATTGAAAGAACAAAAATGATTAGAAAAACTTAAACCAATGATAATTATAAAATTTACATGAATTTTTTATTCAAAAATCGTGAATATTTTTTATTTTAAATATCATGGATTGTAAATTCAACTGAGTGCATGTCAAATTTGTGAATATATCAAGGTTTATTTTTTACCTGAAATAGAAGGAATTCAGAATAACATTTTTTTCTCCTAAGACAGTTAAACAAATATTCCAACAAATTGTTAGAAATATTATTGTTTGAAAGGAAATCATTTGGTAAAAATAGATAATAGAATTGATAACTATAAGAAATTTTAGATTGAATGGTTTTAATTATGACTTTAAGAATAAATTCTGCATTCACTTTGACGAAAGATATTTTATGGTTTATATCCATGAAATGAAACATGTCTCTATATGTAAATTCTGTATCATATTTGACTGCTTTAAAGTATTTGGATCTGCGAATCTTTTAATAAAAATATTATTTACCTTTAAAATGAAATTTCTAAGTCCATTCAACTTCATGAATATTGAAAAACATTGAGAATATTCAAATAAATTTAATAAAATTCGAGTAGGAATAAATTGATGAAAATCGGCGTGATAAAATAAAGCGTATCGTATCATTCCCTTCATATAATTTAACTTTCTTTTAAGAATCTATAATTCTAAATATATACATATGTGACATGGTCATGTTTAAGTGATATTTTCTGTAAAATCTCCATAACAATAAATGATGAGGATATATTATAAGGAATATTAAAAATAACATTGGCCCATTCATATTCAAGATAAAGTTGAAAAAAGTAAAATTCATTAACATCATCTTTTAAAATCTAGATTCTTTCTGGTATCTTACGCATAATCCAATTCCTATTAACGAATCTGACTGAGAGATTTCTGGGTCAATGCAAACATGTATTAATTCAAATAGGTCAATTATTTCAAATATTTCAGATTTCTAAAATTTTATATTTAATAATTAGTATAACAATAATAAACAACCACATTTATATTCATGTTCTAAGGATATAGAATATATTCAAAGAAGATATTAAAAACTTAAAACTAAAATACATAACATTTTAAACAATGTACATCATATCCATTTACATATATTTGACATGAACTTAGTAAAATCGATGAAACTTATAAACTGTAAATCTATGAATAGATAAATGATGACAATTATAAGTTTTAACAACATACACTAAAACAAGACAAGCTATCAACGTTTAAAATTTTAAGTCTTTTTGGTTGATTTTGCTTTGCAGTTTATGTCTATATAAACTTTTAACAACCAATAAAATTTAAAATATTAAAATATTCTGATTAGAAAATATCACAAACATTCACTCAAAATTCATCACCATTATGTTGATAAAAATCTTGTTATCAAAATTTGATAACTTTGAAAATTAAATATGATTTATTGAACAGATATTTCTCTGTCCATTTTTTAAAAACATTTGGAATATAATTTGAGTATATCTATAAATATATAACTAATCT
The DNA here is from genome assembly GCA_024349245.1 of Neodontobutis hainanensis. Lineage (NCBI taxonomy): Eukaryota > Metazoa > Chordata > Actinopteri > Gobiiformes > Odontobutidae > Neodontobutis > Neodontobutis hainanensis. The sequence goes on along the minus strand of JALDNG010000323.1, from coordinate 149,848 downwards.
TGTTGATACGTTTAAGAATTTATAAATTTATTTCAGATAATTTAATTAAAACTTCAGAAATATTTTTATAATATTTATGATAAATTATTGAGAATTTTAACGAAATAGGTAAATTATATGGTGTTTTCATTCACTAAATTACGAAAATAAAATGGGCAAAATAAAAAAAGTTTGGAAAGATATGCAAACTTTTTAGATAAATTTATTTATTTATAATTAATATATAATGTTTAATTAATAAATGATAAATATTTGAGTTAGATCTGAAACAATTATTTCAAGAGATGAATATATATTTGTAATATTATTTGAAATTTTTTAATATTAAATGCTTCAAATATAATAATTTTAGCTCATGAAAATGTGTAAAACGGTAATTTACGTTTGTATTACATTAAATTTCTTTTACAAATCAAGTTATGTAAATTATATATTTGAGGAAAACAAACATGAAAAATTTTCATTTTTTGTCGAAATATCCTTTATGATATTTGAGATTAAGTGATATGAATTAAAATTAAGAAATGAATTACTTAAAAAAGCCAGAAATATACTTAAATATAATTTTTGCTATAATTTAGAAACGATCCCTTTTTATTATTTTTATCAAAAAAATATTTGAATTTTTAGAATAGATAAATTTCAGATAAATCAAATTAATATTGCGTAATTTTTTATTCGAGCAGAAATCTTTACTCGATCTGTTTTTTGGAAAATTAATTGTTTTTTAAGTCGTTATCTAAAAATAAAAATATTACTTCTATTCATTGAGATAGATTTAATGATAGTTGAATATAAAAATTAATTTTCCAAAAATTTGGAGAAATATATTTTTTAGGAATTTTAATGAGGTATGGCAAAAATAAATTTTATCCTAACAATATTTTATTTGATATAAGAAATTTTCAACGATAAAAAATAAAATTAAGTATATATTAACACAGTATAAAAATAATTTATACAGAAAAATAATTTGATAAATTATTGAAAAATATATATTCAGGGAAATAGAGGTAGTTCGTTATCAACAATACCTGATCGTTGAACCATGAATGAAATTTTAATATTTTGATAACATACGTTGAGTCATGAATTTTTACCTTTTGTAGGAGATAAGAAAATCTCCAAAATTTACAATTCAAATCAAATGTTAACAGCTAATCGTATCAGTTATTATAAAATAGCTTTTGAATCTATGAAAATTCATTAATAATATAGTTAAACCGTATTAAGATAGGCGTAACTACGGTAATATAAACAGAATTTGAAGGTGTTTGAAGAAGAAATAATTTTACTTTTCTTTTAAAAACAACTAATTCTATTAAAATTCGGAGATTTTTCCAAATCGCAAGTGGTAGCTAATTTTACCTGATTGATAAAATTATCAACTATTGATTTCCCCAATTCAAGAAATTTAAAACAACGTCCTGAAAGATCGAATTCATAGATATATTCTGAGATAATATTCCCAAAAATTTTAAGAACAAATATTTCATATACATATTACATTCAGTAAATAAAAAAGTTTTATGTATTAGATTTGTAGTTTACCAATAATCCAAACATAAGCATATGTATTAGACTTATTAATCTCTTTTTAATTTAATATTATTTGTTATGAAATAATTTTATAAAAATTAAAAAATATTGAATAAAAATTGAACAATATAAAATTCAGATTTCAAACTGCATAATATTTTTAAGATTAAACCCGAAATATTATAAAGATAAATAGGTTTATACTGTTAAATAAGATATTATAGATAATATGTATTATAATTAATATTATAAATGGATTAACTAATTATCATGAAGAACTTTAAAAATTTACACATTATACTATTAAAACCCATTTAAAAAAATGAAAAGGTTTAAACATAGATAAATGGGGTATTATATTTTACCTTACAATGCTTTAATAATAAATAAACTGCTGCAACTTGATGAAACATTTTGTTATGTTCAAGATCAATTTCATCACATTTCAAGCATGACCGCATATCGAAGTCTTGAATATTTTTAAAATCATTAGATTTTGAAGTTTTTGAATCTCGTTATTTCGAATTATTTACGATTTATATTTTTTTCAAACCTTGAGTCTATATTTTCTCATATTCAGTATTTATTTTGTTTTCAAATATATTTATGTCAAATGATTGATATATTGTTTGACTTGCGTTCGAAACCTTTATATATTTATAATTATACAAATTGGATGATTATATCTTTAAATTTTGGTTGAAGTTTACATTTACAAGAGGCCAACTGAAGGCATTCTTCAATTAGATCATAAAAATACTCATTGAAATTATTGATATCGTTTTTTTGTTTTTAAATGTGGATAAATTACATAATTGTAATATTATCTGTTCAAATTCTTCATCATTGAATAGATTAAAAAAAATTGTTGTGCAAAAGAATACTTTTAGTCCAATATACAAAAAGTCATCATCTTCATGTCTAGTATATTGAACAATGGAGTTTATCAATATCTTTTATATATTTAAAGAATACATGTTTAAACATATCAATAGATGATTTACAGAAAAGAATTTGATAGCGTCGTAATATCCTGAAATCTTATTTTATAGAACAATTGATAAATTGTTGAAAATATTTAGAAAGAATCGAAATTGATCAATTAAAAATATTTTGTTAATAAAACATAACTGTGAATAAAAATATTCATTTAATATGTAAATCTCAAGAAAATCTTTTTCACAAAGATCTCCGAATGATCTTAAGAAAAAGAAACTGCAGATATACGAAGTATACATTTCGTACTGTTTTAAAAATATAATTAAAATAAAAGACTGACATTCTCATGTCATTGAATATACAGTCAATATATTCATTTTATACATTCAATCTTCCAGTAACTAAAAAGATTCATGAGGTTAAGAAACATCAATTTAAATTTCATATTTTAAATAGAATACATTAATAATAATAAAAATTACAATGATCTGTGTGAAGTTTTGAATCATATTTGAAAACAATTTTCTGAGGTAATGATTCTACTGAAGATGTAATATTGAACAAAACTCTAAAATTTTGACCAATAAATTTACGATATCATCAAATTTTTGCACTGGATATAATTAGACGAGTCAATTTCCTCAAGATGTTCTGACCATTCTTGAAGAATAAAGTCCATAATATTTAATGGAAAATGGATAATCTTATCAAAACACACGATTATTATTTAGTTATTAAAGAATAAATAATTTCACAAATTATCTAATATATGAATAAAAGTATTAAAACAAATTTTATATTGAAAAGTTTTTATATAATTCAATCTTCAGTGATTGAAATTTCATTTCAAATTACATTCTGTAAAAACAACTGAAAATGTTGTACATATCAACATACAAGATAAAATTATGAAACAATTCATGTACATGTTTATTTAAAAGATAAGGCATTTAATCAAATCCAAACGATGCGAATTGTTAAATTTTCGTTGATATATAATAGTTATGGTTTGATAACATCAATTATTAAACATATATAATAATCGTTTGTTTGAAGTTAAAACCATAAATCACATGATCTAGATTTAGAATTTGAATTTGTTTGATGTAAATTTTTTTTATAAGTTGTTTGAATTAACTTGAATTCTTAAATGAACATCAATTTAATATATTAATACAACACACATAAAATATTTAATCTTTTGCCAGCTTATAGAACAATTCTGATTCTATGGATATAATGTAAAATATCCTGAACATGCTCACTGAGACTAGTATTAAACTTATTTTGGTCTTCTTTAAGTTTTGTTGGTTTACACATTCTTGTGCCTTTAAAAGGTCGATAATGATTTGAGATAAAAATAATAATCAAAAATTCCTTGTTTTTCAGAAGTGATATAAATTGCAAATTAACAAACTATTATAAATTTATAATTTCTCAAGATTATATAAAACAAATAAATGATATATTGTCAAAATTATCTGTTTGTATACTTGTCGTAAACTTGGCATAGTATAGATAGTTATTTTATACTGTTCTTTCAATCATACTATATTTATAAATATTTTAAATAGTTACAAAAAAATTGTTAATTTTTTATATCTGATTTTCAATGGAGCTTATTATCACTGATAATTTTATTTATGAATTAATTTTAGTTTTTACTGATGCTATCTTATTAAAATTTATTCCTTTTTACTCAATTTAGATGGATAAGCTCTCAATAAAATTAGACGTTATCTTACGTGAAAATTGTATGTTATATATCTTTTTATCGTACATTGCCCCTTTTAAAATATTTATGGTAGATTCATATAATGTTTTTTTACGATAAGATCTCTTATATCAGTAGTATCTCAGTTAATCTAATTTTATTTTCAATTTTTATTGTTTTGTTACATAATAGGGATCATTTAAATACGCTTATAAATAATTTTATGTAATTATTTTATTGGCATGCGAAAATTTATCAATTTGGCATTATAATATTTCGTTGTCATTCCATTACTATGTATGTCCATTATCATCTAAGTTATTCGACATTCGTCAGACGCACTTTTAACATTAATTCTATCATTTGTTTTGGAGTGACTCTTAAATATTACTTTAATTGTAATTCCATAATTACTATTAATATAATGGAATTTTACCGATTAATGTAATTCATTTTATTAAAATTTAGAGTCAAAACAAATGAAATCTAAATAAATAGAGAATATTGTGAATTTATACTTATTTATTTGAAAATGATATCATTTAAATTTTTGCATATATCGTGTTCATTTTGTAAATTTATTTAAATGAATTTTGTTATCTATTCATAGTTTTTCAAAGACGTTTAAAACGGGATTGTCTAAACTTGAATACTCAAACATTCATTTTATTCTACCATTCCTTAATAACATGGATATATCGTTTTCAATGAGTGATAAATTATAATAGAGTATGGATATCATTATTTAAAACGAGTAACTGCGATTTTGGTACGATTACAGTGAGTTCTGCCTTAGTATAATGAGCTAGGTGTACTAATGGCTGTTACAATTGTCCGTCTAATAATTTTTATTCTGTTTACATAATATTCCAATTTTAATTTAGCGGCCCTATCAAGTAGTTTAAAGACACGCATATTACTGAAGTATAACACGAAAACTTTAAACAAATTAATTCAAATTAGGTAGAATAAGACATTCATATTGAAGATAAATATGAAAGGACTAACTATATTTTAAATTTCTTTTTTTATTCAATCAACGAACTTTTTTACAATGACGGTGCAGATATTGGATGATTTAATAACTTATGATAATACTTATGGAGCCTAGAGTTATAAATTTAATCATCCAAGAAATTCATAAAGATTAATGTTAAATCAGACAAGTAAGCGCTTTGTTATATCGTAAAAAATGTGAGATATATTTATATATTAAAGAATAAATTTTAATTATGAGTATTTTGTTAAAGACTGTTTTTATTTTAAAAATATTTTGTATTCTATTATAAATTTAAAATAATCAGATACTTGCTGTGACATTGGGTAATATCTTTTATTATCTACTATATTTTATTTAATACAAAATATACAAGAATTATCTGTTTTTAGAGTTTATTTAATTTAAAGATAATCCGTTTTTTTATGTTATAAAACGAACATAATTTTTCTTATCAGTTAAACTCATCTCAATGATGTGTTTACTTTTGTTCATTTTTGTATTGAGTGTTAATATTTATCATTTTGCCTGTTTTCTGGCAGAATATTCTGAATAATTATTGTTAATTTCAAAGATATTAAAATGAATTTTATTCAAATTATTATATCAAAATAACTAATTTTGAAATTATTTTCTTTTATCTCATCTTAAATTATCCATGAAATAAATAGATGTGGTTGAATATAAATCGAGAAATTTACTCAATATTGTTAATCGAGGTTAATTTTAGTTTAGTATTAAAGAGCAAAAAGGGAGATTTACAGTTATTAAGGTTTATGCATCTGTTAGATGTAATTTAAGAAGTTATGTTTTGACACATTTATAAATGAATAATTTTGAAATTCGAGTTTTGGAAAATTAGAAATCTGAGTTTTTTCGGATGGAAAACTTTATAAATGGTTAGTTTATCTTATTGGAATACTTTATTCAAAATTTACAGTATTATGAGAAATTTTCCGAAATTCAAGTTTTAAATTTTGCATTATAAATTTTAATGATATTAAATTTGAGCTTTTCTTGTTATTTCATGATAAAATATTTTTATATTTTTACGATGAAATACTTTCTTAGTATCGATACTGTATTAAAATTATGACCACTTCAAAACGTGATTTTTAAATTCTTTCATTAAAGCTCTTTACATATTAAATATTCAGCCTGTTATTTTTTAAAATATAAAAACATTAAAATATTTTTCCATGGAAAAATATCACGTATCATCTTAAAATATTTGTTTTAATTTTTCAAAGAATATGATGTCTATTATTTAATGTGTTATAATTTAATTAATATTACAGTTTAATCTTCTACATTGTTCATTAACGACGACTAAGCCGCAATTTAATCTCATGTATGAGGATCGTCTTTCCTTGAGGATATATGAGTATTTTTAAGAATGGTTTTAAGATGAATAAATATTTTCTTTCGGGAAACGATTCTTTATATCTTAGTCAAAGATAATTCTATGTGTTGGATACTTTGTAAATTATTTTTCATTTTAAATTTAATTTAACCATTAAAAGTTAATTCATACTTTGTTCTAAAACGTAATAATTTTCAATATTTGTATTATTGGAGCATATTTGTTAATTTAAAATGAATTATATTAATAGCAAAAATAAAGAAATTTTTATTAAACTAAGTAAAAATCACTTTAATCATTATTTATTTTACCCCAAAATAGAAGAATCAATTAATTTATACTGAATAAAATACATCAGCTGTTTATATTAAAATCGTCATCAATATTTAAATCTTGTTCTTCATCAAAATAAAACTTTATTTGCAAAGTCAGAAATTTGAGAACTACTATCTGAGTTTTCTCTATGATAGTAATATGATTTAATATCTTTTTAAAGCCTACATGCAATATATTATATCTTGATTTTAAATATAGATATCTTATAAGAAAAAAATTATATATATAATGCAATAACAACAATTTTAAACCCTTCATAAATTCAGAATTTTTATAAAATCAATTTCATTTGCTGTTATATATTATGAAAAAAAAACATGAGCCTATTAAACGTATATTTAATGGCAATTATGCACTCCTAATGATGCCAGATCCACGAACATAGTTTTAGAAGATAATTAAGCTGCTTTACTGGTTGTCATATTCTATATAGTTAATTCAGCTCAATACAAATCAATAAAAGTTGATATATCATGTTAAAATCATTGAGACTAAGGGTATTAAGCATTTCAAGAACAATTATGAGATTAATTGTTGCATCATCATGAATTTTATGATAAGTTATGGTTAATATAAAAACTATTATAATGATTTGATGATAACTATGTGTTGAGAACGAAATTCCGTTTATCATTTAAAAATTAAACAAAATACAATAAGCCCAAAAGTAAAGTTTGAAGCTGCATAATTACTCTGCAAAATAAAATAGCCTTGTTTTTTGTCGATTTCCCTTTTATACATTTTTTAACAATGGAATGATTCATTCAGACTTAATATCTAAGTTTTAAATTATTTTATAATGTTCTTTGGTTAAATATTTTACCACATCTACATCATCCATGAAGCGTATTTGCTTACTTTTAATTTAAAGTTATATTCAAATTGAACCAATTTTTAATCATAATAATTTTCATTCGGTGATATGTGAATGTTATCCATTCAAATGACTTAACATAGCTATTCACATATTTAAATATATATTATTTTGAATCGAAATTTCAAATAATATTGCTGATTTAATTATTCATAAAAAATTAAAATCTATGAGTTTTTAAGATATACTTGATGGAATGATATCAGTGAAATGTCAGACGATGTTTAAATTTTGTTATGGATTTATTCACATAATGTGAAAAGTTAAAATTAAATTATTTATGGATGCCGTCCATCAACGTTTGGCTAAACAAAAAAATTTTCATTTTAAATTTGATAGGTTTCCATTTTATCAAAATTATTTTTCAATGAGGCCATATTTTGATTAAATAAGAAACCTCTCCAAATTTGAAATATTAAATATCTCAAAATCGTATTCCTTTGGCATCGCTGAAATAAATAAAACGGTGATTGTAACTTTTTGATCAGCAAACTATTAGGCCAATTTTAAACTAAATATATTTGTTAAGAAATCGGTAGAAGCTAAGTATTAATGGATAATCTATTTTTCATATTTGGGATGTATCTATAAACATATCGGAAAAATACTTACTGATTCAAGTATTTCGAAAAAATCGAAATCATACCATACAGAAAAAAACAATTCAGTTTCAAATCCTTTGAATCATTAAATGAAATATTTGATAGTTTAACCAGGAATATAATAATAATTTCTCATAATTTTTTTTATAAAAAAATTGAACCAAAATGTTTTTATGATTAATCAAAACTAAAATGACAAAATTAAAATAAAATAGATGAGATATACCTCTTATAATTAAGATTGTAAATTATCAATTCTATTATGAAGATTGTTTCATGTGTATCTAATAATTTTTCTCGCTCGAGTAGATTAAAATAAATTTGGTTTGTTTTTGTCAACTGGGACTAAAAACAAAAACTAAACGCGATTTTATAACTTTAAAAACGTATCGTTGATGAATTCAATTTTGTGAAAATCTGAACAAAGTTTCCAAAATATCTGGTTAAGTATTAATTTTATACATTCAAAATTTTTACTCATAATCGGAATTTTAGTTTAATATCTGCATTTTGATCTTATCGAACATATAAAGTTGAAGATGTTAAATACATAAGAAAACTATGAAATATACGAATAATATCTTTTTTTATTTATGCTTAACATACTATTCAATCTTCAAAAAATTGTGTAAAAATTTCTTCAATTAATATATATGAATATCAGAATATTGTAAAAGAATAATGCATGAAAAAATCTAATTAAAACATAATGATCATTTTAATCTTGACGTTTTCATGATGCTTTTTATCATATTATTGATATCTTTACAAAATAAAATATTATGTACCTATAAAACAATTATAATATTTAATTTTTTTGCTATTAACATCTTTTATCTTACATCGTTAAATTATTTGCGAAATCCACACATTATAACATAGATGTGGCACATAAAATATTCTTATTTCTGGATTTTGTTATTTGCTACACATTTATTATTTTAATTTGATTTTAAATTTTATGTTGCATAATCCACTAAATTCAACAAATTTTAATGTCTGAACACAATTGAAATTACAAAAATTGAAATAATTGAACTCACATACAGGTCGATAAATGAAACATTTTGTCGTATGCTGAATCAATAAATTATATTAAATACTAGGCGGTTAATTATTAGTATAAATATCAAAATCCAATCATTTTAAAAATTAACTATATAAAAATGTTAAACATAACGAAATTAAAACCAGGATTAGGTACAAGCATTTATCATAATACAAGCTAGAAAACTAATATTTGGTCGGAAGATGAAAACAAAATCTTGCTTAAATTGACTTAAGAATACGATAGGAATAATTGAGTTCTAGAATGATTTTATAACTCCCGAATTTCTGATTAATATATTGTTTAATTATTAGGTTATTTTTTCAAGATATTTCAACTATTTAGATATAAAAGTTTATGATGAGCAGTCCTTAGAGAATTGTCATTCATTTCGGAATTCAGGATTAATTATTTTCAAATATTTTTAGAGTATTTTGATGTTTTTCGCTCTTGAAAGACTAAATTTAAGAAATAACAGTTTCCATCCTGAGCTTTAAACAGCTGGAATAAATTGTCTCTTTATAAATTGATGAATGAGTTATATTTTAAAGTAAATTCCATATTAATCTAACATGGCAAGAATATGCAAATGTTTAAGTGAGTGTAATCATCTCCAAAAACTGTCCCATAATAAGTATTTTCGTGAGTACAATAACATAAGTTTATAGTGTGATTTTAAAAAGATTTAATCAGCTTCATTTATCCCAATGATAAAAAAGTGTTATACATTAACGATCAAATATTCAGAATTTCTTAGGCAACAATAAGCTGTCAAATAATAGAGATATTGTAAACATATTCTTCAACGATATTTAAAATTTAAATTTTAAGCTACCGTCATAAAATCTAAGTTCTACTTTGCATTTCATTTTTACATTTTTGATGTACCATATCAAAAAAAGTAATTACATTCTCAATTCCAGGATTCTTTTAATTTACTATAAAATTTTTTATTTTTTGATTATTTTTTTACGTTCATACGTAATTTTGACTTTCCATTTAAATAGTCAAAACTATAGCGAATCATGTCAAATAACCTCAAACACTTGAGCTTAAATTAACTTTATTGTACATGCATTTTTAACAGTATTTTGATGGAACATTTTCTGAATAGAAGCCAATAAATGCCTTAGCTATTATTTTCGAATTTTCAACAAAATATTTAAAATGATATGAAGAGAACATAAATAAATATCTTTGAGTCATTAAAATAATAATTTACAGATTTTAATTGCCTCACCAGATTGATGGTAAAAAACTCTTCTGTCAATCAAAAGTAAGTATTGTTTGAAAATTTTCAAAAAAATGTGACAGTTTATCCGTTGAAAGAAAGAAACTGTTCTAAATTTTAAATATAATTTTTTAAGAGAATATAAATTTGACTTAAAATATCCAAAGCATTTAAATAAGTGAAAAAATATTCTTCCATTTACAGTTAAAAATTAAATTGAGGATAAATATTTTTGTTTTTCTCATGTAATTAAAATTGTAACAGCTATAAAGGTAAAATTTACAGAAAGTCAATTTTGCTGACTAAAGCATATTTTGTCGTCAAATATTTTGATATTTTTATCAAACTTATGATAAATATATGTAGATTTAATCGTCTTAAAATTCACTTATGAGTTTCTAAATCGTTTTCAAAATTTTACAATATCTGTTTCTTGTCGATATTTAGAACAAATTATATTTGTGGAAAAATTTCAATTATATATCTCAATTAATGAATTTAATTTCACCTCTATGAGTAAGTGGATATAACAGATGAAAAATATCAAAAGAAAATACTTTTTTATGTTTTAATTTGTGATTCATTTATAAATTTATAGTTTTGCCTTTTACATATATCAATGATACAAGTAAAATTTAAATTGTGTGTAAGCAGGTTATTTACCATTTAAATAAACCATTAACATAAATATAGTCGTTTATTTATTAAATAGTACCATTTATCAATACCATCGAAGCATTCGAATGATTTTCAAATCTTAGTTTTGAAAAAAATAGGCCATTGTATGGTATTTTAATTTTTATTTTGCAAAATTAAAAATCAAATTATGTTATTAAGGTACTTTAATATTCATTTGTAATAATTTGAATTCAAGTTTTTTTCAAATTTCAGTCCTTTTATTCACTCTTAAAATATTATTTTGATAACTTAAATCTCACTGTATCCAATATTTTAAAATTTAATAAAAGATTGTCTTTGGAAGAATTTTAAACGACATATTTATTGGATAATCTTTGTCCCTCAACCTTGTATTAATAATTGATATAAAATCAGTGAGATTAACTGTTAATTTCAATTTTTTTATCTTTAGATGCATATATTGATTAAAAAGACTTAAAAAGCAAAATATGTTTTCTTTAACGATTTGATTTTTAAACAGACAAAGAATATATCGATGTTATGAATAAAATTCAAGAAAATTTAAAATTGAGAATGTCATATAAAAATCAACTATCTAAAAATTAAAATGTGTTAAATTTGATATTTATTTTCTTATTGTTTAGAATTTATAAATAAATATAAATAGACAATTTATGAACAAAATTTTGACAGAAAAATACATCTTTATTTTGATATCAGCTTGAAAGACAATAATATTAGTTATTATGGTCTTAAATTGAAATAAACATAAAGAAACCATTGAGAAAAAGATACTGTATTTGATAAGTTATAAAATCAAAATAGATTTTCAGTTTTCAAAAATTATGAACCATTTTAGTGCTTTTATTTTATTAATTAGCTATCAGGAAAAACGTGTTAAATATTTGAAATTTTATTAAATTAAAAGAATAACTTATTAAATTTAATATTAAATTACGTATGATTGATGAGTAATATATTTCGATATGATTTTATTTTATTTAATTAAAATATTATGTAGATTCATTCTTGTTAGATAATTTTATTAAAATTATCAGATTATATTTTTTGACTTATTACTTAATGATCACTAATTTAGTATTCGATTGATGATAAATATTTGAAAATTTTGCAGATGAGAGATATTTTGTAAAATATTGTGATTATATTCTCTTTCAAAAATCTTTAATCAAATTTACTTTCATCTTTATGTAAAAATAAATTGTTCGTATTTTATTTTTGTCTCATCAAACATTATATATATTAAATTAACATTTATATACAGATTGTAATTCTAAATATATATCATTTTAAGTGAAGACAATTTTCTGAAAATATAAATTGATATTTTTTGATTATTTGTAAAAATTTTTATTTGAAAATATCAAATTTAATTATTTGAGATGATCAAATTTAAATTTTTCAGAAATAAATTTAAAAAGTTGATCGTTTTAAGGCTATTTTATGTTAACTGAATTATAATATTCGAAAAGTAAAATTTTAATATTTATATGTAGGTACGTTACAATAGAGTTATTCTAGGATGACACTTATTTACAAGATACTGATACAAAATTTTGATAATATCGAACTTCTAACAATACATTAATAGTTTTTTCATCCTTAACTACGATTCTTCAAAATTTATAAATTTCAAAGAGTAATTGAAACTTGAGGAATACTTTTGTGTTTGAGCAACCAATATAAAAAATACAAATAATTTTCATTGTTCAGAAGCAAAACTGAGAAAAATCGTTAGATACAATGCCAAACAAACGAGTTTTTAGAGATCAGATTATATGCTTTAAATTTTGAATCATATTTGAAAATATTTCTCATTTATCTTTTGAACATAAAATAATGTAAATAAAATTTAGGATCAATATTTGAGAAAAAATATGTTAGGCAAATAATAAAAATCTATAATTAAAAATTGAATTTTAGTTTCTATAAAAATTAAATCTCAGTTTCCTTTTTAATTTAAAGAATAAGAAAAACTGAATTTTTATGTTATGAAGTCCTCTTACAATATTACTGGTATAACGTTGAGTATATATTAATTTATTACCATTTTTATATTGATTTTTAATTCGTAGTATTGGCTAAATTTATCAAGTTTATCCTAAATGTTAATATCTGTATGTCAGATAAATTTAAAGCATAAAATGTTTTCCAAAAATTTACTACTGATTTGTAGACTTTAATCAATTGAATACACAATTATGAATCAAAAATAAAAATTAAATTTTGGAGTTCGTCGTGTTCTATATGTCGTGGTTTATTAAGATTTATTAAAATAGATTTAACAAAATATTAATTCGAATTTGAACAAATATCAACATAATCCTTTAAAAATTCTTCTTTTCGAATCTAAATGTGTGTAATATATTTGATAACATAAAGTCAAAATTCGTAAATTTTCAAAAATTTTTAATTTTTGTATATCGTTCGTCTGAAAAAAATAATGATGTTTAAAACGTTAAAATTGAGAAAATTATTTTATGTAAATATAAATATATAATTTTATAGATGTAAATATATATGCTTTGATATTTTAACTAAATTGTATTATATTTTATTTTCTTTAGTATTTATCATAGCAATCATAAAATTGGTATGTATATATTCATATAAAACGAAAAATAGTTGATGAATATGTTCAATCTACCAAAGAGTGTAATATATCTTGTATAAATGCTAACAAAGCATATAAATACTCAAGGTATTCATATTATTATTTATCTTTTCGCTCGTTACGAGAAAAAATATATTTGGCTATAATATAATAAAAATATACATGTTGATCAATTAATCTTATGTATACAGAAATTTAATGTATTTATAATAATATATCCAATAGTACATAACAGTTAATTTTGATATTTTTTCAACGTCCTCATTTAAATCTATGTAAAAACATTTGAAATGATAAAATAAAATATTTTTTGATGATTTTATATTTTCTTAACACCTACCTTCTGAGGATATAAAATTAATGTTAAAAAAAGAAATAAAAATATATATGTGAAACAATATACATTTCAGCATAAAAAAATTTAAATCAGAACATAAAAATGAAATATGTTCTCATTTTATCTAAATCACTAACGTAATAAATATCTATATTTTCAATATTGGATATAAATTAACAATAATCTTTGTTCAACAAATTATTTCATACAAATATTTAAATGCTTCCTTAATGGAAAATATTTAAAAATTTTGTAAATGTAAAAGCTATTGCATTTTCAAATCTATTCAATAATAATGTTGAAATTATTACTTAAGATTCTGTAAGAGTAGAAATTAAAACAATAAACTCGACCAAAAAATTATTATATATACAAAATGAATTCTTACATGAAGAAGATAAATTATCGAATTTTGTATTTTTCTTTATATTCTAAATATATGTATTTTTTTACAAACCACTATGAAAATAATGAATTAAATATACAATCATATTTTCATTCATAATAAAAATGTTTTAAAAAATATCAATCTAAATAATTAAAATAAATTTTTAATTTATTTCTTACATTAAAATCTGTTAAATTAATACCATAACAATTTTTCATTACCACTCAAATTTACTCTGTTTATTCGAAATATAAATTTGCAAAAATGAATAAAAGTTAAACAGATATTGAACATATATCTACTTTATTTAAATAAAGGACTGTCAAGTATATTTATTGCCTTTAAAATAAATTTTTGTGTATTTATCATAATCAAACATTTCTAAAAATAAATAAGCATATTTCCAATAAATAGATTTTTAGGTATAATTGTATCGTATAAACAATGAATATAAAAATAAATATTCGTGATTTATTTAAAGACAACTAAAACACAAATACAAATGCTTTATTTATTGTAAAATCAGTATTTATTACATTTCCTCTTATAACTAAAATATTTTATGTTTAGCTAATAGGTAATTTATCTTTTTAAATTAAATTTTAAACATTTCACAAGCATCTAATGCAGAAATGATTATTTATTTTATAATTTTGGTTGATATTAATATTTTATTGATAGATTTATCTTATATTTCTACGATAACTATTTTCAAAGAAGAGACTACTGTTGTTAGATATTAAATTGAATATGATTTTTTAGATTTAGATAAATTTTATAATTAAATATAAGTAAAAATTAAAGTTTTTATTTAAAGTGTAATTTAAAAATTCAATATAATTTGATACTTTTAAGATTCAAAATTTTGATATTTAGGACATATATGAAATTATTATAAAATTATAGTCGATTAATTAAAATTTCAATCTTTTGAATTTGGGATGTTTCTAAAAATGTTTAAGTATTATCTTAAAAATTATGTGTTAATTTATTTTAAAACTTGATTTTATTTCTAAATCTCTCAAAGTTTAACAGTGAATAGATTTGTTTTGATAAATATAGAAATTTAAAACCCTCATATGAGATATAATAAACATATTTTTTATTCTCAAAAAATTAGTTATTTTTGTGTGAGAATTTATTTAAACGGTATTTATTGTGTTTTTAGTCAGATTAAGAGTTTTTACCTACTTAAATTATTTAACCGTTTGTGAGTTTTATTCACCTGCATCTGGAATCGTGTCTAAAGTTAAAACAAATTTTTAACGTATTTAAAAATGCATATCATACCTGATTTCATAATTACTACCAACATACATTTTCATATTATTTATTTGACAATACTTGCTCAAAATTATGCAATTTATGGATTTATGTTGTTATCATTAACACAATAGAATTTTAGGAAATATAAATATTTTAGAGCTTTAAATACACTTAAATGACGCCTCCAAATTCATTTGATTTTAATTCATCATCTTAACGATAATTTAAACTTATTAGAAAAACAAAAAATGACAAAACATTGTTTATAAGCATGTAGGCGAATAATTTAAAATTATATTTTCATATCGTAAAGTTGTGACATATGTTGTCATTCGTTTTTTAAATTTGATAAAATTAGCAAAAATAAAAAATGATAAAAAGTCTAATATTTTCTTGTAAGTTTTTCTTTCATTTTTGGGAAAAAGAAACAACAGATGATTTCCAAAGATAAAATAATTAATTATTCCAAAAGAGGTTCATGGAGTGCTAAATTGAAGATGCTAAAATTTTAAAATATCTACACATTCTCGTCGTCAACGCAATATTTGTAATTGTAAAATATAAATACTTTGAAAAATTAGTTTTAGACATTTAACATCATACCTCCATTAGTTTGGCTCAATCGAAGCCTTTCGAAAAAAGTTATTCTGAGAATTAATCAGTTCTAATGGTATTACGTTTAACTTTGATGAATTCAGGTTTTATATTTGTGTAGTCATCAGTATGTTTGTTTTCTTTTGATCGATAAAACATATGTGCTGTAAAAAATTTAGCACTCACGCCATTAAGTATTAAATTTTCAATACATGATGATTACAGATTAAAGGCAGGATCTAGCTTTGATTATAAGAGGTCTTCTAAAATATACATACAATTATATTTTTGGAAAATTTTGCTTCATTTCATCTATGATGTCGACGGGTTATCATACATCTCATGCTTTGAAAAAACTCCGTAATGTCAAACGCATAAAGATATGAATAATTTTAAAAAAATATAAGATTATTTTGGGATACCATTGTCGCTCCCCGCAGATATGCAAATCGATGATTTATCTCATTTTAATAGCGGTTATATTGTCAGAGAATATTTAAAAACATCTTTTACTTGAATGAAATAAAGTAAAATTTACGAGTCCTAGTCCTCTTCAATAATAAGTATTCTTTGAAATCTATAATCGTCAAACAATTTTTTGAGCTTTTATTCGACGTGACAGCTTATTCGTTCATTTTTGCTATAATTTGGTCAGACTCGTAATGTTTTAAAATTGAAAATTTATCTTACTGTTTAATAAGAATTCAACATCACTTTTTTTGCTGTCATGAGAAATGAAAAACCTCAAACGTTTATTGTTTGACTTTTCACTGTTAATGAAATAGAGACATATTTTAAAGTTTATCTATCACACACTACCGAAACTTCTGTTATATCTTGTAAATTATAATTTATTTTAATGACGAATATGAGGTTGAAATATTTCCGCCGAAATTTTTACGATGACTGGTGTATTTCCTGATCTCTGAAAAAGTGTTGTGTCGTAGATAATGAAAATATTAAGCAAAAATTTTATTTATCAGACAATGATTCTGCACAGTTATGCAAAAATCTTTTGAGCTGTGATCGATGGCATATTCGAAATAATTTTTAAAATAGAATGTTTAAGGTTCTTTATCTGGCTATAATTTTTTTGTAATTAATGTATAAATTATGAAAAATTGTCGTATTTTGCTTTTTAACTTACTCATGTATTTACATTTGATCTTATGAATATTTGTATGTAAAATTTAAATGACTTGTTAAGGCATCGTCATAGTTTATCAAATCTCTAAAATCAATAATAAATATTTAAAATTTTTAATATGGTCAAATGTATCTAATTTTGTAATTTTTATGGATATCTAAATATATGATCAAATTTCTAAAACGAAAACGTTTTGTTTCTATATTTTTAATTTAACAAATATCAATCTTCAATCTTATAAACAATTTAAAGCAGTTCCTCCAAATTTTTTTATCGTACCTCAATTGTATAAATAATCATTAAAAATATTTTTTTTAATAAATATATTTTGGTATAATGTTAACACCAAAATCATTTATTAATTTAAAGATACTCTTTATAAATCAAAAATAATCGAAATCATCAGTGAAACATATATAAAACTAAAATAAATTTAATAAAAATAAAAGAATATATCAAACTTATAATGTGCTTATATTGTCAAAAAGGTTTAGGTATATATTTTGAACAGTTAGATCTTTTTTAATTTTATCCAAAAATAATGTATAAACTAACATAAGTATTTTATCATTGCAACGCAAATTAATAATTTAATAAAAAGGGTAAAAATTGGTTTTGGCTTTTCCGATGATATATTATACCCAAGAGATTATCCAAACAAATACATTCAAATGTAAAAATTTTATCATTCAATAGAAGTTATAAATCCATAAATATACGCCATCATTTGTAACTTTTTTATCAATTTATAAAATCATGGTTTATTAAAATATTATCTATGATGTGCATACAGGTAAAATTTCAAATTAATTTTATTAAATATTATATTTTTAGGATTATCGATCAATAAAATTACTTTTAATACCAACGATGTAACCATTAAAAGTAATAACATATTTCATGTTTTCAAATCCATAATTTTTGCAGTAAATTATTTCGACAATGGTTTTAAAATATAATATTCATCGTAAACTACCGTTAAATTATGTCTGTTTCTGTAAAGAGATTCATAATTATTTTAATTTTTTCTGAAAATTCACTTTTATGATAAGCTCTTATTCTTAACATTGTCGTATATTAAAGTTCTAATAAGCTAAAAATTAATTTATGTTTCGATTTTAAAACTTCGAGAAAGCCTGCAAAAAGAATTTATATTGTATATTTCTATTTCTTTATTTTCATCAGTATATGAAAATAGTGAATCATTGAATTCTTCGTTCTCATACAGGGATAATTTATTCCTTTATTAGTACATGATTCCATAATTTTCATAGTAGATGTAAATGTTTTGAAATTATGTAAAAATTATTGAACGTTCTTGAATTAACTTGTGCAAAATTCGATTTATAGTCTTATGAATTTACAGAAATATTTTTTGTTTATGCTTCTTTAGAAACGTAAGTAGACGATCAATATCCACCTAATTTGTTACAACTTTGGCTCATTAAATAGCGTAAGAACTCTATACAATAAACATAAATTTATTCTCAGTCTCCATATTGTTATTTTGTGCATAAAGTTGTATATTCAATTCTAAAATTGTTTATTTAAATACTATTTAGCATTCATTAACAGATTATAGTTTTGACAAGAAAAGTGAAGATTTATAAGAAATATATCAATTATAGATTTTTCAACATAAATATAAAAGGTTTAAAAAGTTTGGTAGCAAGTTATTAAAGTGTTGTCTCGCAATTATAAATTTATTTCGTAAATAGATCTTTTACTCAAAATTTTGGTTGTGTGTTGTTGGAAGACTACAATAATCCTTAAAATACGCTGACTGGTTGAGACTTATAATCAAATTAATATTCAATAACTATATTGTAATTTTTTTTGTTTTTAGAAATAACGAAAAACAAAATGGTGACTAATGTGATAGGAAAACTCAACATACTATCACTAACTTAATAAAAATGATAGGGTACAGAATAAATCTCCCTACTTCTTTTAAACCTTAACCGAACAGTTTCACAGACGATTCTTCAGGTTGAATATCTGGTTGTTAGATACTTCCAGACAAATATGTGTTTTGAAGAAGTTTGTATAAAAATTGAAGCTATAACTGCAACCTGAATAATGCTCATAAATTCAAGTTTAATTCTTTGATGAATATATTGATTAATTTCAATCTGTTCTTTTGAAACATGTTGTTTTTAATTATACTTATTAAAATCTTGTTTTTTCACTGTTTTCATAAATCATATCTGTTGAAATCTTCGTCACTCTAATCTGCTATATTTTAATCCGAATCATTTAGGATATTTCTATTTAAATCTATGTTTTAATTATTAAAATTTAGGAATATTTTTACTTTTCTGTTATAATTCTATCTTTTTCATCATAAATTGTAAAAAAATATATTTTGTATTTGAAACATTTTAATTTTATTATCATTGAATTGGAATCAACGATTACACCGTTGAGGGCAATAATCAAATAATAAATAGATAAATACAACAAATTTTAGCAACATGAGGTTGTCTTGTTTGAATCAAACAATCACCTTTAAAATTTTCAAAACACTAAATCATAATTTTTATGATGTTAAAATTCAATAGTGTACTTATCAAAAACGTGTCAAATATTTTATGAGGTACGCTAATGGCGTTTCTCTATTTTTATTGATTATCAAATCTAAAAATTGATTTATCAACTGAATAATAGTTTCATTTAACATATTTATTAAACTATTATCAAGCTATTTACAGATTGAGGAGAAACATCTTAATTCATAGATCTTGTATTTATTCAAGACCAAACAGATGACCCATTTTTTAAATGATAATCAGTATTTTTGCTCATTTTTATTGTATTTATTAAAATTTTGGATGATCATTTATCCCTAATTATTTGCATGCTTAGAGATAATACTTTTCAAGCATACACAGATAGTGATGAATTTTTCATGATGTTTATCATTTATTAATTGGTTTAATTATTAGTTTAACAATTCTTAAAATATTTAATAAAATAAATTTTCAGAGTTAATATATCCATATATTCTTTAGTTGATCGATACTATATAAATTATATTTATCCAATGTTAAAAATTTTTAATTTTTTACTAAATTACGAATTATATCAATCTTATTTATTGTGCTTTATTTTTCCGTTTTTACCACAAGTAATCTTTTTATTACACTCGTTCATTTAATAATTATGATTTGGTTTTAAATAGAATTATTGAATGAATTGTAAAACACTATTCCAATTGTATTTATGATAATTTTTAGAAGTATATAAATTAAAAATAGCTTATTCTGCAAAAGATTTAATTTCAACATTGTGGTGAATAATTTATGAAAGAGAATGATTTAATAAAATATAATTTTGAGTAACTTCTTGCAGAAAAATCAGAAATTATAAATACATGCCATTCGTGATTATTTGATCATTAAGATTTTGATAAAATAAAAAATACTTGATCAGATAAAATGTAAATAAATTACGTTCATGAAAGTTTTAAGATTTGAGAAATAGATTATCAGAATATCCATTGACTATGTTACCTTAAATAGCCTGTATCAAATATAAATGAAACATTTAACGTCCTTCTACATCTAAATGAAAATTAGATTGATAAATCTTCCAACGATATGATTTTTTCAGACATTGATTAACGATATTTAGTTTATGAAGAATTTTCAAATATATAAAGCTCAAAGAATATCTAAATTAGTATTAGAGAATAATTTGATAAATTTCTTACAAGTAATAAAGAATAATTTAAACGAAAAATTATAATTAATATGTCTTAAAAGTTTCAGAAATTAAATTTGAAAAAGCTGAAATGAAAAACAACAAAATCTGATATTTAAGTTATTACAAAAATTATTTTCTTAAGAAAAATGTTAAGGATCATAAACATAAAATATACAAGCTTGTAGCACTTTTCCTAAGGCATTGTACATTCAAAATATAAAAACGTATCATATATTCCATATATATTCTGAAATCATGAAAGGAATATTAAATTGCAGTTTTGAGCAAATAAAAAATTTATTTATATTTAAAAATCATTACAGATTTAAAACACTTCATAATTATTTTTAGAAAAAACTGATACGATGTCGAATCATATTATGACCAATTAAAATTCAACAGAACTTCTGTAGATTCTTCATAAACCCCTTTCTGGTGTTCTTTTACATAAAAAGACAATTTATAATTGAAATGAGATGTTTTATAACATATGTTTATCAACTTATAGGTTATTACTTTATTTTCAAGAGTTTGTAGCAGATAAAAGAGATTGTCAGTTGAATAGTTTCTTATTTGAATGTCGAAACCTTAATTATTGTACTATAATTTATTAATAGTATAATTTTATGTGTTTTTCGCGCATTTGATGCGTCTGCAACATGATCATAAATTTTGCGATAAATAACAAAAGGATATATTTTATGCATTAAACATCATTAATTTTCATTTTATTATTTGGCATCATCCATGCTATAAAAACCAACTTTCATTGGGATTTTTCGAATTGGAAATATCATATGTAATCTCTAGATATTTTACTCAATTTTAATTTTAAAATTTAATTTAAAATATTGCTTATATAATTGAAACTTTATTCGCACGTATATGTGAACATAAACAATTTCATATATTTTACATTTATTACTTATGGAATATCTTAGAGATGAACAAAATATATTTTCACAAGTAAACATTTTGAGTATTTTAAATTATA
This sequence comes from Neodontobutis hainanensis, assembly GCA_024349245.1. Taxonomy (NCBI): domain Eukaryota; kingdom Metazoa; phylum Chordata; class Actinopteri; order Gobiiformes; family Odontobutidae; genus Neodontobutis; species Neodontobutis hainanensis. The sequence goes on along the minus strand of JALDNG010000323.1, from coordinate 127,500 downwards.
TTTTGAATAACATTAATATTTAAACTGGTTATTATATTGTTAAAATTCTAAGAGCTACAATTTTAACTGATTTAGAACGGTATCTATTGTGAAATCAATATTTCCAAAAAAATTTTTTAATTGAACAGTGAATGATAATATAATAATTAACAATGCCCATTTTCTTGTGATTCAAATTGAAAAGATAGAGATTTTATTTTTAATATATGTGAAATTTAAACAAAGAGATAACAATGTTATACAAAAATTATACGTAGAAACAACCTCGTTGTTACCAAATTTCACAAATTTATTTCATTATTCATTCAATCATAAACTAAAATAGTTTTTCAAAAAATACCATATTCTAAGAAATAATTATTCACATATAGTATCCACAAAAATCCATTCCATACGATGAAAATTTTTACCACTAAAAGATCTGCTGGAATAAAAATAACATTTCTTTCAAATTTTAATGATTCAAAAAGATAATATTTATTAATTATTAAATTTTAAACTCGAGTCTATATCAGCTTAAAATGATATTTTTGAATAGCCTTTTGATATTTTGTATTCTTGAAGTGAAAATTAACAATATTTGTTGATGTAAAATAAGTGTTAAAATTTTTTTAAATTTTGAAATAAAATGATTCTGATACGCGTCAATTCTAAGAGAGTGAATTTTGAAATGAGCCATGTTCTGAATTGAAGTCTAGATTAACTTAAATGAATAAAATCGTAAATCTCTATTTCTCTCAAGATGATTTAAAATAGTTATTATATTCATTTAATTTATGTAAAATTCTAATATTTTAAATTTTACATTTGTTTAACAAACATAGATTAGATGTAAATGTATTTATGATTTTTAAGCGAATTAAAAAATTTTGAGAATTTTTAAATTCTATTAATATTTTGGAAAATTATGTTTCAAACAATAAAAACATCGACATTTTATCTCAAACCCCTTTATTATTGATTTTTGATTTTACATTAATTAATTCATATTATATTTTACATTCAACCAAAATATAGATAATCATCATATCGATCAAGGCATTAAAATACATCAGTAATTTTTTCAACAATTCACTGAAGAAGTGATTTGTGTTTTGTTTTTACATCATAAGAATTAAAGTAAAAAAGTTAATCTGTACAATTTTCAAAATTATGAAAATTATATGGACTGAGCTAAATGTTAAAATAAAATTTTTTTAATTTTAAAATAATGCAAAAATATGAAATTAATAAAATTAATTTATTTGCATATAATAAATACCTGTCTATTCTACCATATGTTCTATTTATAAAATATAATATTTCACATGTGATATTTGTCATGTGGGAAATATTTAATCAAATCACTCGTCTTTAATAAATATTCAGCAATTGATTAAATATCGAAACTTTGCTTTCAATTTTTTTATATGAATCGATTTAAAACTTTTTCTTTTTATCACGATTTTTGTTGAAGATAAAAATATATGTCTATCTATCTTTTATTATTTCTAATCAAGTTAAAATGTTTATATGATTTTAGGTGAGATTGTAAAAAGATTTATTGTCATTTTCATGTATGAACAGGCATTAATTGATATTATAAATTAAAAAGTGTTTTATGGTATACGCCATCACCTAAATATCTCACCATTTCTGTTCACAGGGTAAACCTACCTCATATGTATTTTGGAGTGTTAAATTTTTAATATATGTCTATTATGGAGACTACTCATGTCATGTTCTCTTAAGTTATAAGTTCTCCACCACGATGTTCGTCTCTGAATGCTGAATTAACCTCATAAGATAATGATTATTTGTAACTGACGTTAACATAAGAAACGGTATTTTGATCTATGAATATTAGAATGCAACGATTATAAAAGTGAAAGAATCTTCTTATACTTTATTAACGATGCAAGAAAATAGTTAAAATATACGAAAATTGTTTTATAGTTTGAAATCAACTCACGCGAATATTAAATAAATTGAGCTTATTATACAAAAGCGTTTTTAAAAAAATTTAATGAATTAATACTCTTATTACATCTTAATATATGTCAAAAATTTATGTTTTGACAAATATTATATTGTTGTATATCATTGATATGTCACAATTTTATATATAATTGAATTTTTATTTGTTTAAAAGTATATATAGATACAATATATAATGCTTTATTAGAATTATATATAATTAATATTATTTATTTCCTAAATTTATAAAAATAAAAGATTTATTTCGTCATTTTATCTGTAAAGAATTTCAAAAAATACAAACTTTCTCATGGTACGTTCTAGTGTTTTTCAAAACAGTGCTACCCAAAATAAGATGTTTTGTATCATATCTTGAAAAAAACAATTTAAAACGTCTCTAACATAAATATTCTACAAATTAGAAACATGCATTTTGAGTAGAAGATAACGCAGTGTACGTTTGATAAATTTATTGAAAACTTAAAAACTAAATTTATGTTATTTTTTCGACTGCTGTAAAATGATTCAGAAGTAATGTTTAGAAAATTTACTGTGTAATGTTTGAAATCACAAAATGATATTATTATTTTGAATAAGTTTTTTTATGGTAGGAAATATTGTTTAAATTAATTTGTGAATATAATATGAAAGTGCAAAATTTAGACAAGATCTAGATTTAAAAGATAATTGACTATCCTTAAATAATTTATTTATTTAAAATAAACACTAAATGATACTTATAAACGATCTTATGCATTTTTAATTGAAAAATTCACTTGAGTTTTCACGAAAAAGTAAAAATTAGTTAACGAAATATAATTATGGAAAAAACAGATTAATTGTAACATCAAATGTTTTTGTGTCAAAACCTTCAATTCAGGGATATATAGAAACAAAGATAAATTTTGTGTTTCAATTATTATAACATGTACCGTTATAATCCTTTATGTGGTAATTGATATTTCGTACGGATATCTAATAATAAAAAATGTAGTTTTTTTAAGTAGAATTGAACGGTTTGAAATCTGTAATATCTTAAAGGTTTTAATTGAGCCAATTGTTAAATGTTATATGAGAGTGATCCTTTGAAAAATTACAGTTGCTCAGAAAAATTTAAATAATACTGTGTTATAATTTATAATTTCTTCAAAAATGTATCTTGAAGAGGACATCTATATAACTGATATTTTCACATAGTACACTCTGATGCAAAAGTAAACATAATTCGAGGTAAATTTCACCCTCAAGCAATTTAACCTTCGCTGTAATTTTGCTTGAAGAATTTACTCTGGCTAATTCTTATTAAACTAGATAAATTGTTATCACAGTGTCCTCTAAATTATCTTATTCTTCTTAATAATATTCATGCACTGCCGATGAGCTTAAATATCTCGACGGAAAAATATCATCTCATGATAAATCCAATAAATTACAGGTAATTTTCCGAAAACCAAGCCCTCTATATAATAATCCTATATTTTTCTCCCTTAAATATTTTAGATATATAAAGAATTTTGTTTCAATTTCAGTTTTGATAAATATCTTACGATGGAATAAGTCATGTTTTTAATTGAAATTAAATATCAAGATCTTTTAAAAGTTTTATGTTTAAAAATACACTAACTAATTAAATTTTTTAGGCAAATATCTTAATAAAGAAAGATAACAAATTTTCCCTGAAGGTATAGTTATATCTTTCTTTTAATAATAAAAATTAAAATAAAATCACGTTTTCATAATAATATGAAATATAAAATATTGCCATTATGATTCAAAATTCTACCAAAATATAAAATTGTAACTTTTTATCTCCATTTAGAGGTTGAACAAGAGACCTAAAAATAATTATTTTTTCGCAGGATTTAATGAAAAGAATATTCCTTTAATATCTTAAATTTATAGATTATTTTTACTGATACATCTGATTTTACATAGATTTATTAAAATTATAGCATGATAATTTAATCATTTTACACTTTAAGGATATGAATCATCATCTTAAATATAGATGGCAAAATATTTAAAAATATTAAATATGTCAAAATTTTTAAATATTCTTTCGTTAATTAAAAATTAAAGTTAATTCGATTGATATGTCTATGCTATTAACGAAAAAGTATTTCACCGTTTCCTCCTAAATACAAATTACATAAAAAAGATGAATTAATATATCAATTATCAATAATATTTTAATTAATTTTCAAAATACATCTCAAAACAATGTATTATATTTCAGTTTATGGAATAAAATAAAGACGAATATTTACAGATTTCTACAAAATGGTTTATTATCTAGAATATTTTTTCAATAATCTTTACAAGATTCTCAACTTTATAATTAAAATTATTTAGCTTATTTTTCCTAAAATTTCACATACTAATGAAATATTTAAAAATTTATTTGACAAATATTATGGTGTATTTCGATTAATAACGTTATTCTTGAAATAAATACGCAAAAGTTTAGAAAATAATAATATTTATAAAGGGACTATAACGATACGAGTTCAATCAATAAAAAGATTAAAAATTATTCTCAAGGTAAACACAAAAAAATATTTGAAAATTACCTAAGTATTCAGGAAATAACTACAAACGAAGAGTATGGATGTGGCGAAATATTAAATGCGCAAGATGTATCAAACGCAAGTGAAAACTAGAGAAAGTAAAGTCGAAAATAAAAGATTCCAGCAAAAGAGATAAAACGTCTCTGATGAGGACCAATAGCAAATATTAATGAAAATATTCGAAATATACTTCGTTTCCTCGATACCTTCTATATTAAATAAAAATATTTAAGAGGACATTATATTGCTCAGATGAAACCATAAATTGATCAAATTCTCCATTGTAAGTGTGCAGGTGTTAGACGATCTAAATTAAATTTTGAAAAAAAATAAAACGTTTACTTTCTTATGTGGATGAAAATTGTTTGGTAAAACTTAAAGATATCTCTTACTGGGTTTCAAAAATCTTCTACATTCAGGTTTCAACGAGTAGAGAAGATAAATTTCATATTAGTTTTCTCTAAACTAAAACAATCACATTAGTTCCAGCTCTGAGAAGTTGTGAAATAATTCTCAATGAGATTGCCAAATATGCCAACTTGAACAGTATTTTTAAAAAAATTAAAAACAATGATATACGTTGTATTTGTAGATGAAGTGAGATTTTCTTTGATTAAAAGAACATGTCAAGGAAGATGTGAATCTTGATTATCTGCCAAATTTCAGTTCAAGCAGCACAAAGCAGAAATATTTCTGTTTTTGCTGCAATGAATATGTATGGAATGTTGTACAATAAAGTTCAAGAACACGCAGTATATGAGGAAGATTTTTAAATATATATACTATGAAATTTTGATGCCGTTCATTAACAGCGAAATTACATCTCCAATATTGATCATGGATATTGCAAGAATTTATTATCATCGTGAACTAGTTGAAACTATAGAAATCGGAAGAAACTGAATAAAATAATAACTGGGGTACTCTTCATTCTTTGATCCAATCGAAAATTTATGACCGTTTTTATACAACTTTTTGATCCATGGAGATGTCAAGAATTAAACATAATTTAGGGGTTTTAATTCGAAAAAAATATGAAGAAATCCCCCACGATCAATTTTGGGGATTGTCAAGAAAAATGTCATTCTATCTGAATTTATCTTCTGCAAGAGTAATAATTTTTGAATTTAATATTTTTCATTTATATTTTCAAATTATGGTTTTTATTTTATATAAAATTATTTGGATAATTACGTAATGTATTGCAAGAAAAAACGCAATTTATTGAATTAATTATGCTTTTTGATCATAGATTTAGTTAATGATAGAAAAACTATATAAATATAAATTGATGCAACTCGACTTAATAATAATGGCCTTTTCAAGACGAAAAATTCCATTAATGTTTTTTTAAATATATCTTTAAAATTTATGTTATATCTCCATTAGAAAATGTATGGCAATCTAAATAAAAATAGTTAAATTTAAAATAGAAACAACTAGAGATATCTCTATACTTTTATATGTTATTTCAAATTTGAAAAACAAAAATGTTGTTGCAATGAATAAAATTTATGTTTTAGGGAGATTTTCTTTAATATATGAGAGAATTTTGTTTTTAAAAGACAAACATTTAACATAAAAAATATAAAGTCTTTCAGCTATCATGAAGTAATAGGGAAACTTTAATGGCATATACTTTGTTAATTATAGACTTTTGAGAAATGAGTATTTTCCAGGTTCATATGTTTATCACTATATTATTTATCATTTTAAATAATCATGCTTCACTATTTTTATATTTTTTTAAGACTAATTAATGATATCTAAATTAATTAATTGTATTTCGCTCAATTGAAAAAACGTAAATAATATTTGAGAAAATTTGGGATAAATTCAAATAAAATATTTTTTTAAACATGTTTAAATAAAGATATAATTATTCATATATAAAGGTAATTTCACAAGAATGATAAAAATATACAAAAAAATGAGCAATAAGAAATTAAAATCCTTCATTTTTTTAATAATATTAATTATATAATCTCATATATACTGAAAAACGCATTGAAAACCGTATTCATTGATATTATATTTCATGTATAATTATTTGTTTATTTTTTCAATAAATGTTTTCTTTTATAAAAATAAATACGTGACATGTTTCAATTAACTATAAATTTATGAATTAGAAAATTATTATTTGTACAATAGTGAATCATTCGACTATATCTCTAAAAATATAATTAAGAAAATCAAGATTGACAAAATTCGAAGTTAAAATCATGTAGAAAAGCTATTATATTTTATATTAAAAAAAGTTACGTTGTAATTCAAACTATTATTCCACAAATAACATCTTATCAATATATCATTCAATCATTTCAAATTGAATTATATTTTGAAAAATACCTTGCATTAGTGATGTTTTTAAATTCTGTATTTTACCATTAATTTAAACTAACCACGTAAAAAGTTATAAAATAATTATTTTTTGAATGACTATGAGTGATTACCTATAAAAATTCGATTTTGAATTTTGAAATATTTTTCTAATGTTTTCTCATAAAAGAAAATAGCAAAAATAATTGGTCAACCGATTTCTCTTCCCATTAATTCACAATTTTAATAATTTCAACGAACCACATTTTTACTAGAAATTCTTTTTAAAAATTATTTCAATAATCCTTTGAATAAAATTATTTTCAAAACAGTTAGGCAAAACTGTTAAACATTTTTAATGACCAGGGCTTATAAATAGTTTATATATGATTAATAATTATCAAAAATTTTAATATTTTCAAATTTTAATAATTACCCTGTATTTCTAATAATATTTCACATTCACATTGAATTACTAAAAAGTTATATTATGTGAATACTGACAATAAAATTAAACCTTATAAGAGTATTTTTAAAATTGATTCTTATTTGAAAACTTTAATCTGTGTATAATATTATTTTCACGTGTATCTCAATTAAAATAAAATTTCTCCATTTCTTAAATTAATAAAGATAGCGAATGTGTTATCGTTCAACGTTTTTATGTTATATTTGAACCAGAGAATCAATTTACTTGTTTTTATCATACATGAAACTGAAAGAAACCATCAACGTATATGATAAATTGTTTATTTCTTTACGAACGGGAAAAGAAAAAACATTTTTTCATATTCTCGACAGGAGAACATTGAGAGTTTACCATCATTTTTTAACGAGAAGACAATCTACATATTATAATAAGTTATTATATTGAATAATGGATTTGATTTTTCTAAAATGCCAAGATTAAATAAAACATCTGACATTCACAATTACTTACTTTTTTAAACAAAAGAACCAATCAGTATTCTTATTGTCATGAGCATAAATTAATCACAAAAATATGCTATATAAAAATTTATATTAAAACAAGGCTCAACTAGAGAAAACGATTCGTGTAGTGAATATAAGAATGATACATTTTAAAATCTTATAGCCTCATGTTTGAAAGCTAGCCGTTAAATGCCTAAAGTATCTTAAGAATTATCAGACAAATGCGTGGGGAAATGAATTATATATAAACCAGCAATTCACAGTGAATAAGTTAAATTGTATCATCTGTATATTTTTCATCACTTTTATATTAAATCTATTCTCCTGACTCTAGTTATTCTAAGACTGGGAAATCACTATCTATATATAGACCTGAAATTGTATTAAACACTAACACAATCTCAATAGAAGTGAATAATTTTGTGATTTTTATTGTGTCGGTGAGTGACTTAATACAAAATAATTCTTGTTTATGTTGCCAAAATCTTTATGTATTGAATGAATATTACAAATTTCCGTTTTTAATAAACATAGGAGCATGCATTCTTTTATTTTTCCTTAAATTTTTTCTAATGTTCATCTTGTATTTAATGAAATAAATTTCGAATTATACTTTCTAAAAGCATAAATATCATATTTTTGCTAAAGATGTAATTTAAATATTGTTTCTAGTTGACAAGGGAAAATGTTTGAGCTAAGTATAACTTAAATGTCTCGATTTATAGATTAAAAGAGATATGTATAATCATGTTGATATATCTTTAGCTATTGTTATTAACTAGCATTTAGCTTCAAAGCATATTTATTAAATGATCTGTTAAAATAGTTTTGTTAATAAGAAATAAAATCTTAAATCATGACATAAAAATTGTTGTTTTAATTCGTTTAATTTTTCAAAAAATCTTAATATTTTGTTTGGTGGTATTCGTGGATAGTTTATTCTCTTTATGTCCCTTTAACACTTATAGAATATTAAGAAAAATGATTTACTCACGATCTTTGTGACGATGTCTTTCGAGAACGTCATAAGTTAAAAATACGAAGTTTGCCGTTTATTTTTAATATTTAAACTTTAAAATAAGTAAATAAATTTTTTTTTAAATTTATATTTAAAAAAGTGGAAATTTTTAAGCAAAAGCCTCATAGATTTGTTTATTGTACATTTTTTTAAAGCTATATAATAATATAATCTATTATGTATGATTCATAATGAACTATTTTATTATCTCTTATATCATAAATAATATTTTGGTACTATTTAGAAACAATCAGATCATGTTTCATCTTTGGAGTACAAAACTTCACCGTCTAGAGATCCATTATATTCTCTTTTAAATCACATTAAACACGTCAACCCATGTTTCCCTATCTCAAAACTGCAAAACAGAAATTAATTTTATCATGAAAATTTATCATTTTCGACATTCTGAATAGTTTATTTTCTGAAAATTCTGGCTTTATTTGTGAAAATTTTGAAAATTCCAAAGTTTTACAGATCGTTACTTTTAATTAAGGGATCATGATGATAAAATTAGCAAATATGCAATCACAAATTACATAATAACTATAACCTATAATATTTGTATATGACAGTATTTTTATTTTATTTGCTAAACATAATATTTTATACCATAGATTGATTTTTTGTATTATATAATATTCACCTAAATATGAATACTTGATGATAAATTAAAATTTTCACAAATAAGCCAAAAATATGAATCTTAGATTTCACAATAACAATATTCCTCAAGAAACAACTGAAAGAATAGAAATCTATTTAATATCAATTAATTAATATTTTTTGTAAAAGCTTATCAAATAGATCATATTTTAATTATTCAGCAATTCTTTAATCAATTCAAGCATCTTCTGGTCATCTAAAAATGATGTTATCTGATCAGAAATTTATGAACACCTTTTGAATTATAACCAAGCTGGAATATTTCTATATTATGTGATCTTTCTGCATGCCATTTATTAAAACTCTTTCATTAATCTATTATGCTCACAGAAAAAAGTATCCTGGATGACGCTCGATTAATGTCGAATGAACTTATTACTTCGGTTGTCGGATTTTATTTTATCTAAAATGTTAATGTGGAAAATACCACATATTAAAAAGTTCTTTGAATTGAAAAGATAAATATGAGATTTATCTAAATAATCATTCAAATATTCATTAAAAGGATAAATTTCATATTCTTTAATTTTTCCAATGTCATACTGAGCTAAATTTTATTTATATATTTTACATCCAATTAATAACTCATCATTCCAAGTACGTTTTATTAAAAAGTTATCCAAATCATTAAATTGATTAATCATTTTAAAGGTTCTTAAATCGTACTATATCAAAAAATAGCATGTTACAATTTCATTCTTTATAAATATCTCGACAAACGAAGGTAAAAATATTCCAGTTAAGCAATGAAATTTGTTTGGAAATTGATAAATCTTTTTCATACTTCTTGTACAATATATAGCCCCATTCCAAAGTACAATATCATCAGATTGATTAATGTCTAGATTGTTGATACAAAAGCTTTGATATCCTTCTTTATAAGAGGAACTCCTTAAAATATGTTTATATTCGATATCAATAAACTATAAAATAAAAACAATTACACTAATTCTGTTTTTTATAAACTCCAACGATATGTTTCTCGTCGTTACAAAACTTGGCTAAATTTACATCATTATATTTAATGGGGCTGATGGAATACATAAATTACTTCGAAATGAAGTGTTTGAATTTAGAATAAGATTCATATTTAAAAATAAATAATTCTTTATTCATGTCTTCATCCATTGATAACCATATGTAGCAATGAGGTTTCCACTCTATATTTTATTAAAATATCCACTTTTGAATCATCGATGCTCATGAATAATCGTAAATTGAAATATTTATAAAATATTTCATTCTCATTTATAATTGATAGCCTGTTATAATGGCATGATAAAATATTATCATCATACTTATTTTATTTAAAATTTATACCAAAAACTTTGAAACATCCACATCGATCATTATAAATTTGAAGAATTTTATTGATTTATACCTATGGTAAACATTTAAAATACTGTCCGTTTAATTTGGAAGTTTTACGTTTGTAAATATAACTAAGATTATAAATAATAGATTTTACTTTTTATTTATAAATGAATAATAGTTGAGATGAACTTTATCAGCAATTTTCAAATTTAGAGATTTATTACAAAATACTTTGTAGCTTTGGAGAATATCAGGCTAAAATATCGAAAAAAATTTTACTTCAAATAATTTTATACGTATTGAATTTTTCTCCGTTAGACTTTCATTTTCTAATATAATCTTTTGGATAACAGTGTAAAATACATGCGCTGAAATTTCTTTGACAATCTTCAAATATATGTAAGATTTATCTGAATATTAAATTTTGAATTTTTTATAGATTATAGATGGATACAAAATACACAAAAATGATCTTTTAGACTATAATATCAATAAATTTGCAAAAATTAACAAGCTTCCAATTTTAAATATCTGTTGATGAAAACTTTTAATTTTCAAATATAAATAATAGTCATATTAAATTTAAATTTTAATGGTAAACATCCATTCTAGGATATATGCAAGTACTGGTTGTATTATTAAGAATTTAATTAAGAAAATTTATTTTATATGGATAAATTAAAATTTATAATCTTAAATATTTCTGCCAAATCATTTTATACTGCAGTAAATTTATTAACATTAAAATGTATTAATCTTTTTATCATTAAAAGATAAATAAAAATGTAGACAGTAAAAAATATATTCCTGCAATTTGTGAATGTTAAAAATTATATTTTTATTAATTCTAACTTTATTATTATTTTTCAAAGCGTTTATGAATGTGAGAAAGTGGTAAAAGTCGAAAATTCTTGCATTTATAAAAATATAAATCACTAAAAATTGAAATAAAAATAAATGATAGATATATAAAATAAATTTTTTGAAAAATGAAAAGTATCTTAGATTTTCCAGGAATATACATAGATGCTTGTTATATACATAAATTGTTCTTTTACCAACAGAAGAATGACTACGTTTAAATAAAATATTTTGTTGAACAAAAATCAAAATTAATAACAAGAAATTTATGAAATAAAACATATTTTCAGTTAAGAATTAAAAAGCAAAATATTTCCGATTATATATGTGTTGTTTGAATGTTATAAAAATTGATTTTATAAAAGTATTATAATATCATTGAAAGTATTCATATTTAATCCCATTTGAATTTAATTTTGAATAAAATGTAAAATGAGCCAATTAATAAAGCATTTAATCAATTTCCAATCTAAAAATGGAAAGACATTTAATCATTTTTAACAATTTCATAGTTCATTTTGTATAATTATATTGATATTCTTCATTTTACAAGAAATTTGAATCAATCCATTATAGATTTTAATATTTAAGAAGATAGAAATAACTTGATATGAATCAGTATTCTAATTTACAAATAATTAGAAATTATGCATTTAATATTTTTTCGGTTTGATAAAATATTTATTATATTTTGATTTTTTAATGTAATATTTCCATAAAAAATTAACTATTTATAAAATATAGAATATAAGTATGATATTTTAATCAAGCCTTTAACACATTTACAAACACTAATTCATGGATGTTCAAATGTCTCTCATAAAAGTTGAATTAAGTTTCCCAGAATCATGTAAATACTTTGAAATTTATTTTAAATTAATAAATATTCTCAATATATGTACAAACTGAATTAAATCGTAATGTCTTGAGTATTAAATGTGTTTTGAAATTCTCGAAAATCAATATAAATAACTGTAATTAAAATTGTATTAAAATTACAAAAAATAATAATTTTATTATCATCAAAGCTTATATTTATATCATGCGATTTCTAATTTTTATTGTTATATATTTAGATTTTGAGATTTCGGGAATCGTTAAATAAAATAATAATCGTGGATATTTTAAAAATTCGAGTGAATAAACATTATCAAAACGTGGTTTTTCTATAAGATAAACAAATTATAAAAGTTAAGTGATTATAAAGCTGTTCAAAATTCAAAAAATAATTGATTATATTGTTTCTTATATCACTGATAAAATATCTAATATGAACGTGTTTGAAATTAACAACGATATAAAAGCATTCAATTGAGATGAAGCCACATATTAAATATGCTTTTGTCAAAATTCATTAATTTTCAAGAAATAATTGAGATATTTAAAAATAATTCAATGATATTTTGTGTTAAATAACATTAAAATTGTGAAAGTGGAAAATATTATTGAAAGGTTAATCTTGTGAAAATTCCGAAAATTTTTTGCATCCTCATAAGTGGAATAAAAATTTTAAATAAAAGCATTTTTCGTTTAAATATATAAAAAAGATAATAATAAAAGTTTAACTCATCAAATATCTCTCATAGGCTTCAGATTAAAGAAATCTTATTTTTATTTAGCAAAGAAAACATTTAGAGATATCTATAATGTTGAATTTATTTAGTTTAGTATAAGAATAATTATTGGTTAAGTACATTATTTTTACTGAACAAATGATTTAATATTCGATCAGATAAATTGTTTAATTTATTATTTGATTAGTATTAAAATTTTATAATTATTTGGCAAAATATTTACGAATTTGCAAATTAATCAACATTTTTACATGTATAATAATTTTGAAAATTATTAAAATATAAATATATGGAAAATTAATTTTATTAATTATATTTAATCATTGATAATCTTTTTAAGCTTTAGCATTAGATAAAATTTAAATGTTTATCAAGTCATCACAAGAATAAGGTTATCATATGATATTTTTCTCAATGGTTTTAAATTTTCTTAATATTCGATAATTTCAAAACTTACTTAATATGTTATTCAAGTGATATGATTTATAATTTCCTCAAATAATGACCAAAAAAATTATCTCAAAAGTTAGTTTTCATAAAAATAAAGCCTATAAAAAATCTAAAATAACATAATTAAATGCTTTTTAAAAAATAGAGACGTCTATTTGGCAACGTAGATATTTATTTGATATTTAACATATCATCATTCTTAAAATTAATAATATGGATAATTGATCGATTAATGACTCATAAATTCAAAGATGATATTCGTTATAAAAGAGAAAAAGTGGATAATTAAGACATTGAATAAAAATTTATTGAAATTTCCAATAGAAAATAAATATTTAGTGGGCATTCTTAGAAATTAAATTTTAACTAATGTTAATGTGGAAAATATTGAATGCATAATAGAAATTCATTTATGTTTTTCAACATTAGAATTACAGAAATAGTCGAAAGTAATATTATTTGAAAAACCTTTGTAATTCAACTTTCATAAATTAACAGAATAAGATATGATGCATGACATGAGGATATTTTCTTTAATATATGTTTTAAAGTCGTGTTAACTAAAAATGAAATTTTATTTTAATATTTCTTAAATTATCATATATATAAAGGAAAATATAAATGAATATAATAAATTTACAATTTATTCATTTAATATTAGTTCAAAAATAAATCATTTGATTGAATAATATTTTATTAGTTTCACAAGAAATAATTATTAAAAATAATATCGAAAAATTGATTTTAATATGAGAGAATATATTTCTTAAAATAAATTTTATGAAATCTTTGATAGCTTAATAAATTTTCACAATCAACATTGAATAAAATAAACATTGGTAGAAGAAGATAGGTCTCATTTATTTTACATTGGCTAAAATATTGTGATCTTTTTAAATATTTCATAACTAAAAATGTGTGATATACCATATAAAGTTACAAATTAAAAAATTAATTTTGAGATTTATGTTGGTCGATGATGTTTAATGAGAGAAATTATTTCATCATTCGAACTTATAAATTTATAAAAATTAAAAAAATCCATAAAATTTTATACCTTCTGAAGAAATTCTTAAATGAATTTTTTTGATGACTTTTATATATTTGCAATATAACCAGACTTTATTAATTAAATGAGTTGAATATTTGAAAAACTTGCTACAATCAATGTTATTATAAGCTCGGATATTTGATCGAACCAGTTTTTTGATTAATTTTTCAAAAAATAAATTCATACATGATAATTGTTCAAGAACGAATTCGCTTGCTGTCATTAATAGTAAACATTTGATTATCGAAATATTTTCTTTCAAATCTGATATTGATGGACAATTTTGAATAATCAAATCAGTTATATAATTTAAATATGAACTATCAATCATATTATTTAATAATTCATTTGATAAACTATCATTTATGCAGATATTTGGGCAGTATTTATATTTATGGTTGAAGTGCTCTTCAAATTTTTGAGAAACCATGAATTTATATGCATACTCGCTTGACGGAAACAGAGTAATCAACAAATCTAGAATTAAATCTATTGGGGTATTATTTTTTTTCTTGCAAATAAAGTTTATATCACAAATGTTTTTCACTAAGTGTATTAAATTTATATTTATCTCATCTATTGATGGATATGAATGAAAGGCTTGAACAAATAGGCTTCTGCAGTTTTTTTGGAATAATAATAAGAATCGAATTATCCAAATCCAATAATTAAAAGTATTTCTGAATAAATATTCAATTAATACTGTTCCATAACTTCATGCAAAATTGGAAAATGCAAACGAAGTATAATAACGATTATTTCAAAGCATTCATAATCGCAAATATCCTTAAATATTTAAATTCATAAATATGATAGTATTAATTACATATATAAACTTTAACCAAAATAAATTCTTACATATTCTCAAAATAAATAGTTTATTGATTTTTAAAACAATGGATGAATAAACAACACAATTTAAAAAAAATAATAACTAAATTATTTAGAGATGAAAATGTTCATTGTTTTATCATATTATAAAATAATGGGATTATTCAGAATAAATATTTTTTTCAAAATATTTATTCTGAGTTTTAAAAATTTTGTTAGTGCATCATTTAAAACTTTTTCAAATAATATTTTGAAACTGGGAAAAAAATAAAAATATGATAGATAATATAAATAAAATTTATTTTAATTTTCAAATTATTTTCATGGATATATGAAAAAAATATATTTTTTTCCTATTGACAGAATGAAAAGTATTCATCATAAAATCTAGCTAAAATAATGACAATCTTTCATTTACATAATTAGAAGATACAACAAATATATAAAGTATATTTTATTTATATTTTTGAGTTTTAAAAATTCAAAGTTTTATAAATGTAAATATTTGATATATAAAAGAATAAATTTGATGATTAAACTTAATGAAGCCATGAGACTTTTATTTATTCTATTTACCCTAAATAATGATTTATCAAATGATAAAAATATTCCCATAAATTTAATTTAAAATCAAAATTTCATTTGACTTTTAAATAATTAAAAATATATATTTGTGTGTATCAGACATCTTTAATTATTATTTATGGAAATTATTGCGAACAATTCTGATATTTTTACTATATTCATTAAAAATTAATTGAATTTATATATACCATGTAAATATTTCAAAATTCTATTTTTTATGATTTCATTTTTATATGCTTTTATGCTACAGATATTGAATTTAATTAGCTTATTCTAGCAAAAAACTATATAAATTTTTCATATTTTAATTTGATTAAATATGCTTATTTTTGATATTTATGTATTTACTCGCGTGTAGAACTTAGTAGTTAATAAAAATATTTTTATTTCTATCATTTTAAAATTTTATTTAATTACAGGTATTTTTAATAAATTTTCTTAAAAATGAATTTGGATTCAAGAATTATGAATGGGATTTTTTCAATAAGATTCGAAACATAAAACAATGATCCAAAGCCTCGAGTTTACGTGCTATAAAAAATCTAAATTTATGATTTCTTTATTTATAAAATAAATATAATTTGAGTTTATATAAAAAAATTTACATCTCAATTTGGTTTTATATAAAAATATCGTTTATGTTTAAGGTTAGCCTTTCTAAATTTAATTGGATATTTTATAAATAATATCAATTTTGATACATTTTGAAATATAATTCAATAGATATGTATTAATTGTGTTAAATAATAAATTTTTAAAGTGAAAAATTAAATAATATGTTTTTATAAACATCATTTTAATCCACTTTAACGTGTAAAAACTAGTCTTAATATTTAAAGATCTATATGTCAAAAAACTGGTTAATTTAAAAATATTATCATTGATTGTTAAACAGAACATATAAATATTATTTTGACATTAATTATACGTCTACGTGAAATTTAACTGAAAAGACAACATGTGTATGAAATATATATTATTAATTATTAATAAAAATAAATTCTGACAAAAATGGTTTTGAAAATATTATCTTAGAATCGAATTTGGAATCAATTTATATGTATATCACTGAATTTTGATTTATATTAATTAAAAATAGCAATACAAATAAAATATATAAAACCTTTTGTATTTATAACTGATAAAAATTCAATTTAACTCTGTGAAAAAAATGAATGACGCTCATTTTAGAAATAAATAACAATCAATAAATTTTTTTTAATATAAGTATAATTTTTGAAAAAATATGAAAAATGTCAAAAATATTCTTATGACTCCTAAAAAAAGGTGTAGTATTCACAAAATAAATTAAATGTTAACTATAATAAACATAAAAATTAATACACATTTTGTCTTTTAATTTAAAATGATTTTAGCTATTTACACATTTTGATTAGAAACTTTTCTTTGAGATAATTAATATAATATTATTATGAATGTGAAAATAATTATTTATAAAAACCACATGTTATTTATATTTATTTAAATATTATATGAAACAAATATTGACACCTTTAAAGAAAAAGAAACATTAATTATGGTCTTTCATAAATTGCTTGTAGAAAGGTGTTTTTGATAAATTTTAAAAATTTAGATAAATTATTGATAATTTTTTCAAAATAAGAACAAATAATCAACCATATTTTGAAAAAAAATTAAGTGTATAATACAAGCAGGCATAATTTTTCAAAGAAATCAAAATCAATAAGATATTAAATTTGAAAAAAATAAGTTAATTTTATCAAAATAAAATATATTGAACAGCTTTAAAAATAATAGTTGTATGGATTGTTGTTTGATAATAAAAATTGTATAGTATGAGTGGAAATTTTCATTTTTCTATATTATTTGTATGTTTAAACGGTTCTAAATATCAATATCATCTTAAAAATTCATGGATGTATTCTTAATAAATTTTAGACTCATAACTAATCATTTTTATATTTTTAACTTATTGTTTGAAATAAGATGGTTGTTTTTCAATTTACAAAATATATAACATTTAAATTTTAAATTTCTCGTGTTAATATGTGCGAATATTTGAAAATTAACCTAATAAATCATCAAAGTAATTATTTAAAGATTATTGGTAATAATTATCAGAAACCTAGAATTTTTTTAATTTATAATATTTCAAAAATTTGATTTGAAAACCTACTAGAAACATAACTAATTAACCTTAAAATTTAAATTTATAACTTTATAATATTTAAAATTTCACAATGAAAAAAATCTTTCATAATAAATTTCAGACAATATTCCCAAATACGTTAACATAATAAATGTTAGAAGATTTAAATGTTGAACATTTTAAGTAAATTATCTTAAAAATACTTTAAGAATTTAAACGAAATGTACCTAAATTATATCTGAGATAAAATATTGTTTTAATGGGGAAATTATATTAAAATATAAATAGCTCGAAAATGAGAATGGAGTAATCATAATCTCTTATAGAACTTAAACAGGTATAATGTGAAAAATCATTATTATGCTCAAATTAAAAATAAAATCAATAAAATCCAGAGACAAAATATAAATGATCTCGGTAAGCAAAATATTTCTTCGTATTATCTCGTTCTGAATGATGGAGATTAAACTTTTAGCAGTGTATATATGGTTTTATGTTCGTCATATTTTATGAAATCAACTAAAATTTACATAATTTATGTCAAAAATTTCCAAAATGATGATATTTTTATGAAATACGTCAGTCAAAGTTAAGGGGAACTCTGATAATTTATTGATTTGGTAATTTTATACTAATTAGTTAAAATATAGCTGAAAGTTCAAAATGAGAACCATAATTGATTCAATGAAAATATATGAGATTTTTAAAATTAAATAAGATTAATTTTTGGTTTTATAAATATCATTTTATTTTTGATGGTTATGAAAAAATAATTTACTGATACTATGATTTAAGTAATTTTTGAAATTAAAAAAATTTTTTTACCTTGAATAAAGGGAATTCCAAATTAACTTTTATTTTTTGCACAAAGTCAAATATCGATCTCAGCATTTTGTCTGAAATATTCTCGTTTTGAAGAAAATTAATAGGTAAAAATAAATAATTATGAGGATGAATAATTGTTTGGATTGTTTTAATTATTACTTTTAAAATAAATTCTGAATTCGTTCCGAAGTAAGATATTTGAGTGTGTATACTCATGAAATGCCACATATCTCCATATGAAAATTGAGCATTAGATTTAACTGTTTGAATGTATTTGGATTTTTATTCTATTATTATTATTTTATACACCTTATAGATGTAACTTCTTAGTCCTTTTAACTTCAAGAAAATGGAAAAACATTGAGAGTTTTCAAATAAATTTAGTAACATTCGAGTGGGAATATATTGAGGATAATCAGCAGGATAATAAAGGGCGTACCGTATCATTTCATTAACATAATTTAACTTCCGTTTAAGCATCTATTATTGATAAAATATACATTTGTAATAATATCATGCTTCAAGGATATTTTATGAAGAACCTCTAAAACGATAATAGATGAGGATAAGGAATAGGGAATAGTAAAAATAACATTAGCCCATTCATATTCTAGATATTGTTCAAAAAAGTAAAATTGATCAACAATATCTTTTAAAATCAAGATTAATTCAAATATCTTACGCACAATCCAATTCCTATTAACGAATCTGACTGAGAGGTATCTGGATCAATGCACACATGTATTAACTCAAAAAGATCTATTATCTCGAATATTTCAGATGCCTAAAATTTTAGATTTTATAAGTATTTTTAGAATCTCTTAAAATGTGTTTTTATATTGTTCAATTTTTAGCTGAAAATTTACATCAGAAATCGATTCTTAAATTTTTGAATAATAAGTCTTTAAAAAGGATTAAGATTAAAAGCTAAAAAAATAATTAGTATAATTGTGATGAGTTGTAAGAATTCTTCCTTTTTCTAGAAATTAAACAAACTTATTTTCAAATTTAACTCAAGAAATTATAAATTCAAAGATAATTCAAGTTTATTTTAAAAATATTAAACTCATATTACATGCAATATCTTAACTTGTCTGAATTATTTAATAAAAGTTTTAAAACTATACAACTGAAATAAATAATTCTAAAACAATATATTGATATTATCACTTGGCATATGTTTGATTCGAGATGAGTAATATCATTAAACTTATTATTATATATTCATGAATCAATTATTGAAGACTGTATTCAGTTTTAATAAACATATACTTTAATTAGACAAGATATCAAACTTAAATAGTTCAATATATTTAATTGATTTTTATATATATTAAGGAATATTTTATTTTTTAAGTAGCTTAAAAATTTTATAAATAATTTAATTATTTGATTTTAAATTGTGTAAAAATATTATATTTTATTTATTTCAAATTTTGTAATGACATTAAAATATTTTCATAAATCAGAAATTAATCAAGAATTAAAGAAGGATTTTTGTACAATTTAATAACATATATAAACGATGCATTAATGAACACGATTTATTTTTGAATAAATATGAGGTTTAATGTGATGAATTAAAATCAAATTTAGAAAAATAAAAAATTATGTTGACTTTCAACAAATATTTGTCTTATAAAGTAGGATCTTATAATAAATTTAAGTTGAGAAAAATTTTATGTTTTGTGTAAGATGATAAAATATCACAATCATCACAACGGAATCATTATTATTGTGTAGATAAAAATTTTACTTCTCAAGAAGTTATGAATTTGAAAAATTAAAATGTTAGTGATATATAAGACATTAATTTCTCAATCCATACTTTGAAATATTTTGAATATAATTTGAGTATATTTATGGTAATTTAAGAATTTATTAATTTATATCAGATCATATAATCAAAACTATTGAAATATTTTGACACTATTGAAAACAAATCATTGAGATTTGAAACTAAATATGTTAATTATAGGGTGTTTTCATTTATATTATAACAATTCTAATATCATAGACAAAATAAATATAGGGGAGAGATGCGAACATATAAGATGGTCTTTTTAATAAAAAAAATGTTTTATTTATTTATTGATATGTGATCAATATATACAGGTAGATCTTTAACAGCTATAAATTGATGTTAATTTATTTTTAATATTATGAAACTTTGTTATCTTAAATGCTGTTGAAATGATAATTTTTACTCATAGAAATTTGTATAAATATAGTTTTTTATGTTTGAATTTAAATAAAATTTCTTTAAAAAATTACGCGGTGTATTTTAATTTTTTAAGATGGAACAAACATGAGGAATTTTAATTTAAACTCGAGATATCCATTATATTATTTAAGATTTAATTATATGGGCATGAATTAAGAGATTCATTCTTCATAAAATGCTCACAAATACACAAAAATATAATTTTTATAGATTACTAATCTATTCCTTTATATTAATTGAAAAAAATATTAATGTATTTGCATTTTTAGATTAGATAGATTTTCGCGATATCAAAGTTATCTCGTGTAATTTTTTCTCAGAATCGAAATTTTAACTATACCTCTTTTTTTGGAAAATTAAACGTTTTTTAACTTATAATCCAAAAATAAAAATTATACATGGATATTATCAATAAAAAATCCATATGAAAAATAAAATTTTTAAAATTTTCAAAGAATATTGACAGAAGATTTCATCGAATAAAATAAGCATATCATCACTTCATTTTACAAATTTTGTGAAGATGGAATATAAAAATTAATTTTCCATAAATTCATAACAATTTAATTTATTAGTAATTTTACTGATGTATGGCAAAAAATTACAAATATTATTATGATCATATTTTATTTGATAAACGAAATATTAAACTATCCAAAATTAAATAAATAATAAATAAACACAGCATAATAAAAGAATTTATACAGATAAATAAATTGATAAATTAAAAATAATATATTCTGGAAAATAAAGGTGTAGTTTGTTATAAACCATATCTGATCGTTTAATCAAGAATGAAATTTTAATTTAGATATAAATGGGGAGTTATGAATTTTGAGAAATATTTTATAATATATTATATATATTTGATGCACAATTCAGAATCAATTCAAACAATTAACCATATTTATGAAAAGAAAAAAAACATTGGCATTTATCTACATTCAGAAAAAAGATTTATACACATTGTCATTATAATCCACATAACTTTTTATTTTAAAACAAGATTTCAATATGTTTGATAAAAAATCCAATACCTTTATTTTTATTAATAATATATTCATTAAAGTATTTTAAACTTGTCATTAATCATGAGTAGTATTTAATTTAATGGGGTTGGCAGTATTTACAACCTTTTAATTTCAAACAATAAAAGGAAATAACTAAAGAAAATACAAAAATCAAAAACATTTACATATTTGGACAGTTAGTAAATGTTAAAATAATTCGTGAGCGATTTACAGAAATCAAATTTTATAAGAATTCAATATCAAATTTGTAAATTACCAATATGATTGTCATAATCGTATGTTTAATTTAGAAAAATTATTTTTTTTCAGTTAAAATTAGTTTTAAAATAGTTGTAAAAAAATTTTTAAAGCATTAAATAAAATCTATAAAAATTATATAACTAGATTACGATAAAAGTTGATAGTTATTCTCAAGAATAAAATTTAATATGTTTAAAAATTTATTTTAAGAAAACTACAAATTAATTTTGTGATTATATTATTACCTTGTATTGCTTAATTAATAAATGAACTGCTACAACATGATGAAAAAGCTCGTTATGTATAAGAGAAATTTCATCACATATCAAACATGTATTAATATCGAATTCTTTGATATCTGATAGACAATGAGATTTGACAGAATTAAAATCTAAATATTTTGGTTTGTCTCACTATTTATGTTATCCTCAAATTCTAAACTTATTAAATTTTTATTAAAAGTGGGAAAAGTACCAATTTCAACTTTATTTGCATTTAATGTTCTCAATATAGTTTGGTTTGCTTTCGACACCTTGATATATTTCTAATTTTACAAATTGGATGATTTTATCTTTAAATTGTGATATTCTTTCACTTTTATACGAGGCGACCTGAAGGCACTCTTCTATAAGTTCAAATATTCACTTATTGAAGTTATTGTTATTGTTTTTTTGTCATCATATTTCAACAACAAAAATAATTGAAATATTATCTGTTCAAATTCATCATCAGTAAATAATTCAAAGAGAATTGTAGTGTGAAATAAAGTTTCTAACCCAAACCACAAAAGATTATCATCTTCGTGTCTATTATACCATAAAATTGAGTTTAGCAATATCTTATAGATATAATCAGATTACTCGTTTAAACTTATCTTGGAAGATTTTACAAAAAGGATTATGATCATATTGTAGAGTCCATAAATCTAATATTAACGAATAAATTTATTTGTTTTATCATTGTGAAAATATTTTGAATCCGCGTTGATTATTCAAAAAACAATTTTTTAGATATATATTTAAAAATATGAATGATTACATATATTTTAGAAAAGTGACATTTTTTAACAAATAACCACAAATAATCTAAAATATTAAAATTAAACACAGGGTTAAAGGTGTGTTAATTTGTAACTGTATTTTAACAATATTTCAACATAAATAAATAAATAACTTTATATATTTGTGACTTAATATCTTGAATATATTCTATCATTGACAT
The DNA here is from genome assembly GCA_024349245.1 of Neodontobutis hainanensis. NCBI lineage: Eukaryota > Metazoa > Chordata > Actinopteri > Gobiiformes > Odontobutidae > Neodontobutis > Neodontobutis hainanensis. The sequence goes on along the minus strand of JALDNG010000323.1, from coordinate 103,700 downwards.
ATAATTTTTCAATCATGTAAAAGTCTTTTATAAGTCACAAATCATTAATTTTAGAGAGTTATTTTTCAAATATATAAGTAAATATTAGACAAACTAAAAATTACAATGACCAACGTGAAATTTCGAAAAGTTTTAAAATCGTGATTATCAGGTAATGTTATAACTGAATTAGTTATTTCTCTTGAAAATCTAAAATTTTAACCAATTGGTTTACGATTTCAAAAATATTTTGCATTGGTAAAAGTCAGATTCGTCTATATCGTGAATATTGGATGGCACCTGTTGAAATAGATCCATACAGTTTAAATAGAATTTGAATAATCTAATTAAAGCTAATGCTTATTTATACGCTTATAGAGAATTAATATGTGTACAACTTATTAAAATGAGGTCATAACAATAAAATTTAATACCAATTTTGACACCGAAAATTATCTAAATACTTCAATCTAAAATGTATTATATTTTTGTTAAACTGCTTGTAGATAATGATTTTAAACGATAAAAGTATAACTAGCCGATTTTTTAATTCTATAAAAACTCAAAACCTTTTTTATTAACTGCAAATTCTTTTCTGTAAATATATCATGAATAGAGATAACTTCTACATTCGAGTTATTTTGATTTATTTATGTTTTGATCATATTAATTATTTAAAATATTTATTCAGTGTTTATTAGATGTTTTAACAATATATTGCATGATCTTAATATTATATTTAGTGTATATTAATATAAAATTTGAAAAAAAGTTTTGGCCCAAAATGAATTTTTTCAAATGATATGGTTATCTATAGTATCATAAATATTCAACAAAACAAATCATGTAAATCTTTATTAAGGTAATAAACATCGAAGTTTCTTTCAATTTTATGAAAAGTATTACCAGTAGATCCAGTTAGCATTTTGACAAATCTTATTTTGATCTTCAATATGCTTTTATATATTTATTCTTTTATGTGATTGTTTTAATGTCATTAATTGGTTAAGATAAAAGTATTTAATAAACAATTATATAAATTTCAGTCCGTTCTAAACTTTAAACAAACAAAATACTCTTGTAATTCTAAGCCCTGAATAAATATCTCGAAGAAAATGATAAATATATAAACTAATAATGATATATTGTCGAAACCATCTCAATTTATATTTTCTGATAACGTTGCCTAACATGATTAGTTAATATAAAAAATTTTCTCTACCACAATAAATTTGTAATTCGACCAAGGAAATGGCTTTTCAAATAATTCGAATCGTTTAGTTCTATCTAAATTTCAATGGATCTAATTATTTATGATCATTTTCCTAATGATCCCTATGCAGTTATATTTGGGTTATGATATTGTGATTTATTCTGTATATATAAACAATTTTCAAAATATCGCGTTTTAGTTTTATCTTAAATGATTATTTGTGGCTAAATTTAGAGGTAATACATCTTGTAACATGTATTTTATACATTACTATTTCATCTTATATAACATAAAACATTCATTGTGCATTTTTAATAGGTTTTTATTTTTTAGGATATCTTACAAAATGTTTATATTTAGTTTTATTTTCAAACAATTTTTTGTTTTCATTAGTAGTAGTGATCATTTAATCCGATTTTTAAATTATTAAGAGTAGTTATTGTTTTTAACATTTCAGTAATATCAATTCATCATGAATGTATTTTAAGTCTAGATAATCGTATTTAGGCCCCCTTAATCAGTTAACGTATTCGCGATTAGCATGTACGCTTTCTGACATTTTTATCAATTTTTTCACAATGACGTTAATATCAAATAAACTGTGCATCGATAATTATGATTTACATCGAGACGAATTTCTTGATTTTATAATTAAAATTTTCAATGATGTTAAAAATAAAATTATTTCCAAATAGGTAAATGAAGAAGATTATGAATTTTTTCAAACATATTTGTCCAATATTTCAAAAATCTTGATTCGTATTATCTTTCTGTATTTTATTTACAAAATATGTCACACCGAATTGTTTTATCTATTCTCTAACTTCCTCAAAATAATTTAAACTATTTTCCTTTAATTTTTATTGCTTGTCTTAATTTTATATTAAACATTCAACAAAAAGAATGATATACCAATTGCCATTAGTCGTGATTTTACTGGCCTAAAGAAGTCTAAATACTAAGTTATTAATTGTGAGGTGGTTTGGCTAACAGTAAGTGGGGCATTCATGTAATAATAGGAAAGATAAAATGTCAAGAACGACGTAAACTCAAGTTTTATTCATTTCTTATTATGTTTATAACGAGCTTGTGAGTTAATTTTGTTATGTAGTTTTATCGGCATTAAAATGGCTGAAGAATTACCTGTAAAACGTTAAATTTATTGGTATCCGCATTAAATTTGTTACAACGTTAGATTCATTTCATTTATCAAGATATTTTTAAAGTATTTATTTTTACATGTCGTTTTTTGTTTAACAAAATTTCATTTTGAAGTTATGGGCAGATGTATTTAATCGTCTGTTAACTTCCTGAAAACATGAATGATCATAGAGTTAGCCATCGGCAAATTATAAAATTCGTAAATTAAATGTTTTATCTGACAAAAACATGTTCGATTTAATTCTGAAAAATTTGGAGATATTTTAAGTCGATAAAGATTTCCATTGTTAATTCAGAATATTTAGTTTTAAATTTAAAAATGATATTTTTTTTTTCTTTTGTGAATTAAAAATTTTAGGATTCTCACTGTGAACATTGTGTAGTAATTTTTAAGCATTTTTACATTCCGATCAAAACCAATTTACAATAATATAATGTTGGTGCGGTTTAGTTACAATGAGCTAAACCCTTTTTGAAATGTTATAAAAGGAACATAATTTGTCTTCTGTGTTGTATGAAACTTCTCTTAAAATTATTTATATTGTTTTAAATCTCGTTCGTATGTGTATTTAATATTCATTTATATCATCTTGACTTTATTATTCTGAAATATTCTAGTTAGTCAAATAAAAATAAATTTTAATAATATTAAATCATACTTAGATGTTAATATAAACATCTCTAGTTTGGAAATGGTTTTCCATTTTAACAACCTTAAAATATAAAAGAGCTTAATATGGTTTTATTATATTTAATTAATAAAATTTACTTATATTTTTTATCTAGGATGGTTTTATATAATAATAAGAACATAAATCGTGTGTATATCTTTCAGATTGGTGCCAATATTTAATTTGTTTTGCAGGAATTTTGTTTTTGTCATCTATTCTTGAGAAATTTTAAAACGCTAATTTATTTTTTATCTGTTGGACCAAATTTATAATTTATAAGTTAATGGAAAATTTTCTATCAAAATTTTTGTTTCATTATCATCTGAAATTTTGATAAATTAAATCTATTAAAGACTGTTAATTAATTTTTAATGATAGTTCATTGTCTAATTTTATGCTAATTTTAAATTAAAATATTTTAATTATGGCATTGAGAAATATTTTCTATATTCCTAATACTTTTGTTAAACTGTATGAAAGTTTTAAAAATCAACATTAAAATTTTTTAACAAAACATATAAACATTAATATATGTGAACATGTAAATTGTAAAAGTTTAGCATGTGATATTTATAATATATTCAAAATATAAATTCAACAAATTATACATATCATACCCTATTTTTTAATCTGTTTCAAAAAGAAATAATTTAGGAATTTTATTTGTACTAATTTGATTGAAATGTACTGATCATAAAACTTACTAGCTTCGTCTCGATAAATAAGTCGTCAAGGTGTACCCTAAATAAGTGATGACACTAAGCCGAAAATATTAGCACATGATAAATTTTTAAAATCTATTGAAAAAAGTTCGCCTAATTTATAGAAAGTAGAAATATGTCAATTGTTATTTCATTAATCAAAGATTTTAGAGTTTTTCATTGATAGATAGGATAAAATGAAAGTTTTAAATAAAGGGTCGCGATGTGATTGTCGAAAAGCACCAAGAAAGTTTTGGATGATTTGTAAAATTATTGTTTTAAAGTAAATTTATTATAACCCCTAAACATTCATTTATACGATGTTTAAAGATTTCGAATCCGTTTCGAGTAATCGAAAATATAAAATGAATTAGTTTTTAAGAATAAATATTAAGCCATTCAAAATATATTAAAAGTTCCTTTCAATCATTTTTTCTTACAGTTTGGAAATAATCCATTTTTATATTTTTTAATTCATTTTTTTAATTTAATCAGTTTTTCTTTCATATTTTTAAGTTTATTATTATGTCAGGAAATTCTTTGAACAAAAATTGTCAGTATATAAGAATTGTAAAACGATTCTGCATTATTATCTAATATATCATTAAATTTTGATAATCTGCATCGAAATATGCAAGAGTAAAAAATTTTGTAATTTATCTTTTGCGGTTTAAATTATGGTAAAATTTATAAAAATAACGAATTATTAAGATATCATTTACAATCGTTATAATAGAGTAATAAAAATATGATTTCAAATAAAAAGCTTATAACGTCGGTGTTATACTCTAAAAATCTAAATGTAGTCATATAATTTGTTAAGTTAAAATAAATTAGTTTTATTGGTATAGTTCATAGAGTTGTTGATGGCCTTTAACAAAAATAAAGTTATTTTTAAATAAAGTACCATCGTCAAAAAATGTTTGATTGAGTGTATAAAGTGATATTAAATATAAATTTAATTTTTACTTTATCAATCATTTACCGATTCAGGATAATTAACATGCTGACGGTTAGAATTTATATTTAATTGACCTGCGCTTTGAAAACCATATAAAACAATTTTCTTTCAAATTAATCAACCTACATTTTTCAAAGAAATAAAGATATAAAACTGATAAATTCGTAAAAAATAAATTTCAAGTTGTTTCAAGTAATTACATGTTTCATCCTGATAGATCATTTGTTTAGGAATTATTTGACCAAATTCTAAGTGAAAAAAGGAGATTGAACTTGCGTATTTCATTCAGTTCCTTTACTGATTCCACTAAGATGTACTTTTTATTTCAATCGGACTCATTTAATATTGTAAAATATTCTTTTAATGTTGTTTATTTTATCCATTAAAATATCTTAACATAGTTATCCAAATAATTTCATATTATTTTTAATCTTATTGTAAATCTAGCTTGCCAATAGAATCGATATTTTATGAAAGGATAATTAAATTTATGACATGGTTTAACTGCTAGATTCTCACGATCTTTATTTTTTACATGAATGATCTCATCTCATGTATGATTTAAAGTTCAAATGATGTTTTTAACTTGTTTACCAACATTTAAGACAATTAAAAAATTTCATTTCGAAGTGAAAAATATTCAATTATATATTATAATTTTTCAAATTGAAGCCATATATTTTATTTATTTTCACATATTTCATATTTTGGTATTAAAATATGTTCCAAATTATGTTCTTATTTGGTAACATAAAGAAATAAAATTGTAAGTTAATTTTTGACAAGCCAATAATAAGAACATCATCCAACGCTATATTTGTGAACATACACATTTCTGAGAAAGCGGATGAAACCAAATATTGAAAGATGTTAGACTTTTATAATGTTTAAATTTATTCTTCAATAGTTATGTGATAGATTGAAGTTGTAATTCATTTATAAATAAATGATAAATTTAAAACAATTATGTTTAAAACCCGTCTTTTCAATGAATGATAATATAAAAACTATCAAAGTAATATCTGATAACTTCACGTTTTCTATCTTCTAAACCACTGTGAAGGCTAAAAATTTTATTTTCAACTCACGGATCATACAATAGATATGGATTTAAAATGAAAAATACAATATAGTTTGATGAGATATACGTTTTTAAAATAATATAATAAATAAAAATGATTATTTTTGATCGCTTTCTACAGGATATCACATAATTTGGTGGCATTCCAAATAATAATTTTATGATTTTATAAACTATATATAAAATAGTAACATAGTTCGATATTAAATTTAAAAACATTCCATCGATGGACAAAATTTTGTGTTAATCTGAATAAATTTACCAAATTATCCCTTTAACGACTAATTTAAAAAATTAATATTTTTTATCAAGAAATGGAACATTGATCGAAAATCTAAATTTTGTTTCTTATTTGATAAAAAAAGTTGAGAATTTCAAATAATAAACACAAAAACAAATAAATGGTTTACACCGTACTATTTTTTAAGGCGGTCTTTACAAAATCTTTTTTCCATGTATTGTTATATTTCTACAAATAAAGATTTTAAATGATAATTTTTGATGTCATAGATAATTTAAAAACATAACTTATTAAAAATCTGAATTAAAATAAAAAAATAATTTTTTTTATCTTGACAAATGTTTGAAGTACTAATATATTAGAGATTACTCTTCAATCATCTTTTAATATTAATCATAATGAGCTGATCAATAAACAGTAAAATATAATAACATTTCTCGTTTTTTTCTTGATATCGTCATTTTTAATAATTACTAATATTAATCTAATCGTATATTTTACTTCATTTTATGTTGAAAAATACACTTTTTGCTGCTTAACGTTTTAGTGGCTGAATCTTAAGTAAAAATATAAATTATTAAAATCACAAAAAAACAATAGAGTACATTATAATTTGCAAGATTAGACAGATTATTGGATTAGCATATTGCTCGTAAATACCAAACAGTTAGAAAAAAATTATAGGACATCAAATTCGAGCATCTTTATCGAGTAATTACATCGAAAATGAATACATTATTTACAATTTAATTTTCTCATAATTGAAGTCAAAGTGTTTGTTGTGTTTATTATAAAATGAAGATAGAGTTTTTATTTTGAAAAAAATGAAAGAACGTGAAGATTAACCATCGAATTTGATGATAAAATTAATATTTATAAAGGACTTAAGCAAAACGGTTTGTGTGAAAGATCCGTTATTTCATAAAAACCGACAGTATTTTTTTCAAAAATTGGAATTATCCCATTGTCTTTCATGATCAGTTTATCTTTACGTTTGAGAAAATGGTTATTTTCGATTTCAGATGAAAATTAAATTTAATGTTCCGTGCTAAATTCTCTAGAAAATATTTCCACTTCGTTAAACAAAAAATATGGTTTTTTCCTTCATGATGAAAAACTTTATGAAATATATTTTGATAAATTCAGTTTATAAACAGCAGATATAAATTTAGTCAGAAATGATAAGCTTGTAAAAGACTTTATAATCTTTTATTTTCCTTCAATAGCATATCTGGGTTAAATTTCATACAATATTCAGCTTTAATGACAAAAATATGTGAACATTTCTGTAAGTTTAATTCTATGACAAAACTGAGCAATTTATGGTGTTCTAAAATTTAGCTAAGGTTCTTGTATTCTGTTTGTTTATATAATTGCATCAGACATATGTCGAGGTTATTAAATAAATGTAAAAAATAATGTTTAAACTCCTTGTTCTTCTTCGTTACAAGGTATTGTACCACGTATATTCGAGATACAGTTGACTCCCTCGTTGACGATATTCGAAATATTAAGATGGAATAATCTAAAAAATACTATGTTTTATATTGGTTTTCAGATCAGCACTTAAACTATACTAAATTATTCATCATTACTTTGTTTAAAGATTTCAGCAAGGATTCCAATTTACCAATCAGTCAAACATATAAATTAATATAATTTAAAAATAACTACAGTTCTTATAATCTTCAGAATACTGACAAGTTCATCATTAAGAATCAAACAAACATTTGTTATGTTACTTCTCAGTATATGTATATTTATTATATTTTGGAGGGGTAGTTGATGAAAAAGAATTATATCATGGCAAATTATTAAAATTTACTTGGTGATATGAATAGATTTCAGCTGAAGGTAGATGAGTTATGCATGAAAGAATTTTCTGATTTTAGTCACTATCAGATAAATTTTCATGAATAATCTCTCACTTGTAAAAGGTAAATATTTTCATTTTCTTCATTTACATCCAAAAATTATTATCTACTAAATTATTGAAATTTAAGTTTACATAGTTTTTAAAAAATCAAAATTCGGCCCTTGACGATCAATGTATTGGAGATAAATAATCTTCATTTTCGTTTAATAATTAAAAATATGCCATAAAATCTATTAATTTTAAAAGTTAACTGAATTCAATTGTGAAAGCTATAAAAGTACAAATTTTGAAACAATTATATTTTTTGTTGACCATATATGTTCTATCATCCAAAATTTTGTGATATTTGTGTACATTTTAAGTATAAATATTTCTAGTACAAATCGTTTTTAATATTTGACATTAACTTATCTATTGTTAATTTTATTAACAAATTGTATTTGTTACAATTGGGTTAATATTCAACCTAAATAATGAACAAAATTTCACCAAATTTTTTAAAATAATTTCATTTAAATAAAATTTTGATCTTTTAAAAGAATGTTGAAAATGGGGACTAGTTTACTTATTTCTTGGTTGACATAGTAAAAATATCCTTGCTTTTAACTTTTATCAAACTAGAAGTTAACAAAATTTGTTCGTAATTTAATGAACAAAATATCGCAAAATTTTTATTTATAAATATTATAATTTATACTATATCATTGTGAAAATTAAATAAAATCTAAATTAATTTTATCTGAAGAGTGTGATGCGAGATTTTGATAATTATAATTTGCAGAGCTTGAATAGTAAGATTTTATAATGTGGAAAAACTATATAATCTTTTTCATTCACATTTTAGAAGATTGTTATTTTCATCAAAAGTTCTCGTGTACTGTCTGTAAATTATTTTATTATGATAAGAGTATGCTAATTATTTCACACGTTTTACTATTTTATACAAGTCAATCTTGATTTTAATTTTAATCAATATTATGTGTAATCTCTTATTCTTCATATATATGTTTATAATTTAAGAAATATCAGTGGGTTATATGTTAGATTTGAATTTTCGATCATTCAGTCAATACATTTACTGTTAAAACAATAAAAAAGCAAGATTAATCAGTTATTAAACAATTTATATTCTCAACCCACATAAAATTATAAACACAGTGCGAATAAAAGTTGGTAATTGATAAAAATTTCATTATTTGATAAAATCAAGAATAATTCCGAACGAATACTTAAGTGGAATTTTAATGTTGATTTGATTCTCATAAATTAAAATTTATAAATAAATTTTAACAGACATTTTTTGATCGCAAATAAGACAAGTATATGCTCGTGATTCGTTATTTAATATGTTGAGAGATTTTATGTGGATATAATTTACATGAAATTTATCTTTATTGTAATCTAGAATAGTTTTTATGAGAAAAATAAAGCAAATTATATCAATTATAAAATCCAAATAATTTAAAGTTGGTCAGCCACTTTTAAGAGTTTTTAAAGGTATATATTTTGTTTATAAGTTACAAAGAATGAAATGAATGAATAACAAATTTATAAAATAAAAATAACTTATTTATTGAAATACTAATCAAAATACGATATTTCTATATCAAGTAAATTTTTTACTTTTAGAAACTATTTTGATTACTTTTTTATTTGCATTAATTATAATCTCTTTTTTATTTCTTATATAATCATCCCAGATTAAGTATCGAATAAATCATTAATTTCGCAAAAATTTGTGAGGTGATTATTTTCTTGTTAAATGATAAGTATAATTTTCGCCTTTTTATTATCTTTCATAGGAGTTACTTTTTCTCTTTCTTGTAAAATGAACCAATAAAAATTTTATCAACATTTCAATATAGAGCTCGAGAATAATTTGTTTGAATATGTATACATTTTAAAACTAAATATTAGTAAAGTAAAAAATTTATTTTGACAAATCATCTGTAATATTTCATTTGTGAGTTAAAAATATTACTCTCAGATATGTTAAAATATCTAAATAGCAATTAAAATGAGAAGAATGAAAAGAAACTGAAAAAAGATTTTCATTATTACTGAATTTAAGGAAATATTATAAGGTATAAGATTAGAATTTTAACAATGGAAACTTCCAAAACGCTTTGTTGGAATACTCGAAAGCTAATTCATTACTTCTCAAAAATGTTGATAATTTCGAACTCTATCCTAAGAATTAATTGATTTATCATTCGAAACAAACTACTCTGAAATGATTTGATAGCCAAAATAAATTAAAAAATTAATGTTAAAGAAAACCATATAAATACTCTTACGAATAATTTTCATGTTTGGGATATAAACAGATAGAAATTTTCAAACAAACTTGCTCTGTCGCACTATTCATATGCCATATATTTCGATTTGAATTTGAAAATACCACGACAAAATATATTTCAGGCTGACGTTCAAATACATAAAAATATGGTAAAATCCGTTGAAAATGAGAGTTATAATTCCTGAAAAAATTGAAATTATACATTTAAATGGTCTCAAAAAGATTTTAAAAAATCTAATCTGTTCTCTTATTAAAAGAAAAAATCATGTTATCTTGGCTGTTTTACGTCATGAAAATAGGATGTAATTTAGCATCTTATATCCCTTTTTCATTCATAAACAACATTTATTTCATCTAAAAACAGTGAATATTTATGAATGAGTGAAATTAGAAAATTTCAAATATTTTAATAGTTGTTTTGTCTTTTGTACGATAATTTAAATATATCTGTTATACAGTGTTCCACGACTGTGGATTGCTACTGAGTCGGAATTAATAGAGATTATTTTTTATCATTGTTTAATGGAGCATAATAATTCGTAAAATGAAAAATATCGAAGAAACACAGATGAACGGAGGTAGACTGGATAACAACGTTTTGAAATCCCTTCTTAAGATTCAAGTGCTCTATCCCGCAGAGGTAACTCAACATTTCTTCCAGTCAAAATGACAAATTTGGTTTTTAGCATTCCGTAAATTTTAATCTCTTTAGGTTTTTTATATTTGTGAAAACGGCTTAAAAAAGCTATGTCTATGATAGTAGAAGAAAATCGATTTAATCTTAGCTCTTCAACAAATTTCATTGAGGTTTTATTTGGAGGTGTATCATCTGGCTAATTACATTCCTCTAAGTATTTAAATTTTCAAAAGATAATTTTCATTTATCTTTTTATTCAATTTAAAATAAAAAATTAACATTGTAAATACAGCTTAATAATTTGATCTGCCTAATAAGTTTGATACTATTGAAAAAATATATTCCCATATATGATCGTCTTAACGATGAGTGGGGGATTAGCATGCGCTTCATTGCAAAATGAGTAATAACGTTTGAATTCGGTTAACAGAGCAGATTGTTTCAAATAAACTATTCCAATGATGATTATCAATGCCTTTTTCAGATATAATAACAAATTAATGATATTAAGATATAAACAAAAAACATCCGACGTGATCAATAATTCATGTATAATGAAAGTATTTAACAATCATTTTTGGTATATTAAATAACATCTTTTTTTAAATCTATTGAATAAGAGTTCCAAAGGACAAGAAGTATATTATCTGACAAGTTTCAACAATGGTTACATTTTTTTCGTATTTAAAATATTTTTGGTAAAACTAGGAAAATATATTAATTTTACAGAAAAATATAATCTAATTTTTCTTTAGAATTATTTTTTGTCAGAATATTAAACAGAATGATTTTTATTATTTTATTAGAATTATCAATGTAATGTAAATTTTTTGACAAATTGTACAATTTGAAACATTAATTCTTAAAAACATCATATCATAAAAAAGGTTGGAATTTTTCATTCTTGGTGGATTTTTATAAGTTTGGTATCAGTAATAGCTTTTTCATTTTAAAAAATCAGTTAATAGCAGTAGTGAAATTATAAGTTGAAATTTTGTTAGTTAATATTCAAACAACCAAATAATTTATCTATTCTCAAAAATAATTTTGAAATTTAACAAAATAAATGATCTATAATATATTTTTTTAATCTCCAAAATAGTCCCCTTTTGTGGTATATATTAATGAAAAGAGAATAATGGATCTGATACGATTTAAATCTTAATAACAAACTAATCTTAATTGTAAAGATATCTTTATATGGAATTATTTTCGAACATAAAATATCTTTAAAAAAATTGACATACAGATTATAAATGGTATCAAACATTTACAAAATCGTTTCATGATTAACATATTATAGAAACCATTATGTAAATTAAAGCACGTCAAATGGATCATGAAAATATATCAACGATCATGTAATCTCAATTACTTTCAAATATATCATTCAGAGTGAAAATAAATGAGTATATTTATCATCCTCTGGCATATCATATTCTTGAATAATTTAGAGTACTTATAATTGAAATTATTTTGTAAAAATATTGAATTTTCTAAAAAATCGTTCTTTATAGAAAAAAAATGATAACGTAAATGTGACTCCTTAATTTTCAAATAAGATATTCTCACAGATCAACACCATTAAACTATTATATTTCAAGTTGAATTAATTTATCATTCAATTCTTTTTAAATTTTATTTTTACACTTCAACATCGAATAAACATGTTCAGTTATTTCTTACGTTATGGTCGATATCAATGTTTTGAAACAAATATTAGCTTTGATTTTATTTTTACGATTAGATTAAAAATTGGCTAAATTTATGTATTTTGAATTAAATCTGTTCAGTAAAGTCTGAATTTTTAGAAGTAGAAATAATTCATTTTTCAATCAAAAAATTAATTTTTTAATGTTATTTACAATGTATTTAAAGTATTATATATTTATATCGATAAAATTTTAATATTTCGCTTAAAAAATGAAATTTTTCTAAAATTTAACTCGTTTAATAAATCTGGTCATCTATTTTATATGGAAAATTTCTGAAAAGTTTATTCGTAGTATCTTCAAAATAAGAGTTGAATCGATCAGAGAATTTTATTTTTAACAGTTGATATATTTATAAATCACTCAAACAGCGTTTGTGAATGAATTAGTTTTGATTTACAAAGCAATTTAAAACACTCATATTCAATATTAATACATAATTTGTTATTCTCAGAAAAATTCGTGATTATATTCGTGGAGTTAATTTTGAATCTATTAAATGGGGTAATCGTAGGTTGAAATTTGTTTTCTGAGAAAATTTAATTTACTCTAAGTTTATAATTAAATAAAATTATTAATCGAAGAAAAAATTTCAAAATAATTTTTTACGTTTAGTTTATTGTGAGTATTCCTGATTAATTCATATTTAAAATCTATATATTTTATTGCAGTGTATACACCTTCTATTTTTTAAAAGCTATGCGATTCACGGGCGTATTATTTTAAGACATACAATAATTTTGGGGAATGATAAAAAATTTTAATAAATATATAATAGTTTTCCATACACATAGGGGACACTTAAATGTCATATGGTCTTAATTCCTCTACTCAATACTAATTTAAACTGATTGAAACCAACAGAGCCAGAATAAACGATTGTCTTTAATGCGTTTGAGAAAATTACATAAATTATCACAAGGTGTGACAAATTTTCATTTAAATTTTATTATTTGATACGACAAGAAAACAATAAAATAAATAAATTCTTAAAAGTCAAATATTTTCGATTGTGGTTCTTTCATTTTCTGGAAAAATAAATAACCCATGAGTTCCAAGGTTTAAAAAATTGATTCTTCCAAAAGAGGACCTAGGAATGTTAAACCTTGAAGAATCGGAAATTTTAAAATATCTGCACAATTCCCGATATTCAACACCATTTTTGTAAACAATTTTAAAATATGAATATTCTGAAAAATTGTTTTGATTCATATAGCTTTTTATGTCTTTCAACTCGGCACGTTCAAATTTGTCAGAAAATTGCTTCTTAAAGTTCTGTATCTCGAGTAATGTAATATTGACCTTTAATGAAATCATGCTTTACATTTGAGTAATCCACAGCCTGTTTGTTTTTCTTAATTGGTAAGATATATTGGTTGTAATAAATCGGACCACTCACTCCATTTGATCCAAAATTCTCAACACGCGGGATTTCCGGAAAGATACATGACCGACCTTTGAAAATATTAGGACGCCTAAAATATTCATCCCAGTATATTTTTGGCCAATTTTGCTTAATTTCGTCCCAGAAATCGCGGGTTATCATCCACCCCAAACCTGGAAAAAACTCAGTTCGGCCAAAAGCATAAGGATCTGAATAATTAAATAAAAACCTTTTGCGTATTTCGGTAGTCCATTATCGTTCCATGCAGATATGCAAAAAATTGAGCTATCTCGTTTTAACAGCGGTTCCATTGTAAGAAAATATGTAAAAAAGTCGTTCGCTGAATTGAATTAAATAAATACACACTTCTAAGTCGTCTTCAATTACAATTATTCTTTGAAATCTATAATCGTCAAACATTTTTTTCAGCATTCGTTCGACATGATTATTTATCCTTGCATAGTTTGCTAGAAATTTGACAGGCTCATGCGTTTTGATGAGTGAAAATTTTTCATACTTTGTAATAAGAAGTTCAACGTCACTGTTTTTGCAGCCTTGAGAAATGAAAAACCTGAAACGTGCATTGTCGGAATTTTCACTGTTAAGGATAGAATCAAGACATCGTTTTACAGTTAATCTATCACAGACTACCACAACAACGGCTATGTCAGGTAAATCGTTTAGATTTTCTTTAAATGGCTGATGTGACCTTGAAATCTCACCATAGAATTTTTTATGATGTCTCGTATGCTTGCCGATGTCTGAAAAAAATTTTAGCATCGTAAATAATACGAAAATTACACAAAATATATAAAAAAGATACTTATATCTCATATTATGAGACTGCGCACTTACACCAATTTAATATATTTTTGGCTTGGTACAATGGTAAAATTAAACAAAATGAAACAGATTCTTTGAGCCTCGCAATCTAAAAATAATTATTTTGTGATGCATTCTTTATTCCTCTTAAAATTTTGAAAAATTATTGCTACGTGCATTTTACATAACTTTTGTTGACATTTGAACGAACGAATATTTATATATTAAGTGTCATGTAAGTTTTAGCGTGTTTAAATTTTTTATAAAATCACTACAATTAACGATAAACGTCTGGGAACCTAAATACAACGAAATAGTGTAAAATACTCTTTCATTTACGTTGAATATAGAATATGATATTAAATTGTTCGTTTGTACAGTTTGTATATTATAAACCGCATTATTCAATCAAATTAGCAATTAAACGCAGTTGATCCGAATTCTGATAATAACTCAAAAGTATTACTGGTTTTTTATAATTATATTTTTTTATTTTAATCAAAATTATTATCGTTTATTCCCAACCCAATCCGTCACAACTTATTTGTACATATTACGTGTCAGTATTATCAAAATCCACAGTGATTCTTCGATAAAAGTATGTAAAATCAACAAAGATTAATTATATTAAGTTGCAATAGTTCCTAAATAGTAGAACAATTTAGGTTATTATTTCTCTAATTCGATCTATAAAAATTTTATTGAATAAAAGTATAGAAATCTCAAAAACAAATTGGCTGTATTCACGGCGACCCAAATTACATATTTTTATAAATGGAGTTATTGGGCGTATCTCATATTTATCACAAAGAGCTTGTCAAAACAAAAATATTAAAATGGAAAATTTTTAACTTTCATTCGAATTTAAGAATTAGTAAATTTAAGCGATGACTAGTAAATTTTTCATCAGTTGATAAGATCAGGATTTTTTCAAACCTGATCATCTATTTGCATACTGACAAAATTGAAAATTAGTTGTGTTAAAATTTTGTCTTTTACGACTTTCTAACAATTACGTAATCGTTCTAATCTATGACGTAACGATTGCAATTAATAGAATAATAGTTAGTTTAACAGCTTAATTTTTGCGATAAATTAAGATGACGAAGGTTTGAAAATAAAAAATTCTTTTTATTCTAAAATTAAATTCCTCCTTATGAGCTATTCATAGAGTTACATTTTATGTTGAATATACCAAACTTCTCTTGTTTTTTTCACAATTTATACAATTCACACCCTTAATTATTTAAATTCTTAGCCTATCTACGAATTACCACGATGATCAAATCGAAAATACATTTTCAATAAGGTTTTAAGATAAGGCGTATGCCGGAAAATATTCTATTCTGAAAAGAATCATTTCTTCATTTTCGGCCGAGCGATGATTATTATATTTCTTGTATTACTCATTACCGAAATCTTAATTTGAGACCTATGTTATTGCAAGAAATCAGAACTTCCTTCCGAGTTTTCTTAAAATCTTTCCTAGTTTCTGCCCGACATTCAACTTTGTGTCAAAACGTTCCATGTTAAGTCATTGAAACATGAAAAAAATACTTCATCATATTGAGACCTTCATGTTTGTAAATGGGTAAAATTCCTAAGTATCTTTATGTGTACTGTTATAAAAGGTGTTTTCGATTTTATCGATCAAATTAAATTTCTGTCCCTATTGTCTCATTTTAAAATTTTGTAAAAGTTTTAGTATTTCGTTCTGAAGGCGTGAAATTCTTTGAATTAATAAGAGCTAGAAACATTTTTACTCAAAAAAATATTTTAGAAGAGCTTAAGACATATATCTTCTATACTCGTTGGAAACTAAATTCTGAAGGTTCTTATCCCCTCGAAGTAAGTTATTTAAGTGTTGCCATGCAATTCTCATTTATCTAGGAAAAGATGTTCCTTTCCCTAAATTTTTCCCAAAGCACACCTCCACACCACACTTATGATGAAGAATGTCTAATTTTCAGATACTTATGTAAAATTATGCTTAGTTGAATATTTTTGTTAAAAATTAAAGCTTAGGGTGAAATCGAATATCCGACAGTTATAGAATAATTATGGATTTAATCGTGAGATTATTGACCGTTTCTTCGGCGTCCGATATTTTTGTTTACACGTTCATTATTCTGTTTTTCCCTTGAGTTTGTATTTTGTGTCGGTTAAAGTCTTCACCAATTCAACATTTTTCATGTGTTACCTGTTATTTTGAGCATCGGTTGTTTACGAATCATTGATTTTTGTTTATTATTTATAAAAATTTAAAATTCTGATAAAATATTTTTTCCGATTTCAGCTTTTAATGTAGGGCTTAATTAAATCTACGAAACGGTTGTGTTGTTGATTGAAAATCCCAACATAAGTTATTTATGTAAAGTTGGTTTTGTAATGAATTAATATATCGTTTTATTTGACTTTCAAACAGACCGCAACCTGATTATTCGTTGTCACAGCTCAAGCTTATGTACGTGATTTAAAATTTTTCAATATATTAATCATCAAACTTATGGCATGTATATTTTATTATAGATTATTATACCTAAAGGTAGATTTTATGATATAGGTATGTTAAAGTATTTCTAATAAACAAAAGAAAGTGAAAGTTACTTACTTAACACAAACATTCAACGTTAGATATAAATAATGAATTTATTTTGAGGCGCAGATGCATGATTGAAAAATCAATATTTCGTCAAATCATTATGGGTTGAATTAAAATTTATAACGTGGTCTTTTTTCGTTTCAGATTTCATTTGTTAAAGATATTTATTCTTTGAGAAAATATTTTATAAGCATGCTCCGAATTTAACGCTGTTGTTATGTTTTTGTCCGTAATGTTTATATGTTCAACAATTATTAAAAAAAATATATTTTGGTAACAGATTTGTGAATTTTTAATTCATACTCTTTTAATTAGTTTAGAGATATTTTCAAAAGATTTTTTACCTTTTTAAATTTTCTGTAATATTGAAAATTACCTCCATTTTATTTTTTATATTCGACTTTTACATTTCTGTCGTCAGATAACTTTTTGTAAGGCCAAATTATTCAATATTTATCATTCGGTTGAGAAAATCGAAAAATACCTTCGAGAAATGGTTTAGATCTAATATTTTTTAATGAAGCTTGTTAAGCATTTTACTCATTCAAATTTCCAAATCCAGTACAAATTCAATTTCAATTAGATGATAATAATTTACATTTTAATAAAACTTAAAAAACCAAAATTCCGAGTATATTTTCAGAATTTTTATAAATTTGTGATGCAAATCACTCGTAACTATTCGCGAAAATTAATTTTGTAAGCTCACTATTTTTTTTTGAAAGTTCAAAATTGAAAAAGTATGATCAATAAGGTTTTTGATTTTGACATAATGCATTTAATAAGAATATGAACTGAGTTATAATACCGTTATGTGGGAGTGCAAAAATACTATAAAAATTCAACATCCTTCAATATATAAAGCCAGAATACATGATACTAACATTCCATTGATTATGTTGATCCTGGATATTTATAAACTAAATTTGATTTATTGAGAATTTTCAAATATTTTTAAACTAAACAATTTTCTAAATATTATTGTATTAGAAAATTATTTAACCATAGATGTTATCCAATTAATATCAGTAATAACGGATAATTTCACGAAAATAAAAAAACATAATCTTTAAAAAATACAATAATTAAAGTTTTTAAATCTCAAACGAAAAAAAATCTTTTTTCATAAAAGGTAGATATCAATACCTTCCTGCATGAAACAATTGGATGGTTGGACACATTTAAAAAACTGATTCGATTTATCCGTCACTAACCCATGTTAATTCATAAAATAAAACAGCAGCTTATCCTTTATTGATTTTGGAATCGTAAATATTTAATCTTAAGAATTGAAAAACGAAAAATTAATGAGATAAAAATAAATTCTCGCAAAAATTATTTAAACAGATAATTAATACTACTTCAAGAATGAGGAACATAAACTGATTGAATCAGCTTTTAAAAATACTTATTCACAAAACGTGTTTATGACGCTCAAAAATAACTTTAGTAATTTTGATTTTCGTGTAAATACGTATGCTTTGAAATTGTCAAATTTTTAGATCATACATCTATCTGATTTTTTTGATTTCATGGTGATAAAAGATGTCTCCAATGCAGATAATTAACTGTTTATTCAACAATTAAATCATAAGATGACGAATCATCTAATAGCACAATTAATACATTTCACTCGAATTTTCTGGGTTGTTTTATAACAGTTTATATCATTAAATAATTGAAATTTATTATTATATACCTGGAAAAAAGAAATACAGTTAGAGCTTCAATTGAAACATTTTTTTAATTAACAGTCTTGTAGAAAAGAAATGGCTTATTATTTCAAAACTAAAACTTCAAGAATTAACATAATTTATAAAATTTTACCTTAATGTACATATATAACAACGGGAATTAAACAGAGATCGTATAAAAGTTTTTTTATCTTGTGAACAAATAATTATTTTGAAGTTATTTCAAATGGTATTTAAGCTCACCTGTATTTGGAGATTTTTACAATTATAGAACTCAAAATTATAACAAAATTGTCTGCAATAATAAAAACTTCGTAGTTTAATAAATTGAACAGGATTTGCATTGAAACGAAACACTTGATAATTTAAATCTTTTTAGAGAATATTAATCGATATATATTAATATACGAATTTCAACAAACGAATAATTAAACTCAGAAAACTACTTAAAGTCCTATTTAAGATTGAGAGTTATTACATTAAAGAAAGATTCTTACAAACCTAAAGATAAATAGACCTTAATACCTCCAGAATTCTTAAGATTGTTTTTCAAAAACAGTTAATAAGTGTAAAAGTCACAAAATTGCAAATTTATAGATTTTCACCGAAAATATAGAAAAAGAATACCTTCATATCTTGAGGAGCAAAGCATGGGGCAGGAAAAACACTCGTGCGATACAAAATATACATAAAAAGTTTTATTATTTTTATCAATAAAATTTAAAAAATTTTTCAATTGCAAGAAAATAAGTTCAAATTAATCGTTCTTTAGAGGATAATTTTTTTAATTTTTTACGGATCGTTTTTCGTTTTTTTATTTTAATGCTGCTTCTAAGCCTCGTACACAGAATTTCCTTTTCAACATATAAAGTTAAATTACCATGTGTTTTTCTGATAAACTTGATATTGTGGCGTTGTTGAAAACACACCTTCTTCGTCCCGGTGAGAAAGGTCACCATTTTTTGAAACATACTAAGGAATTCATTTTAAGATAATGAAATAATACGAATCATTACGATCTGTTTCACTTACACATCCAACCTAAATAAGTTTATTTTCAAATAATAAGAAAAAACAGTCTTAATTCCTTCGTGATGGTTGAATATTGTAGGGTTTAGGTATGTTAAAAAGTTAATGACAATTAATATTTTTTCAAATCTCTTTTTAATTAATCCAAAAGCATAAAATCTAAGTCGTTCAATAAATAATTTAAAAATGAATCAGATATAGAAATTTATGTACCAAAATAAAACAATGATATTCAGAAAAAAATCAACCAATAAAAAGGAAGGCATTAAAACAAACAAATTCATGTTAAGGAAAAATATTTTTTAATTTTGCTAAACCTTGAAATATTTCAAAGTGAAGGAGATAAAATCAAACACTTTATTAAATACATTTGTATGAGAAAAAGATACATATTTATTAAATTGCTTGATATATTTTCAGGAATGACAAAAATATGACTATTTATCTCTTAAAAATAGCACGAAAGACAACTTTAATTCGTTCATGGTTATGATCAAATACAAAAGTAATTGTGAAGGAGAATGCAGAGGTAAAATGAGATGAGAAAATTAATGAGTTAAAAATAAGCACACATATGAATCATATGACTATTACAATACTTAAATACGAGAATGATGAAATAATGTCTCAAAATGTTGAAAAAGTACATGGATGATAATTGCCAAAAAGTCATGCGTTAAAATTCTGATGAAAACTGAAACTATTACGATGAATAATTTTTGTTGAATAACTATATGATATTTATAGCACTTATTTTCAAATTTTATGTTCATTGATCTGAAACGGATCAAATTCTCAAATGTTCGAGAGTATAATACATTCATGTTAAAATGTTAGATATTTTAAAATCGTGAAGAAATTAGCAATTAATATTTTAAAAAAGGTTCCAGTTTAAACATTTGCCTTAAATAAATGAAGAATAATCCTCACATAAAAACATAAATGATGGAGAATTCCTACTTTCAAGCATAATTTCACATAATTCACAATTTTGAAGGAAAAGTAAACGTGTAAATCTTAAAGATATTCATAAATATATGACATATTTGAGTAAATCAAAGCTAAATGTTTTGGTTTTTCAATTTTAGATAAAATTTAACTGCGATAATGATAATATTTTTTGAAAGATCAAAAACTGTGCATTAAGTTTAATTATATTCTTCTAATTTATATTTTCGTTTCATCCTTTACAATCACACAGATGAAGTAACAACTGTAATAAGTTACAGGTTCTAAAACTTTTCTGTTATATATAAACATTAAAAAGTTTTTAACTCGTTTATGATCGCATAATTATCGTTAGATTTTTAGTTTCTTACAGAATTAGAGCACTCTGTACTTTTGCAATTTGAATTGATTATTGTTTGAGACGTTCCCTCAAAATATCGATCAGCTTTTTAACCACATCAAAAATCAGTTTGTTTTTGTATGTTATTATGTATGAAATCAAAAGTTATCTGACGTTTTTTATGCTGTAATTGATTTATTGTTTAAAACTGCTCATTTTCATTTTTTGTCATTTTAACAAATCGACCTAAATTAATCTCCCTTAGGCTTGTTTATTTTATTATAATCAACCACAGTGTATGCTAATGATATTACTTTTGTTATCTATAAATTAACAATGCAGTTAATTCTTCAGAAAAATTAGCCTATTAAAAAAATTTTTTAAATAGTTTTTTGTTCATGATTACATTATACTTAAAGAATAAATACCTGGACAATCGTTCATGCCCTACTGTTTAATGAGGAGCAGAAAATAAATATACACAAGCTTATTGATTAGATTAACCATATTTTCCTTTGAATAAAATAAATTTTATTATTTCCTACAGTGATATCCTCTTGTATCTTTATTTAAAAATTAAAAAATTTTACGATAAATCATGTCTTTGACCATTTACAAAAAATCTTAAAATTGTAGACAATAAAAACACCCGACATTTTTACATTTGTTTTTTACACCGCGCATGCTCAAAATTCTCAATCTCGTTGCAAATTTCTTTTAGATCGATAAAGATTTTAATTTTCGTAGTTATTGATGCCATTTTATTTTCGATTTAATTCTCATCCTTTTTTTCATCTTATTTGCTGGTCAATAAAATTGTCGTTAATCTATATAACCGAATCGAATGACATTAGGTGCATTTAAAATGACTCTTCATCCAAATATTTTTATCAGTTGAGTTCTGGTATAGTTTTATATTTTTTAACTTTGAAGCCACTTAAATGTACTCATACTGTGTATAATTAATATATATGAAAATATTTTTTAATTCTGAGTTGATTATTCATATTTTTTGATAGTATAAAATATTTTGTAACATATTTAATCTGATTTCAAAAATTTTACATTTTAAAGATTATTTACTCTGTAAATTTATGTTTAATACTTTTTAAATACATTGAAATACCGTTTTTATTTTGAAATTGACTTTATTTTTGCATAAGACCAAAATATGATAATATTTTATTTATATGAGGATGTTTAAGAATCCGAAATTTTTTTATTCCATGGATGACAATATCTTTCACATTTTTACGAGGTTTGGGCAATGAAATGGATGTTTAAAATGAAAAGAATGATACTTTTCGTGGTAAAAATTTTACAGATAACTTTAAAACGTTTCCTCGCATGTATAGTTCAGTTTAGTTCGATATATGTTTGAATAAATGTGAATTATGATGTTTTATATCAATGTATTTCATGAACTGAGATTATAATAGCAGTTAACATAAAATATGTTTTTTTTCAGAATAGACATGAAAATTTTCTGACATTTAAAAATAAATATTATATTATTTGACTTAATAAAACTAAAATAATTATGAAAGTAAATGAGGGCGTTTGATAAATAAATCCAGAAACTGTTATATATTTTAAAGAATATTTAAAATATTATGAAGAGAACTAACATAAATTTTAGCTTGTTTTTATTGTTAGGCAATTGAGTTGAACGACAAATCGATGAATTATTTGTATAATAAAAATAAACATTGTGTCAAATAATAAATTAAAATCGTGGATTAAAAATTAAAAGTTTTTAATATTTGGTTCATTTCCTATATAGTGTTGCATTAGCTCACTTTCTGACATAAGCAAATTTAATAAATTTTAAATGATATTTTCTACGATATTTTTTGACACGCGTGTTTTCATTAGAATAAAGTTAATTAGTTATTTTTAAATATACAAAAAGCTATTTTTGAACCTACCTTCAAAAGCTGATGAAAGCTCTTCTTTTAAGAGCCTAAATTACCATTTTAAATGGTAATAGCGATCTCAATTTTTAGGCATTCTTGGTCTCTTATTCAATTAATCGTTCTGATGTAAAATTACAAAAATTATCTTGCTTATTATTTATTTTTTATTTTTGCCAGTTAATATTTTAAAACATAAACAATTCCGCCAAAATCTTATCCAAATAAAAGAATTTCATCTAATTCTCACGAAATGTCGCATATGAATTGCTTATTTTTACAATTATTTGTCTTAGAATTATATATAATTAAAAGAAGAAAATATTAATTTGTCTGGAAAATGATTGACACTGAAATTATGAATGGGTACATTTTTATTTAACTGTCCTGTTGACAAATAACGGAAATTTCGATTGCGGTTGCGCGATCGATAGAATTAGAGAATAATGAGTATATTTTATTTTTTAGGTTTATAAAGCATCATAAAAGAAATTATATAGTTATTAGATACCATATTTTTTATAAATCAAAATTATGTTTAAAATCATAATAAAAATAAATGAATTTTTCATGTTAAGGAATATGTGCTTTTGATATATCTATAAAATAAAGTTATAAGATTATTGCCAAAAGTTATACTTGAAAATAGTTAAAATTTTAATGTTTTTTGTATTAGTTTACCTTTTTTAATGTTTTCATTATCACAAAATCCTTCTGTGGTCATACTTATTTGAACGTTTTTTTGAATTTTCATATAAACTTTTATCAATTTATTTAAAAATAAAGATTAATCTTCAGTTTCTAAATTTCAGGTTAATAATGAATAATATTTTTTCTAACTTATGAAATCATTGAAAATATTCATCCACTTTTGAAAATTAATAAAAAAAGACATTCTATCACAAAAAATACATTATATACAAAACCAAACTGTTTAAAATTATAAAATTAACCATTTTATCAAATATAATTTTCAGAACCTCTTGCAGATAGATAAAATTCTCATCTTCTCATGGTTCATGTTTTATTCTGTTTATTTGCTCTAATTTCTCTGTCATAAAGTATCTTTTCTCAAATAAGAAAATAATAACTACGAAAATCAAAATTATCGTTTTTAAATATTTAATTTCTCTTATTATTATCTGAAAATTTACCTATCGAGCCATGCTACTCGTCTAATAACAATTTTTAAGTTACTTTAAAAGTATTTACTGATTTTTAGAATTATCTGTTCCATGCGTTGTAGTTTTTTGATTTTTAATCATTTGAGTCATCAATATTCTTAAAAATGACCAAAAGCTAATTTTAAAATGTTATGTTTCAAACCAAAACTAGGATCACTTATAAATCTCTAGATCGAATAGTTATCAAATTTAACAATTTTATAATGTTCATATAATTTGTTTGGTTGAAAAAAAACTAATTAATAAAATTTATAAATAACACTAAATATGTGGTTATAAGGAAGCGCTGGTGTGCAACAGGAGTAATAGAAGGATTAAATAAAGATTACCAAGCATAGAGTAGTTTTCGACTTTCAAGACAGAAATCAAAGTGATTTGTCCCTTCCCAATGAACTAATTTTGTAAATATATTTTTTCTCCTGTTGGCAGAGGAAATAAATATTCAATTGATTCAACTGAAATGCAATATTATACTTGAAAAATCAGGACCATGGTGCGAATTGTTGTCAGAACAAAAATGGACAAACCTTCGTTACCAATATAAAACTAAAAAGATGCATCAAACAGACCTTTTAAGAAATGCAGGCATACGAGTAACTCATCCTGCTCTTCAAACAAGTAATGTAATAAAAATACAATAAAAAATAATAGTTTCCATAACTAAAGTTTTTTTGTGTCAATTTAGATTTGGATAATACCTAAATATATTTTTACTCAACTTAGACTGGCTTCCATGCTAAAGTTAAAAACGTATCAATAAATAATAGTGAAAAAATAACAAAGAAAGCTATGCAATGGAAAAAAAGTAAAAAAAATTGAATAGTATTTTGAGTGTGCTTCAACAACTGGCAGGTGTTGACTCCCCAATCTTATCAGCAGAAAATCGAACAATTCAATATCAAGTAAAATTGCTCAGTGGAATATGATGAATTTCAAAAGTAATAAAAAATGGAAATTTCTAAGAGTCAGAGTTAAGTACTTTCATGATCCACAGAGCGTAATGAAAATATTAAATTAAATTTTTAACTGTTCGATTTCACAAATTTATATTTTTTGCTTTTAGGTAGATGATGAAACAGGGTTTGTTGCAACTATCAAGGGTTTCTTTCAAATTATTTTGAGATTAGTATGACTAGATAAGACTAATAAAGCAACAATAGACTTTTTCAAAGGAGCAATTATTTTAAAAATTGTGACTAACTACCGTCAGTTGAAATTTGGAATTTATATCTGCGGAAGGTTTGATATTATTTCCATAGAATAAAGCAGAATTATATAGAATAATGAAGTGAAGTAGCTTTAAAAGATTTGAAGATGAGAAAAGAGGGATAGTTTATGATTGTTAAGAACGTTAAATCTTGATTTTTATTGTTAGGTGAAAATATCACATGAGTCGAACCTTCCTACTATGTCCGGTTAAACTCAGAATGAACGAGAATATTTAGATAGCGAATTAAGAACGAAAGGTTGATCATTTAAATTATGACTGTTTTATTTTCCTTAATTGTCTTATAAAGTTTATGTTTCATAAAAATCATGAGTGAAACAGTAAATGATTATGAAAGTGCCGATGGTTGGTCTGAGGATATCTGTCAGTCACTTTTGAACAGGAAACAATTATTGTCGCTTTGATATTTTTATAGAATTTAAGGGAAATTATGAAAATATTTAATTCATTCAACAAATATGTTCTCCAGATAATTTTCCTTTGTCTCATGTTTTCACCGTGAAGGTAACTTAATTCATGATGAGTAAGGGCAAAGCGTATTGTGTTATCGATGCATCAAGAGATAAGAAAGAGTATCTAATTTTAAATCAATATTTTATATTTTCATTATTAAAGAGAGATCTACAAAATTTTAATTATTTGTATATTTTTGACCTTTTTTTATTTTAGTATTTTATTTTGATTTTAAATTATTCATAATTTTCCATTAAAGAAAAAAACAAAATTAGGTATCATACCCTGAATGTGACAAGAAAGCTACTGGATAGTTTTTAGCATAAATAAATTCTTAATTTAATTGTATGCAAAAAAACATCAAAGTAATTTTATTAAATTCTTTTGGTCACATCGTATAAGTATGTTCTCGAAGAAAATTTCTCAATTTATATAAAACATTAAACTTTTTATTCATAAGATAATTTTTGAATGAGGTCATAAATTAGCAGATTAATATGAAAAATATGGTTCTTAAATTGAGAAATTTTCCAGATATATTTACTTTCTCTTATTAAAAAGAATTTAAAAGTAAATTACTCAAATCAAAATTTTTAATTAGATATCAATATTTATGTTTTTCAGTAAATTTACTTCATGAGAAAATAAAAAAATTAATCTGATTCACTGAAATAAATTTAAAATATAAAAAATTCAACAAGCCTTAATATTTTAGATAAACTTTTGATACAATAAAAATATAGAAAATTATTTTGTTATGTTTATAAATTCAACATTTAAGAGTTGATTTCAAAGATAAAATGACTTTCTTTATAAAAATCATGAATCTGAAAAATAAACAACTGAAGTTCTTTCAATGAAACAATAATTCGTATAATCATACATATCTCAAACCAGTTTTTATGAAGTTGTTAATGTTCATATATATATATATATATATTCATGTTTTTTAATTTCCGAAAACATAAACTTTAAAGTGAATAACATAATCTATTTTAAAAGCTTATTGATATTTTTATGCTAATTTCTACCAGTTGCATTTAAGATATAAAATATAAACGATTAAACCAAAAACTTAGAAAAGTTATTGTTTAATTTAATAAGGTAAATTATACATGTATTTTTATATCTCTTCAGACAAGTAGATAAAAACCGTTATATTTGACTCTGGAAGAAATAACGTTCTAAATTTCTTGATTCTACAGAAGTTTAATATTGTAAATCTTGTGAAGTTTCATCTGATTATTAAAAGCTACGGAACTGCATTTTAGCGCCTATCTGTGATCGAATAATTCTTTATTTGTTTAATTTGAGATTAACATCAATTAAAGCAATAACTTGCTTATTATAAATATAAAAGCAGCTTATTTTGTGTTATTGGATCTTAAGAAATCAAATGTTCACTGATTTGCTTCATAAAATTTAGATTGAATTTCTTGGTTCCATAGAAAATTGTCTCAAAATTAATTTTTGCATATCGTGCCATTTGCATCTTTTCAGATCCCACTACATAAGGGATGGAGTAAATTACGTTAAAAACACAGTTTAAGTGTTAATATATAAAATAGTGGAATAAATTAGCAGAAATTAACTAATAGAAAAATAGATTTTTTGATCCACATAAAGTCTTAAATTCAGCATGTGAATTCGTAGAATAGTTAAAAAACAATATTATTTATTTTGAAGAAATTTGATTTTTCAGCAGTATATAAATCATCTGAAAAATTATTTTTCAGTTTTTTTATCACTTATAACCTTAATGGTTATGTTAAAGTATGATATTTAAAATTATTTGAAAAACTAAAGAAATACGAGTTAGAAATATATATGGGCATTAAACGCATTTAAGAATCAAATTTGAGAATATTTAATCGTATAATAGGTTTTGTAAATATATAAATTATGTGGTTTTTCATTTGTAGAAAATAGGAAGGAGGTGTATATATATTTTTATCTCATTCTTCAAACTTCTTTTAAAAAATTTAGGGTTTATAGTTGTTTTTCAACTATTTAGTTTGAATCAATCATAAAAAGGGGAACGTACTCGGATTTAGTTTATCCATTGAAATCTCTATACAAATAAAATTATTCAAGAAATTCAATTTTTACCATTATGAAGAAGTTAATTATATCAAAGATATGTCAAAATATGAAAATGTGATTTATTTTTTGAAATTAAATAAGAAGTACAAAATATTATTTTTATATAATTCATTGTGAAATTCTATTTTTTACATAAATTAAATCATTTTATTGCTTAAATAATTATAAGATTAGTATAAATCCCTTCATTACATTGCTTCTAAAGATTTGAAACAAATAAAACATTATTTAAAGAAGAAAAACATGAATATCAGATTAATCATTAAGCTATGTACCAAATATAAATATCTCAATTTATGATTTCGAATAAGTATCACAACCAGATCGAGTATAACTCATTCTCCTTCATCTAAGATATCTTTACCACTTATACTGAAAAGATAGTGGTGAAATATAACATATACACGAATAAGAATCATTATATATCATCATAAATAACAAATTATTTTTACCTTATTCATACTCATGGTAATAATTTATAGAAATAACTTTTATTTTTTAAAGACTTGGATGTTGAAGAGGAATGTGAAAATTTTGTAACACGCTATGCATCAATTATATGAAATTATTTAAACTCTCTGGTTCATCTTCAGAAGGTTATAATTTGCTAAACACCAATTTTTTGACAATTATATACCTGAAAATTCTTTTAGATAGTGCCCTCCAGTAACATATCCTACAATTTTTTCATCAAAGAATGTTTTGAACAGGAGTTATCTTTGAAGAAAGTTAAACATCTAAAAGTTGTATTTTGATCAAATCTCAGACTCAAAACACGTAAAACCTTAGTTATACAATTTTCTGTCAGATAAATAGTGAATAGATAACAAATAAATTAAATATTTGTATTTTAGATTAATATGAAAATTTATTTAAAACGAATTCGCATATTTTTGGTAAAATTTGCGATATTCACTGAAAAAGAATAGATAAAACTATTCACTCTTCAATGTTATGAAACATAGAAAGAAGCTATTTCACATTCTGAATAAATTGAGCGGGAAAATTATCAGCTAAAAGATAATTTTCTTTAGTGGTTTATGAAAGATAAATTTACATATATTTGTAAGAATTTGAGTTGATAAAAAATATTTTTATTGGATGTAAAATAAAACATATGTGAAGAACAGGTTAATAGAATATTGTATTTATAAATTATCATAAATGCTTAAAATATAATCAAAACATAGGTTAAAAAATTTAAAAGGGTTCAATGAATTTAAAATTGTTTTAAGTTAACTTAAGATCTGTTATACTTAAGAGAAATGGGAGATCTAAAATTGTCTATGTTCGGATTTTTTAATTAAAAAACTGAAATTTAACATAATATTTCAAATTCAAATCGTCAAAAAATTCTTTTTGGTGTCTATTAAAATGGTTATTTGATTTCAAAGTATTTTTAGAAGAGCAACGTCTAAAATAAGTCAGAGGAATATAAAACATTTGTAACTTGAAGGCTTCTATAAGCTCGACCTCTCTAGGTTTAGACTCGATAAACCTGGATGACAGACGTTTCATGGATTGATGGTTTAATTCGAATTTTTTGATCGGTCACTGCAAGTCATAATTTAGACAATAAAGATAATTTTTAAATTGATCGAAGGTTTATAAGTCTGAAATGATTCATCGTTAAGGTTTTAATATTTTTATTTTTCGAATATTAAATTTATGGATCACTTATTCATGAATTCTAATCTTGAGTAACATATTTAACCCATTGTGTGCACAAATACTCTTTTTTATTTCGAAATTCTGAGAATAAAAATCTTAATTATTTTATGATTTGATGTGCCTCAATTTCGTTTCCATCTTGAATATATTTCAATTCTTGTAAAATCTGGTTATATACATTGATATATTGTGTGTGTTTTAAATTTTCTCCTCTTCGACAGGCGTTTTAAAGAAACTTTTCTGATATTTACTCTTATAATTTTGGCAAAAATTGATATTTCTCAGATAGAGGCTTGTAGTTTCGTATTTGTTCAAATAGAACTGCTGAAAACATTTCAAATTCAATTTTCTCAGGGTCAAAAAATAAATATTTCATACTCTTCGAAAAAAATAATGAAAATATCTGCTGCTCTTTAATTCAAATTTGGTAATTTTATGATTTACTCTTCAGAAGTATCAAGGACGTTGCTATGTTAATTTCCTTTTCAAATATTTTCAACGATTATATTTGTAAGATCTTTAAAACGTGCTCATTCAAAATTCTTTAGAAACAGATTCATGTGGCCTACTCTAATTTTCCAAAAGGTAAATCTTATGCCATTACATCAGTAAAAATATTTTTTTATTTAAAATTTAATTACACGGAAAAAATTCAGATTTATGAAACAAGCGATAAATGCTAAAAGAGAATTCTATGATCATATCAGCAAGTAATACGCAGTGATTTTCATTAGACGATTTAAAGACTATTTTATGGGCAAAAATGACACATTCCAGACTTCTAAAAACCAATATAACAATAATTAGTACAATAAGTAAATTAAGTTTGAGAAATATTTTGGTCAAACTCCAGAAGATGAACTTATTACTTCAGGTTTTTTGGAAAAGAACATAATTAATGAGCTTTAAGGTGTGTACAGTTTATGGATATTTTCAAAAGGCAAAAATCTTAAATTTCAATTTTATAATTTTTGTAAAGATTTTTCTTCCATATTTAATCGTTTAGGACAACAAATTCTTTAAATTTCTTGCATCGACTTTTTGAAAAATATTTTAAGATTAAGAAAGATGAATTATAGACGCTTTAGAACAACATAGTAGATATACATTCTGAAATAATTTTGTATCGATTATTATATTTTTACTTTAAATTTATTTTTATGATCAATTTTATAAAGTTATTTTGATTTTTATTCAAATCTGGTGCTAATGCGCTGAGATTCAATAGGGTAAAATCAAAAGATCAAGAATATTAAATGAGCATTAAATTATCAAAATATTTAAGAAATTACATGTTTCCATTTGTGTGTGAGACAAGAAAATAGTGAATCATTTCCTCAGAATTTGCACGATTTAATGATAGAATATTGTCTAGGACATAAATTTTTACGTTGGTTCAAGTCTTGCAAGACTTTTTATTTCATATATATTGATTTATTTTAAAATGTCGAAAAAAATTTTCGAATGTGCTTTTAATTTATATTATGGGAATACAACAGTTAATAAAAAATTGAGAGGTTATTCATTAACTTAATATACAAACAAAAAATGTTGAAAATTTAACGCTTCAGCTGATTTTTATGAAATATGAAATAAAAGTATTTATCGATTCATCAATTTATCTTTTTAAAAGTTTTTTGTGATAATAATGAAAGGCTAAGAGTCAATTTGAAGAAATTAGATGGCATTATGTAAATGTTTCAACAATGAGGCATACTTTTACTTGAGGACTTGAACATCTCGAAAGGGAAACAGTAGTTCACATCTTATGGAAGTGGTAAGAAAAGCCTTGAACAATTCTTGTTCTCAAGGAAATTTTCAATAACTGGTAAGATTAATCAATTTCGAACACGGTTAAAATGATTATGGTTTGAAACATTTTTCAATTTGAAAAATCCCATCTAATTATTGAGAAATATTCACAATTTATTCAGGTATGAAAAGTAAACTGACCATTTTGATCCCTTTTATATATTTAAAGATTATTAAAATGCTTCAGGATCATACAAACCTATCAAATTATATTATATTTATGCATCTATACAAACATTAAAAGAAAATTTAAAATATTACATGTACGAGTTTTTCTCATTTCAACTGAAAATATAAGTTTTTCAATTATTTATGATAATTTAAATATTTTAATTCGGATTTTTTCACAAATAGGGCGATAAATCAAATTCATGAATATGATAAATGTTGAGTTAAATTTTCTTATTATAGATATTTAGAAATTCCTTCAATAATATAAAGTAAATTTTTGTAAATTTATCCAAATATTAAATTTCTGTATTAAAACGATCCGCGAATTTGTAGAACCGAACTCCAGTGTGACGCATGCTTAGAATAGTTATGGAAATAACTGTTGAATAAATCAAGTTTTTACATAAATGGAAAAAAAATTATGGAACATAAAATAAATATTATCACCAGTTTTCGTCTCTATTCAACTATTTAATTTTTTGTAAGTGTTCATAATTTTAAAAAGTATGTAAAATTTCAATATTATAATGCTTAAATTTAGAAACCAATATAAATGAAAAATAATAGGTTTTATAATCAAAATAAAATTCTTCATCAACTGTAAAAGAGTGAATACATTCAATTATCTTTTAACTTATTAAATCAACCATTTATATATAAAAATGAAAATTAATTTTATGAAATTATGTCATGTTTAACTTTTAAATTTCAGTTAATAATTAATAATTTTGCCTTTCCTATTTAAAATCCTGCTGTGTAGTGTGAGAAAAAATAAAACTTAGATATCGAGATATTCAAATTTATTGGTTGATTTTTAACATAAAATAAAAAATCTAAGGATTTTATTCTCTGAACTTTTCTTTTAAAAACAAAATTTAAAGACCAATCAGAACTAAATTAAAGACAGCGCTATTTATGGTAGTAAATATCTATGAAAACGTGAGAAACAAATTATAAGAGATTTGACAGCTAAAAATTTAGTATCTAGCGGAACTCGGCGACACAAACTAGGTTTAAGAAACAATAATATTGAAAACGATCGAAGAGAACGAGTAGTTCGTAACAATACAATATCATTTTGTACCAGCGATTGCTACGACGTTGGATTGAATCTACC
This sequence comes from Neodontobutis hainanensis, assembly GCA_024349245.1. Classification (NCBI taxonomy): domain Eukaryota; kingdom Metazoa; phylum Chordata; class Actinopteri; order Gobiiformes; family Odontobutidae; genus Neodontobutis; species Neodontobutis hainanensis. Next base: position 70,697 of record JALDNG010000323.1, on the reverse strand, counting down.
AAGCTGTCTTCAACTTTTGATAAATATAATTTCAATTGGGTTATTTTATCATCTGAACAAGGATGGCATATGCTTTTTTAATATGCTTGTCATGAAAAAGAATAATTTATTGCTTAGCTCTCTAAGATTATACTTTTTTTCTTGACAATATCTTTAAAATTTATCTCAATATATCCTCATTTATCCTCGACAGATTTTTTCGTCAACTTCATGAAACGTAAAAATAAAGATTAGCGACCGAGCTGAGAAATAATTCAACAACAATAGAAATTCGAGGATCATGAGCATAAATTTGTGTGAGCATGGAAATTAAGAAAATATGAATTTTTTTCTTTTGACCAAGTAGTGTTCAAAATTATTAGAAGATCATATAGAGCCAGAACAGGAAGTTCAAATTACTTTTTTTACTTATCCTGCTTCTCGAATTCAAATATTTATCTGGTGAAAACAATGAAAAATGTGGTGTTATATCCCAAAATTCAAGAACTCTCAGGATAAAATATTTTTAAATTTGAAATCAGTATATGCAATAAAGGGCATTATTTACTAATTTTATTCTGGATAATTCAAGAATCCAAAACGATTAATGAATATGAAATGACCAAGAAATTGCACAATATAATTTAAACAATGAAAATCTATTTTATCAATTTTTAAATACAATTGAAAATAATATATTTTCATGGCATTGCGTATAACGAAACTATACTTTTTCAACTAATATATATATAATTTTAAGGAAATTACCTTTAACCACTGGTTTATTTTATAAAAAATACTGAGCTATTTTGTAAAATATATGAATAAAGAGGTAGAAACAGAAAAAATTTTCTGCATTAAATTAAGTTATTCGTCAGTTTTTCTTAAGTTGATGGCAAATATCCTAACCTTTTAAATGGATATATATAAAAGTGTAGACTTGATCAGTGTTAAAGATAACTATTTTTACAATATGAATATCAAATTAATCATTTTTGAAAATAAACAAAAGTCATGAATAGTTACACGTAAATGCATATCAATAATTGATAATTTCACTTAAGTTAGATGTAGGTTCACTAATGAGAATATAAATTCCACTGATAATTGCAATTTACGAAAAATGAAAAAAATTTGTTTTATGTTTTGTATTAATTATCTTATTGGTTGAATTATTTATTCATCACTCTGAAAGTGTCAAAATTTATAATTTATGGTGTTTGAAAGCCATGTTGATTTAAATTAGGACGTTTTTATTTTTAGAGAATGGAAACATATCTTACCCATTAAAATATACTTTTCCACACATTCGAATAAATCTAAATTAGAATCAATCTGTTTTTATATGTGAAAAATTTTGATATTAATCATCTTATTGAGTTTAATTAGAAAATTTTTACTTCTGATAATATGTCAATTCTTTCGATCGAATCTTTATATTTTAATCCAGGGATATCATTTTTGATAGACTAGTTGCGTGTGTAAATTATCCAGTAATTTAATTTTATTATTGGAGACAAATTATATTAATATCTTCGGCGATTGATTTTTTAACGACTTAAAAAATTATGTCACGTATTAAATTTGGTGTACTAAGCAAGGTTTTTTAAAAATTTCATTGATGGAAAAATTAGATTTCAAAGATGTTTGTTTCGAAAAGTTTCGGGAAATCTTTCCACTAACAGTATTGTTGAAAATATTGTCAAACTGCGATTCTCGTAAAACCTTTGCGAAACATACTAATTTTACACATTTGCATAAATTGATGATCAAACATCAATGCTTAAACAATCAACATATGCGTCTCGTATATAAAAATATTTTTCATATTGTTTGAGTAATGGTTATAAAAGATATTTAAAATTAATAATAAAATGTTTCAAAAATATTTCAATCTATGGCCGTTTTGAAATATATATCTGATTTAGCCTCCTCTTACATGGTAAAATACATGATTTAAAAAGAAAATAAATACATTAAATTTGCTGATCTACAAAAATAGGAAGCTTAACATAAATTAAATGAAATATTTTGACAAAAAATACTGTGAAAATGTCCTTATTTAATTTTTAAAGAAAAATGTGGTTTTGACCCATAATATGAATGGTCCAGATTTTTTACACCCTATATTATGGAGTACAGTATTTTGAATAAACAATGATGATATTTTCAAAATGATAAAAAAATATGAATCAGGAAGCTTTTATAATTTTTACATCAAGATATTAAGATGACATCCACCGAGTAAACGGGTTAAAATCATTTTTACAATGACAATTTTACCAATATTAAAGATAAAACGTAACAAATACTGCCTTTGGACAACGGAAGGAAAAAATTGATCCTCTATTTTTAGATGTGAATCCTTGGTGTGTATCGTTCATTTCAACTAATTTGTACTGATAGATAATCAGTACAAATAAAAATAAATTTATGAATTTTTGTCAGATGTCCCTTTTTATATTATCTTCGTGTAATTCCGGGAAAATAAATAATCTATGTGTTCCTAAGTTTAAATAATTAATTTTTCGAAAAGACGATCTCGGAATGCTAAATTTTGATGAATCAGTTGTGTTAAAATAGCTGCACAGTTTTTGATATTCTTCAAAATTTTTATAACAAATTTTAAAATAAATATAATCAGAAAAAGTTTTTTTCGCCATATAAGTATTTATATTTATTGGCTCGGCTTTCTCAAATTTATCAGAAAAGGTTTTCTGATAACTCTTTGTTTTTAATGATGAAATATTAATCTTTGTTTTATGAAAATCTAACTTTTGTATAATTCAGAATATTTTTATTCTTCTTAATGTGTAAAATAGATTGAAGATAAAATTCTTGACCACTTACTCCAAGTAATCCAAAATTTTCAACGCATGGGATTTCTGGAAAAACACATGTTCGAGATTTAGTAATTTGATGTCACTCCAAATATTCCTCCCAGTGTGATCTGGGCCAATTATGCTTGATTTCATCCCATAAATCGCGGGTTATCATCCACCCCATGCCTGGGAAAGACTCTGTTCGTCCAAAAGCATTAGGATCTGATTAAAGTTGTGATAAAAACCAACAGCGTATCTGGTTAGTCCGTAGTCATTCAATGCAGATATACAAGATGATGAGTCATCAAGTTTAAATAGAGGTTCCATAGTTTAAAAATAAGTAAAAAAATCACGCGCTTAAATAAAAAAAAATATATACATATTTCTAAATCATCTTCAATTACGATAATTATTTCAAATATATAAACATCAAATATTGTTGAAATCATTTGATTCAAATGATAGCCCTTAGCTTCAGACCTTCCAATTTCGGCGGGAGGTTGAGGTGTTTCGATGATTGAAAATTGATCATACTGCATGACTAGAATTTCAACATCAAGGTTCTGGCATATACGAGAGACGAAGTACTCAAGTCTCTTATTTTTTCTATTTACGTTGTTTATAATAGAATCTAGGCATCTCTTAATGCTCATTCTATCACATGCGACCGCAACTACTGCAATGTCTGGAATCTCATTTCCTGTGGTTTTATGGAATCGACGCGATTTTAAAATATTTTTACGTAATTCTTTTGGCTTGCTGTGTCGTTTGCCGATACCTGAAAAGATCCAAAGTATAATAGTTAAACCAAAAATAATGAAAAATGAATAAAAAATATGTTTAGCTCCCATACTTAATGAGATCGCGCGTATGTTTTATTAAATACTTATACAATCATAAGGAGATTGAATAAATGTTAATAAGACTGAAAATAGATGAGTTAAAATCTCTTTGTGAATCACTGAGTGAATATATTTTATGATTATTTCAATCGTATATTTTAAAATATCGAAATTCATGAACAGAAATTTTTTCATGTTATTTATGGAGTAAATGTAAAGGTTTAAAATTTATCTCATAAATTCTACAATAAATAAAATCTGCGATAATAGTATACGTCAGATTATTCTGAGATAATGGAACTTGGCCTTGCATCTTATTTATTTACAAAAATTTATTAAGTTTGTGGCTTTAAGTTAGAAAATTCATTTTTGATATTCGATGTAAGAAATAGCCATCACTATTTATTAAACGCGTTATAACAATTAAACGGATTAATGAGTATCTTATTCCATACTCGAATTTCTGTTACTCGTAGATGTTCATTGATTTTTTGTTATTTATTAAATTTAAATTTTTGAATATAACTTCTTAACAAAATATAAATTATCATTTTTAGCGTCTTATCCATTTTAGTTTAGCAACATGCCGGAAGCTAAACATATAATGACCTGTTAATTCCCAAAAATGTCAAATAATCTGTCAAATTTTTTGATTTCTGAAAATTTATTTTTATTATTTATTTCAATCTTAAAGGAAATTACTCTTACGCAAATTGATCTTTTGTTGACAAATTATTCATCAAGGGTAAAACATACTTGCACAAGATTATTTAATTTTTTCTTGGAAGATCACGTTAAAAACTATCATTTCTAAAAAGCAGAATATCATTTATTTTAATATTCATACATCTTAGTATGTAAACGTCAAAAAGATAAATACTTTTACATGGATAATTTTAGTTACATTATTCAAATAATAAACAGTCAAGTTTTTATAAATACCAGTCTATTCAGGAAATTTCGGGCGAAATAATCCAAATCACTCGCTTGCGTAATAGTACTTTTATGTAATCCCTATTATCTCGAGTTTTATTTTATTTTCTCTTATTAAAATAATAGTTATTGGTTTATACAAATTTATATTTACTTATATTTCAAATATATCCCAAAATTTTAGACTTAATACATTAATGACATTCAGTTTTTTTATTTTAATAAGTTCTTTAATTAACAAACTAGATCATGGCTGAATTCAAAATTTCCTTTTATTCGAAAAAAATCACCATGATATGTTTGTCCAAAGCCGACCGATTTTCCCCTAAGTATACTTATTTTGTGATTTAATTAGTCCGCTTTTAGTGTAAATTATGAATTGTGTGATATCTTGCAAAATATAAGAAGATAAACAAAAAATAAATTTTTAAGCAGAAAATTTCTCGCTCATGATATCTTTTTTTCAACGCTATTTAAAAGAATTCCTTTCTTCAAAAGAAGAATTCTATTGCTCTTCGTGAAGCACATGAATTAAAAAATTCCATCGTTCTTAGAAGATCCTTTGTTCATAAATATAAAATTTTTCAGTTTGGAAAAATCTCTCCTCATTCGTTTATTTAGCGGCTATTAAAATACAAATACCAAATGGTCGTTAATCAATTACCTATTGGTATATATGATGGAATATGACACAATCCATTTTCGAAGTGTTGTAATTATCTTTTAAAAATGTTTGCCAATATTATTAAAATAATAATATTTAAGCCTCAATTGGTAATATTTTTCAAAATATTGGATGTTTAAAGCATAAATTTAATTTATCATACATTCATCTTCATTGAAGATCAGCTTGTGGGCTTAACTCTATGCCTTATCATGACCATATTTGAGTCTTTATGAGGTGTAAAAGTAATTTGTCGAGGCTGTCAATATTATGTGGTGAATCGGGCGTTGCAGAGGTTTTATGGATTCAAATATACACTCAGACACTTTGATTTTTCTTGTTTTTACTGTTAAAATATTGATGACGTGGTTTTTATAAAAAAATTCTTTGGTTTATTTCTATTTGGTAAATTTAAGTGATTCACATTTATTCTATTAATTTATAATATTTAATTCAATCAATATGAAATTTTATCTATAATAAACATTTATAACCTTAAAATAATGCATGATGTTAATTATGATTGGTTTTAGTCTGTCTACTTCTGATTAAAACGTAGAATCTATTTTATTTTACATATTAAGTCGTTTTTATCATTATATTCTGGATTCGCAAAAATTCATAAATATTTCTATCGTAATGATACACGTTTTATACTTCTAATTTTGACAAATACAATTTATTTGTCCGTTTTTGAGCAGATGAGTATCGCATTATCTATTATGTATGATTTTCGTTGATTTCAAATAGTTTTTAATAAGAGTAAAGAATGTTTTTAATGAATATTTATCCATGAAATGAAATTTATCCATTGTAATACATGACTGACACGTTTTAATTTTAAGAAACATTTTCTTTTAATGTGAGCAGCATTGTTAATTTTATAGAATTTCACGATTTGCTTTCCATACATTGTCCTAAGAGTATTTATTTTTTTATTTTATGAAATACATCAATATTGTGAGAACTTTTATTTCATAACTCAGATTTTTAATTACAATTACAGATACATATTTGAAGTCTTTTTTATTCTCTAAATTAAAAATTAAATTCTCTTTTACACATGTGTGAATTGGACTTAGTTTTACAAAGCCTACTCGATTGATATTTTTTCCGGGACAATGAACGTATCTTTGAAAACATTATGTATCTTTAAATATCCAGGTTTATGAAAAATGATTGATAGGAAAACATATTAAAAAATATAGATGTCCTCAATATCATAACAACTCTCATGCGAAAAATTTCCAAAATCAGAGCATGAAAATATTTTGAAACCAATTTTATTTAAATTAATCTGAAAAATTCAATTCTGAAAACTAATATCCTCCAATATTACATTTTATCCTTGGTATGTTTGAATCTCATAATAAAAATAATTGAAAATTATGGCAATTTATAATATTAGTATATGTTATATAAAAAACTAAATCTTAATCCATTTTCGTAGATTGTAAAAACATATAAATATTTCTCAGAAATAGATGTTGGCAAGGTATACTTCATTCACATTTCTTAAATTTAAAATTTATTTCAAGATTGTACTCTTTGTAAGTCAGGTTCCATTTGTCAAATTTATGAATCACTGTTAGATAATAATTGATAAAAATTAAACAAAGAGAGTATAACTTTTAATGCGCAGCAACTAACATAAAAATAATTCTGAATAATTTACTCATGAAAAGATATTTACTCCAGTTATCTTTACAGACAGTAAGTATTTCTCATAAGAATTTTTGTCAAAAATACAAATTTGTCTAATTTTAAAAGATAATTTAATATTTTATCTCAAAATTTAATATATTTGGAAACAAAATACAAATTATATATTTGAATGAAGTTTTTCATTATATTTGCTCATATTTTTATAGGAATATATGCCTTTTTTAGATTAGCTATGATGTTAAATGCTTGAAGTATAATTTTATACCGTTTGGTGTCATTTAACTTGGTATATTCATAACCACCTTTATTTTTGAATGTTGATCTTCTTTTTCGTTTTTCGCTTCCCATATGTTCATATTTTGTTGATTGAAATATATACCTAAAATGCATCGGAGTGTTTTTCAAAAAATTAATTAAATGTATCAAACGGTATATAATATTTTTATCATGTGAATTTCAATTGATTAAAAAGTAGATAGGGTTTTATGTATGGCTCCTTCCTAGTATTTGCAGATCTTCATTTTGATTTATGTAATTTCTTTAGCTACTTGTGTATTTAATCCTCTTAGCGACAACCATTAGATAAGAAAATTTTCATTTCATTTTTAAAATATACTTTTTACCAAATATAAAGCTTATCATAAACTCAGTCAAATATGATAATTTTCAACTAAATAATAAAATTTATCATGTAAATCAGATTTTTGTTTGATATTTCAATCATCATATTGAAAGCTAATTTTTAATTTAAATAATTTTAAATCTATTCATATTTTTATTGTTGCTGCATGCTTCTGGACGTAATCTAAAGGAAATAAATTTTAAATATTTAGTTAAACAATTTACTCAGCATCGGGACAATTAACCAAGAGATATTTGATTGCTGAGAAATTTATTTAAGTGATAGTTTATAACTTTAAAAAATGTAAAAATATAAAATGAATACATAAGGCAATAGATATTATCATTGGCATGTAAAATATTTATATACCATCTTTTAAGTTTAAATTGGGGAACTGAGCTATTCTGTAACCTTTATTACAAAATTCAACAGTTAAAATGACGATAGATAGATTTTATCATGGTTCAAGGTCCTGCCCGTGAGTAATTAATAACGATATTATTTATCAGATTAGATTTATCTAAAGGTGATTGAAAAAAGATAACCTTTTTAATTACTTCAAAAGCAAACCGTCTGTGTTACACAAGCAATATGGATTTATGAATCATGTGAAATAAGGGGATGGGAGGATTCAATGGCGTTACAAATTATACCAGAAAAATAAGTGTTAAACCATGATTACAACTATAAACAATCAAATCTTAGGTGACTATGACACTATAAACAATTAGGATTGTAACAGGGAGAACGTTTAAGTGCAACAATCTGATGCTAAGAAAGGATAGAATGACCGAAACTTCATCAACGCCAACTGCTATCATAGGCTCTGAATATACATACTTTAAGTTATGCTCACTCATGGTCATAGCTAAAAAGTGTCTTTTAATATGGTATTTCATAGAACGCGTCAAAATACTTCGAGCTTAATGGTCGATATCACTTCCGCCGCCTTGAACATATATGATATTTATTATTCCAGACGAATTTCATAGTATGAACTTAAATGATTCCAGGTCATAGATTGATCGGTTGGTCACCATGGGCAATAACGAGTTATTGGATGGGCTATCATGAGCTAAACTTTGGATAGCAGATGGAAAATTCAAGATGGTACTGACGATATTTTTTCAATTATATAGCATTCATTTCAAACTCGTGCCGGAAATAAATCCAATGGCATTTACTGCCATGAACAAACCAAGACAAGAGCAGTGTTTGCTCGCATCATCGATAAAATTAAGTTGGTAGATCAGATTACAGCACTTGGGAGAATAATTATTGTTTTTGAGAGCGCAGCAAAAAGTTCATTCATAATGGCGTATTCAACCGCAAATGTTTTAGGTTGTTATTTTCCAATCGTTCAGTGTCATTCGTAGAGTCAACGAAATCGGCGTAAAAATTGACAATTAGAATAATGAAAGCTCACGAATTGCAATTGAGTGTTGGCCTGTATCGGCTATAGTTCCCTTATCAGATGTTCTAAGTAGTTTTCTGATATTAGCTTACAACGTGCTTGAACATAAGAAGATGCCAGAGCTTATTTCGAATGTACACATATTTTAGGAAGACGGCGGGCAGGTAGCGATTAAAATTATAATTCTGCTATCTTTAAATCTGAGGATGTAATAATTTTTATCCTGCATCTGAAGGTGTAAAAAGAACTACGATTTCTGTCGAAGGCTAGGGTTATTCACTGAGGTCATTTTTTCAATTTAACTATCTTACAAAATTGACATGCCTAAAGGAAATCCTAAAAGATATGCAGATGCAGCTAACAGCATTTTACAGTGTATTTCTGGTATACAACCATCCATGTAAAAGTTAATCTTGGTTCTGAAAGTACGTGAGGAGAATGCATTCGCTCAATACTCTGATGAAATTCTTAATTATTTGTGTGGTATTGCGCATTTGCCACATAATTGATGATTTTCATCCACTTTTATCTTAACATATATGTTACTATTATCTTAGACAATTTTTTATAATGTAAACAAATTTAATATCTTTATGTCTCGAAATGATTAAGTATCTCAGTGATTAAATGTGGGTGATTAATTGACTCAATGGTTAAATGTCTCCATGCGAATTTACCCACTTATATTTATCTGAGTAATTGATCATCTAAATTTTTTGCTTTATTACAATATTAATAAAAAATTGATTATGTTATTTTAACATAATATAAATAGTTTTTCCCAATTACTATAAATTTAACAAGATAAATAAATATTAATATTATTTTTATGCGATTATTCGTCAATTAACAGTTTATACAGTTCAATAATTATCAAATCACATACTATTGATGTTTTTATAATTTTTATTAACGTCGAACATGAGTGAATTGTTCTTCAAGCATTTAAAAGAAACTCAGAACAATTTGAGTGAAAGTGCAACGCTGTTAATATTATTGACGTGCAAGGATCCGAGTAAGAGTATTCGTGTTTGTCACCACCCATCACTTTCATGAGGACATAGTGATTTTTTTGAGATTCGGACTTGACAAAACAACAAACTTCATCAGAAGAGTTCGATAAAAATATGAAATATTGGTTGACGTGTACAAAAATACATAAATGGGAGTTTATTATGGGGAAACAATAAAAGTGAGGGTGATGCATCATATCCAATACCTGAAAAATACGTTTTACCTCAAAATCTTTTCTTTGATAATAGGTATGTCTTGATATTCTAGTGAAGGATAAAGAATGTTTTCTACACACAAACTTCAACAGTATCACTCTATCCACTTTAACTCCTAAATAAGAATATTTCAATTTTACATCTGGGTTTTTAGCTGATAAATCAGAGGTTATATCACACTACAAATTTTAACGATATTAAGTGGCATGGAAAATAGAAGAGAGCTTTCAAAGATATGACCTTATTCCTAGGATAGGATATAAATTACTTAAAATATTCAGCATTTGTTCAAATAAACTTTAAAAATGCAAACCAATCTTATGAAAGATGTCATAAACTTGAATAAGAAAGCATATGAGATAATATAAAGATTAATCTATGTGATGATAACTGTAATCAGAACCCCTGGTTAATTATATGTTGAAACTTGCTACTTTTCTACAAAAATTTAAAAGTAAAATAAATTCGGGATATAATTGTAGTTATTCTATTTTTCTAAATGATTTGATAATGTAAAATTATAGTTTGTTATGATTGTTCATCATAGACTCAAAATCGGATATCTATATTATTTGATCTTTGAACGTCCATATTTTTAATATTAAAAACTGTGTTAATCGATTGCCAAATCAATATACGCTAAATAAAACAATTATTAAACTTATTGTAGGTTGTATAAGCAGTCAGGTCAGTCGAAATTTCATTTAATACTACGTCTTTATATATTCTAATTGTTCATGACCTTCTTTTTCGTAAAAATCTTCTTTTAAGTGATTTTATTTTGGATCAAAATAGTATCTTAGATGTTTCTTCTTTTGTTATATCATTCACTTATTAATAAAAGTATAAAAAAACTAACTCTAATTTGAACATTCTCATCAAATTCATGATCAGCATCACATCGCTTATCGTAGAAAAAAAAATGAATTTTTTCTTTCGGAATCTCGCTTACAGAAAAATGGATGTGATCAATCATCAGAGAGGCAGAGAAATGGCATGATTATTCAGGCATATTCCTAGTGGGATGTCTACGAATGATGAGGCATTAATTATAGCATAGTTTAAAACAATATTTGAGGATAGTTAAATTTTTCTATTTGATCATTTACAATTCGGATAAAATTTCACAGTTCCTCAAAAACTTACAAGCGTGTTAAAAAATAAACAAATGGGATGAATATCTCATTCAGTATCTCACTTAAATGCTTGAAAAATTTTCAATGTTAGATGTACAAAATTAAATAATGGCCATTTAAATGTCTTATGAAACTCTTAGTAAAATCGCATCTAGTTCAGGTCATAGGTTTAGCAAATATGAATTTATGTGCCGGAAAATATATTTTCAAGACCGCAATGTACCTTTAAAGACAAGTGCAGAATTTTTTGAGAATTTACCAAACAAGATGTCATAACTATGGAACATTATTTATTCAACAGGCTAAATATTATCTCATTTATATTTTATTTAATATCAATAAGTTTCTATTATTATGATGAAAAACAGAAATAAAACTACTTTTTATTTTATTTCTGAAAAAGAATACGATCAAACTCTGAAGACCTTAAACAACAACAAAATCGGCTAAAGGATAAAATAATATCCAAACATAGATATTTCTTTGGGATCTGTTCATTTTTGGATTTATCTCTGAAAAAATTGCAGATATTTCATTCCTTTATATTTTATATTGAAGTAAAACCAACTATTGTTGTGCAATAAAATCTGTTCTGATGATTTCAACGAACTAAAAGAAATTCAAAAAATTTTCACAGAAGGATTGACATATCTTTACTCTCAATTAAAATTGTGAAAAAATCATCAATTGTAGTAGAATGATAAACGCCCTTTCATTGCTGAAATTAAATAGATTTCAGATAGGTCTTCGGCGTTAAATTTTGAAAAATATAGAATGAAAATATTTATAGAAGTGTTTAAGAGAGTTAAGCAACATTTTAATCAGAAGATTTTTAATAATTATCTAATTTGAAAAACATTATACCCTTTATACTGATAGAAAGATATCGATATATTTTCAAATATCAGAGCGACAAGAGAAATGATAGAAATTTTGATATTAAAATTCAAACAATACAGTTTTAACATCGATAATATCCCACGAATAAACAGTGTCGTTCGATATAACTTCGGGGATCATTCAATAGCTAACTCGGGTTTTATTTCTTTAATTTTACAACAGAACACGTTGAATATAATAAATATCAACGAATTTATCTCTTAAATAATTTGAAACTGAATTAAAATGTTACAAAATTTTGATCAAGTCTTAATTCTGTTGTTACATCTCATTTTAATTTTGGCATCATTTCTGTCGAACTTTTTATAAATATTGCTTTCAAACATTGTTATTTTTAAGATGCATATTGAATTCGTGTTTCAAATAATGGCACTGGAGGCGAGATAATATTGAAAAATATTTCGAGCGTGTCATCCCAAATTCACAAACCTTTAAATTTTACACGATATTACCGATCAAAATAATTTGATTTAGCGAATTCGTGATTTCATCTATAAATTTAATTTTCAAATCCTCTTCATTTAACCAGTCAGAGAAACAGTGAAATTATAAATAACCATGAAAAACTTATCAAATAATTAAGCAGTCAAAAATCAATCCGCTAATATTGCAATTTTAATGGGAATTTCGAAAAATATTTTATTTAGAAGTTCCCTGACAAAATATTTACATAACAAAGTAGTTTTAAGAGATATTTTTAATGATTGAATGAATGGCTTAGTTATCCTAAAAAAATAATATCATATTATAGCTAACTGCGTTAAAAGAAATTCTTATGAAACAGAAGGAGAAATTCTACCCACAGTGTAATCTGGGAAACTAGTATATGAGACAAACACTTCTACGGCTACTATAAGGGAATTTGATCAAAATCAAAGTCGAGCTAAATGAATTTCACCTTCTAAGGTCGTATATAGTCATATTATATGTATAACAAGGAAGTATCATGAGATTAGGCAATTCCTAAGCCTATTATCGAGATTAAAACCAGAATATTCACAATTTAAGAAAGAAAATACATCACTAAATTTAATAAATCTATTTTAAAGACCCATAATTAAAATTAATCTTTTAAATGCAAATTAGATAAGAACTCTTTTCTCAACAGATATTACTTGGAACTCATTATTTTCCTCCTTGACCAATAAATGAATATAAAATGTATCATCCATTCAGATTGAGTAAAAATTAATGCGGTTAATTTTTTAAAATTTCTCTATTTAAAATTTATTGATCAGAGTGCTCATGAGAACCTAAGGATGATATAATTTTTCATAATAATTCGACAAAACGCATCAAACCAAATGTGAAGATTTTATAATTTTTATATATCATTGATATTTACATTCTCTTCATTCTCTCAAAAATATAGGTTGATGAAAATTAAAAATTGATGTTAAATATTTCATTTATTAAAAAGCTATTTTCATTCAAAATATACCTTCTAAAAATTATATTCGGTAGCAATGCATATTAAAACGTTTGAAATTAGTTGCCTTCATAGTTTAAGTTGAATCTCTTTTTGATTTTCAGAAAGATATTGATAAATTTAGCTACCTTTAAATTGAAGAAAATAGCTAATTTAATTCTCATGTGTATATGATGATGAAAAATATAAGATTTATCAATCAATTTTATCTCTTTTAAAGAAAAAAACGTGAAAAAACAGAGTTAATATTTGTTTCTAAAAGTTTTATAAAAACAACGTTGAAGGTTTTGCATTTATTTTACTTTCGATTACGTTCATACAAATCATGATTTCAATAATGACTTTAAAATTTTCTCACAACTGAAAAGCAACTCTATGATATTTAATCGTCAAATTTTTAATACTATTTCATGAATTTTTAGGAAACTCTAAAGATATTAGATTTTTAACTAAATAAAATATTTTCATCAAAAATACTAACAAGCGAATTTTCAGAACCTCATAACCTATTATACAATAAAAACAGAGAAAAATATTTGCGAATAAACTTCTAAAATGTTTAAAGGACATCTTCAAAAGTTATAATTTAAAATTTTTGAGTCTTGATGTTGTCATAACTTCACATCTATGATTTAAATGTTTTTACGATTGATGAATTTAATTGAGTAATAGTGATAAAATCAAAATTCAGCATTTCCTTCAATTAAGTGATCCATGATAAGCGCTCATTCACATAGTTTATAAACATTTATTAAATCGAATATAGCTCTAAAACCATGTCCTTAACATCTTTTAAACTATCATATTCATTTGTAAAAATATTTTGAGGAATCTTATGAAACTTTAAATAGTTATTTGTTTATATATTATGAAGAACACATTTTAAATTATGTTAAAACATTTATTGTAATTATTAAAGATGCTTACATGGGTTATTTTCAAATTCCACTCATAAATATTTGATGCTTTTTTTTCATGATTTTTATAATATCATTTAACAATAATTAAAACTAATTTGAGTCCAAACTCAAAGCACGTTTCATTTATATTTGAAGAAATGTATTTCATATGCAATTTTCATTGGTTAATCAATCGGAGATAAATAAAATATCAATGTTGATCCTTTATCAGATGATTATTTTCTTTTATTTAGGACTTTTATAAAATTAAGTCTCAGATAGACCTGTGACTTAAGATTAACATTTTGAATATTTATTTGTCTCCTGATTTACAAATTCCTTTTTAATTCCACCAACATGTTAAAATTTTAACTATAGATTGAAATTCAAATACGGCTATCTTTAATGATGTGATATATCTAGGATGATATTCAAACATATAAATATATCACACACTTTGAAAACATTTTCACAGCGTTCGATATGTATTTTAAACCATTTTGTTTTTAGAAACATCAAGGTTCCAAAGTAAAACACTCGGATAGGTTTCTCATCCATGATGTACTGATAAATGATGTTTTTGGAAATCTAATTTAGTAAAACCAATTACTGATAATTTTAAAACTAAATTTTTAAATCATATTTATTTGCCAAATGCATAATTATTCAATTTAAATAAAAATCATTGAAAATTCACAGAGGTATATGTTTTGCAATTTGCACTTTTATCAAATAATATAATTGCGTAATTTTTACATTTTAGGTTTATTCGTGTGATTTTTTTAAATTTGACAGATATGAAATTATCAAAACATTGTTAGCATATCATTATGAATTCTCCTGAAATATATGGAAAGAAATTTAAATATCTATTATAAACCAGAGTTTATGGAATAAACTGTCATAATGATGTTAAATATATTTTTTAAAAATTCAAAAGATCAATATTTTCATATAAAATAAAAAATAAAACTGTTTTTATTTGAATCTCTTAAACATTTAGAGATCTAATCTGATTTTCTTTCCTTATATGGAAGATTCAGTTGTAATTGATCGAATTTAGTTAAAGCTAATAGTTATAGTCTTTATATTTTAGTAGAAAACAGTTGTTAAACATAAGAACAATATAAATTGTGAGATTAGAAATTATTTTTGTTGAATATATTTGTTTTTAAATCTTCAATGTTGATTTTATTAAACCGCATATATATTTAATTGTATTATCTTTGAATTATTCACTTTATTAACTTAAAATGGTCAGTTTTAAGAATAAATTTGATTAAAATAAATATGATGAAAATTCTCCTTAAAACCACTTCATTGCAGTTATCTTTCAATCAATTATACAAATTATTTCTTCAAATTTAAATTAATTTTAAATTTGGTAACGGATGTAAAATTCGAAATTTTGAATTATTAGCGAAGAAACAAGTACATTATTTGAAGTTAAAGAAAATCATTTTCGAAAACACAGGTAAATAACAAAAAATAATATTTAAACTTAAATATAGATTTATTTTCAAGTTCAAAATAATTGTTGAGATGGAAAGATGAGATAAAATTCATAAATGTCTAGCTTTGCACAGGCGATCGATCCTCTAGTGCAACTGGTATTTAAGCATTAGGCTTTGATTTTGTTACAGAACCTCAAAAGTATTTGAAAAAGAGCTCGTTGATATTTTGGAGAAATCTCAATTGAGTAGATGTTTGATATAGTAATTCTGAATATTCTCATAAAGATGTGGGAAAAATTCATCATGCATGAACGCCAACTATAATAAGAGATGGATAAAGTTCTATGCATACAATAAATTAATAAAATAAAAAGCTTGAATTTTTCAAGATCACAAATATTACTCTTTCGAAGTAATATAATATTCTATGACCTGTTTTAAATACTCTCATAATTTTAAATTAATAAATGAACGATTTTTCAAGATATGCTGCAGAGATTTTAAAAATTTGAGATGATCTCATCTGAGATAACAACGAAGCCATTGTAATAATATCTTGATGAAAATTTTGTGAGAAATCTTGAATTATATTTCTGTAATAAAACTGTCTTTTGTATGGTGATAACATAAATATCGTAATTTACAGAAACTTTATTGATTTGAAACGAATTGGAAAAACAGGGATGTTAAATTAAAGCTAATCTTCGATTATAAGATCCCCAAACTCAAGGAAAATCAAAAAATGAATTTATCATTTTATAATATATTTAATTTTTCAAAAAATAATTCAATTCTGACAATCTGATACATTTACATTCAACTGAGAATTATGAGGGTCCATTTATATGTAGAAAGTGCTGAATAGTGGTAATATTTACAAAATTTAAAATTTGTAATCAATCATAGAAGAGCTAATCTTGTAAAGAATTGATAAAACTTTAAAAGTCTTAAAAGCCTGTTTTTTATCTGAGAGTAACAAATTCTTAATAATACTCAGAATGATTTATCATTTAAATTTGATTACTAAATGCGCTGAAAGAGTTAAAACATACATTTTCGCCAAACATTCAATATTAAAATCAGTTTAGTTGAATAAATGTTATCCATTTGTTTAGATTTCTTGGTTTGGTCTGATATGAAAAGTTCAATGTTCTATTATTTTGATATTAATAAACTTTTTCATGAATATTCTGCCTTTCATAAGCTTATATAAGATTTTATTTATTTATCTACGTTCAAAAAATACAACTTAAATATGATTTATTTAAATCTAACTCAATATCTAGTTCATCGATTCCACGAATTTATTATATTTTCACAACTATTTCATTCTAAAGAAATCCAATTAACAAATGCATTGAAGCTCAAAAAGCGTTTAGAAGGTATGAACAAGCTGAATTCTTTCTAATTACTTGATACTTTAAATAAATAAAAATTAAAGTAAGAACTAATTGGTTTTTGATTATACCTAGTTTTATGGTGCAGAAATTTTTATTAAAGTGCACTGAGAAAATTTCAAATCTTTAAAATTATTTGTTAAATGAATTGAATTAAGTAACAAAAGTACAAAAAATTGTAGTTACCAAATATAAAATAATTACTTATTCGAATTCACTAATTTATCATTTAAAACTTGCGGGCTGAGTTATAGTTAGTCTGAATCTGATAAAAGTCAAAAATAAAACTGTCATTTGCCAAATGTTGATCAGTGAATTTAGAACATTTCATTGATTCTCTTAGTTTTAAATGGTCACATTATGCAAGCCCTAATTCAAACTGAATTATCCTTAGAGCTATTAAATCAATTTACGCCTCATTGATGATCCAGATATAAGATCAAATATATTCTCTTTAAAAGATAAATAAACATTAATATTATAAGAATATCGGACTTAAACTTCAAAATTTTAATATCTAAATTCTCTGAAAAATTGGTCAAAATCTTTAACATTTCAATCAGTTTAAAATATCAACTGTGATTCTAACTGAACTTAAGAAAGATAAGAATATTATTATTTTGGAAATCATTATAACTTTTTTAAGTATTATTATAAAATTAAATTTCCACAATTTCAAATCAAACTATTATGATGAATTTTAAATTCATCATATAAATGTTTTATTTGAAAAATTTACTTTTCTTTAACTTTAATGAGGTAATTAAGCAAATATACATTTTTACGCCTCAACCAAGTGGTTGAGTAAAATTTATGACAGTGGGTAAATGTCTAACTGTGCCCTTTCATCTTTACAATCGTGCAAACCTGTTAAGTCAGGTTTCTTAATTTCAATTTTGAACGAATAAAAACGTAAAATTATTCAGCGTTAAAAGTATATCTTTAAACATTTTATATTTTTTGATTCATTTAAGAACTAATCCCAATATATTAAATGAAAATTCATATGATTCTCCTTTAAGAAAATTTTATATTTTTATGAGATTTGGGAACATTAATTATTTACTTGATGAATTTTTAGAAAGCGTAACTTCAATGCTAATATCATTTAAATAAATTTCATAACGATTAAATTCTTTTTAAAAAAATTTATTGAAACGAGATAAGGTATAATTACTCGAATTCAAACAAATTTTGGTTCCTTTATATTTGAGAGAACTATAAGTAATCTCTTCAAGTTTACTTCAGAAAACATCTCTTAAAGCTGCATGATTAGTTTCTCGTTAAAAATTACTCTCTTAAATATCAAAGAAATCTTATCATTACACTTTTGTTTAAGTGTTTTTTTGATGAAATAGATTTTAAAGTTTTTGAACGATGGTTTTATGGTTGTTTCATATTGGAAATGAAATTATTAACGTTGATATTGGTAAAATTTTCAATAAGCATTAAAGTAGTTGCTATATTTATTCATAATAATAGAATTAACAGGAATTCCAACTTCAATAAAACCCTGAAAATTTTTCTTTCTAAAACTGATACCCAAAATTCTTATTGATATTTCCTAGCAAAAATGAGAAGCAGAAAAATCATGATATTAGTAGACAATGGCATTTAGGATTAAAATATTCACTCTTTTCAATCTATTAGACTCAACATTTACCCGAAAAATTTTCGAATTTAACTAAAAACCCATTCTGCAATTAAAATTAATTCCCTTTGACATTGATCGAGTTTGAATTTTTTATTTTAAAGTTAACACGTGCAGGTCATGTAATCGAGAAACTCATTTACACAAAACACAATCCTATGCAGAACAATATAACAGAACAGTATTTTATGTTGGGAATAAATATTAAGATATCTTTTATTTGTTTCAATAGCATTTGATATTTCATTGCTTTCCGTCAATTCGATTGTTCTTTTAGCTTACATGAATACACCCATTACAATCTGTCTAACTTAAATCTTGGGCACGTTGAAAACAACCGAAACAATTGAAAAAATGAATGATTTCACGTTTGCTGAGACTATCTCATCGAAACATTAAACTAAGCTGTTCAACATTTCAGTAAATAGCTATCAACATAAAAGAACGAATTATAAAATCTGAATTTATTAAATCCTTCTTAATAGGTATGAAATGATGAGGTCGACAATCGAAATTTTTCTAACTTCGAAACGGAAAATATTTAAGATCTTAACAGTGGTAATTTCCGTTCATTTACGATAAAATACCTCAACGATATACTTTGATTCTATTTTTAAAAGTTCTATAGGTTAATTTTAAAAATGATTCACATCAAAATCGAATGATATATTTGGCTGAGTAAAAATAGCAAGATAAAATGACCCTCAGTTATAGAATAGGATGCTAGATATGAAATAATTTAGGGTCATATTTAGAACGTGATTATTGCCAACAAATTCCTTTTTTTTAAGATTATAAATTAAATATTATTATTTATAAGGAATTAATTTGACTCTTAGTTTTTTCATTTCTTCCAGTAAATTATATTGTTGAATTTATTTTATAAATTTAATCAATCTTTTATTCTTGAATAAATTGTAAGAAATTAAAATTAAATAATTATATATAAGAGAGAATTTTTCATTTCAAAAGTGATAGTTTAGATAAAAAAAATTTATCATTTATTCAGGTATCTGTAATTTTTAATATCTAATGTAAATCCCTTAGAATGTGTATTTTAAAGTTATTTTGATGGAAATTTAATTATAAAATTGAGAAATCTATTGTTATTTTCACTTTATAATTGGGTACTGTTGGTTATTTATCATGAATTTTTTTCTTTTAACAACATATAAATTATCATTATCATGAAAGAGCTTGAAAAAACTAAATTGATCAAATTATTAATGACCTGACAAATCAAATAATTAATGAATAAATATTCATAATTTTATTTATTTATATATGTTTTTTGAATATATTTTAAAATAAAAAATGTTTTAAAACCACAATTTAAAGATTTTAGGATCCTCTTTCCGTTAAGTTTGTTTGTTATCTCTTACTTTCTGCTCTCAAAACTACATAACTCGATCAATTTAATTTAGAAAAAACAAATCAGTTACATTTTAAATTAAATATCGAATTAGAATATTTTTATCGTATATTTGTTTGATAAATTTAACTAATATATAAGCGGTGAATATATGAATACGAAAGAGTGATATCTGTCTAAGTAAATTTTCAAATAATATTATTATTTTTATGGACAATTTAGAAACATAAGTTGTAAAATGATTTTGCACATTTATTTTGTTACCACTATTGATTTTTAGTTATTTCAAATGAAAAAAATAGAGAATTTTAACGTTATTATAACATGTTTAACATACCTATCTTTTGTCGTTTAAAACTTATAACGTAAGAACAAGATTTGTCACATTTTGATGCATAATTATTATTTTTGCATCTACGTTAAATGACTTTTATAAACAATCTATTTTAGATTAAAAAAATTACAAAAAATTAAATAGAATGCGAAATAACAGTTAAATGCGAATATGAGATTAAAATAAAATTAGCTATTTTAATAAATAAAATATTGAAAATCTTAAATTAAATTTATTATCTAAGTTACCTCGTGTTTTGTTTTAAGTTGTAATAAGTTGATATGTTATATAAAATAAAAAAAGATTATGTTTTTATGTTATTGAATCATAATAAGGATAAATCTTAAAACGAATGACTATTAATTCAACGAGATAGCAATGTTGAAATTTCGTTAATGGAATTTTTGGAAAATGATATTTAATGTTTGTAAAGGGGAATTCACCAGAAAATGCTTTATTCTATAGAACTAGAGATCTACCGATTAAGATAGACAAATTTAAATTTTGGAAAGTTTTTTAGGAGCACGTCAAACAACTTAGAATTAACTGAATAGCCATAATTATTAATATCTCAAAATTTTATTTATAAAAACTTCAAATATTTTTAAATTTTACTGATCTTTGAGATTAATGAAGTTAATTTACATCTAGAATTATTTATTTTAGCTCTTTATAATTAAATTTAACTTAATAAATCATGATCTAACGACACATTAGTCGTATGATTTCGGACTCAGATAAATTTAAATAAAAATATTCATAATTTAGAAAGTTATTATGACAAATAATTTAAAGAATGTCTTATGATTCAAATTAATATATTAGAGTATTTTAAGTCAAATAAAATTTGAATATATCAAATTTAGTTTGTTTTATAGATATAATTGATAATTTTATATATTTTAAATCTTGATTAATCTGGATGATTTCACATAATCATGATTTGACTAATTCATGCTGATTGTCAACATAGAACATTCAAAACATCAAAATCATCAAATCTATAATTCTATTAAAAATATTTCAAATATGTATTAAGAAAAATTTTAGTTTATAAATTATATTTTTGATTAATTTTAGCGTAACTAGAATAATTATTGTTTATGAATTCTAAGGTCGTTATATCATATAGAAGTTAAATGAATATAAAAAGCCAAATCGTGAAAATATATACAATATAATCAGTTGTATAATTTGGAGAATTTTGTTAAAATATATAGTCTGATTCAAACATTTTGTATAAATGTGTTACAAAACATTAAAGATAGATTTATATTATTTTTGATGATACCATAATTTTTTATTTTATTGATAAATACCTTCCGAACGATTTTCGTTTTACACGATTAATATTAGAACTGTTAAGGTTAACATTTATAACTTTTATGAAATTTATAAAGTAAATAATTTCAATATTTTTACTTGTTTCATTTTTAAATGTGGTTCAAATAAAAAGATTTAAATATTTATTCACTGAGTTTAAAAATTTTAAAGGCATGAATTTTAAAAAATAAATGAATCAAAAATTGAGTTTTTCCATTCCAAGATGGACGATTCAATATTTATCAAACCTTTAGAGATTTAAATAATATTTATTTTCGTTAAAATGGTTCATAACCAAATCATGTTTCATGATGGTATTTATAAGTATTTTCTCATTATAAATTTTAAAACATATTTCATACTTTAAAATATAATTTTTGTTTATTAACTATTATTTTTCAAAATTATCATCTTAAATTAATTTAAATTTTAATCAATTATAATCGCTTGTGTGTGGATTAATTAAACTAAAGTGATACCAAATTTAGATGATTTCTAATTTTATCATTGAATTCTTGATTCTATCTTTTCATTTTGTTCTTTTACAGGTATATTTGAAAATTGTGAAACAGACACAATATTGTTATTATATGTGCGTTAAGTTTTATTTAATCATAATATTTTATCATTATTGTATTATAAGGACCAAATCACATATCTATTCATATTTTAACTTTTATTTTTGGTTTCTAACTATCAGAGAAAAGTCGGGATACTCATTTCAATGTCTGACTTTAAAATAAATCGATCATACACTGCAAGTTTTTCGAAGAGACAAATGCCTCAGCAGGATCTACACAATTTTGACAAATATCCTCTTGACGCTTATATAAATATTCCTGGAAGATCCCGAACACAAATTTTTAAAATCGATAAAATAGGAGGGTCAAGATCATTCATCTTTGCAACGTCTGTTTATTCCAGTTCTGTAGGATCATCACTGTAAATAGATGAAATCAGGTTTTCTATCATTTTATTTTACTACCAAATTAACTGGAAGAGTGAATCAAATAGTAGTTGATCAAAATATTGTTGACATTATTTTTTTTTACAAGAATGTTGAGTTTTGGAGAAGAAAATGTGAAGGATGTTTTGGAGTTAGAAATATAATACAGTTTTGGGCTTATTTAAAGTATCGTTTATTTTTAATCAGAACCCATATAATGGATATACATTTTTTACCATATCAGTCATTGGTTGTAAAAGCCTTCAAACATCACTATGAAATGGAAACATATGATTGTATCTTTTGGAATAAAAATTTATTTGATTGGATAAATCAATCGATATTAAGAAAAACATGTTTTATTATTTTAGGAGTTAAAAATAGCCTCGATCACGTGTTTTATCACAACATAGGAATCTCGGCTAAAATCAAAGAGTTCACATTTCCAATGCACTTAAACTTTAGAAATAAGCAAGCGTTTAAGATTATGAAACAACAAAAGAATCCTTCTATCTTTATCATGCACAAAAAAGAGGGGTTTTCATCTGATTTTTACATGATTAAATGGTCATTCTATATTGATATAACTCGTCCGTTTGAATCACATCGCTTTTTACATGTCCAAAATAGGAGTTGGGTTAGATATATGGAAATGGATATTTTGTACTTTGATAATTTTAATTTAGTTTCAAAACCTACTACGTAAACCTTTATAGTTTATATTCAAAAAAGAATGTCCTCAGATACATTTATAAAAATCAGCGAACTAAGATGAAAGGTAACACAAAAAAATAATCTCATATTTTAATCTCTTTCATTTAAATTATGGCATTATTTTATATAAGAGTTGGGCGATAAATTACCCACATCTTTTTTCGGAAAATGTAAGGTAATTATGAGTAAAAAATAGAATATAAGAACTTTAATACAATGCATCAAAGATAGAAAATATTTAAAAAGAAAAGAAGCATTTAAAACTTCTAAAATTCGGCATCGAGATAAATTTATGTGTCTTCAAGATTTTTCATGAATGCAATACTGGTTGGAGTGGTAAAAACTGTACAGTACCGATATGTTCTCATGAATTTTGTTTAGACGACCCTGGTCTTGTTTACAATTTAAAAATAGAATTCAAATTGATAAACAAAACTCCAACATGTATTTGTGATGAGAGAAGTTTATTTTGGAACATATGTCAGAATAAATGTAAAAACAACTGCTCTCGTGGTCTTTGGTTATTAACAAATGTTAAGTCATTTTGATAAACAGGGATCAATAAAATGTCGTTGTTTGAATGGTTATTTTGGAAACACGTGTGAGGATTCTGAAAAATCTTTTGATTTGCAGTTAATCATAATGTAAAATTCAGAGTTGGAATTACTTTCTCAACGAAAATTTTTCTTATTACATCAATCTGGACTGTCTTGATTTTTATGCTTTTTTTAATATTTCTCCAATATTCCATCATAAATTAACACTGTTAAAACGTTTTTTACGAATTTAGTTTTAAGTTATGAATATGACCTTTTTAATTTTTATAAGTGTGATATATTTTAAGAAAAAAATATTCCTCTTTTTGGTGGTTTTAAATCATAGATTCGAAAGTGAAATATATTTGATTGAAAAAGGGAAATTTTACGAATGACAAAAATAATATTATCACAGATTTAACTCTAGTTTGTTTTAAATTATTAAAATTTTATGCATTTTTGAACTTAGCATGAAAAAAGCTTTGATTTCATCATTAGTTTATTGCTTTATTTTATATCCATTTAGATTTATCACTTATAATTTTTGAAATTTTGAAGATTGACAAACTAATACACGATGTTTCAATATTTAAATGATTTATCAATATATTTCATTATCTCACGTTTCAAAAATTGATGAAGAAAATGAAATATTGGATGATGCTACAAATTTAATAAACGTTTTAAGCTTTCTTCGGATTATTCAAATTTTGATATCCAACTCGAAACTAATGAACTTTTCATTAAGATTCCCATAAAGAATTTAGAATCAGTTCAAAAATATTTTTTAATTTAATTTGATTCGAAAATTTGTTTAAATCATTAAAAATAGCATTTAACATTTATTAATCAAGTATTTGACATTTGTATAAATAACTCATCTCGAAAATAATTTTTGTCACAAATTCTAAAAAGTGGAACGAAACGCCGATTTCGTTAATAAGCATACTATCTTTTTGAATTTTTAAAATTTGCTTCAAACAGATAATCTTTTAGATATCACAACAAGAGGAGAGAATAAATGTTTTTTTCATTGATTAAACAGTTTTTATAAAATTATTCCATATAATCTTGTTGATTTAATTTATTAAGAATTATTCTTAAATGTAAATTATATGATAAAGTTTTAAATTATGGTTGAGGTAGGATTTATAAAAGAAAAAATATTTCATATCAGATATGATCGATTAAAAGTTAAATTTTGAAAATGCTACAAAATTATAAAAGATTTTAAAACATCCCAAAATTCACTTGCATCAATATGAAAAATCGTACAGTGTTTTATTAAAAAAAATTAAAAACAACCTTTGAGATTTTAAAAAATTGTCAAAACTTCATATTATTGATTGGAATTAGAAGAATAAAGAAAATAGCATTCTTAATAAAACTTTAATGGTATATTATGAGGTAGGTAAGAAAAAAGTTATATGGGTATCTCGTTAGCGCAGTATACAGGTATTCATTCTGAAAAAGTAGTTTAGTCTTTTGAAGATCAGAATGTTATCCACATAGAATAATCCAGATTTCAACAAATCTTAATTTTTAAAACTTTTAAATTCGAAATGCATAAATTATCATTATCTTCATCATCATTTCATCCTTATATTTTTTATCAATCCATATAGGTTTTAAATTATAATTCTCTGGTAAAATATTCCTTCGAAGGTATGTTTTAACTTGATTCCTTCGTTAACGATCTCTTACACGTCATAACAGCTTATATTTATTGGTATTTTATAGCATGGAATATAGAAAGCCTTAAAATATCATAAGATCTTTATCGACTTTAAAATAAGTGAGATAAACCATGACAATTAATTTTATATTAGATAATAATCCTGTTAAAATGTAATATTTAATCGTCATTCTCAATTATTCATAAATAGATATTTCGTTTGTATCATTTTAAACCAAAAGGATAAGTCATCAAAGAGTCTTGTTCTTCGAAAACATACGGTTATCACAAAAAATTTTAAAAATGGTATGATCACGGCCGTAATGTTTAAGCGATAAAAACTATTATCTGCCTGAATTCATTTTCAAGAAATTTTTTAAATAAATAATCATCTCTAAATTTCTTAATAAAAATCTTTTGCTGCAATTATAAAACATAGTGTAATACATTTTATTAAATTTCAACTATCTTATGTCAAAATTTTCATTTTCATTGAAAAAGTTAAAAGTTTAAAACACGATTTCTATTGATCTATAAATCGATATGTTCAAAAGATAATTTGACCATCCTCATTCTTTCAAAAACAATTACATATATTCATAAAAAATTAACACGATTATCTTCTTTGAAAATTGATTTTCATTTATTTTTTGAAATAATCTTAAGATACCATATAAATTGTTTCATCAAAAATATCCTTAATGAATTTCAACATGACGATTTAGATCATATTTCAAACATTTTAACATTCACAAATTTTCACGTTTGTAAATAATTCAAGAAAATAAAAAATTATGTGTTGGTTTTTCTTAGTATTTCATTTCAGACTAAAATAAATAATTTTCCACCTATTTATGGAATATATAGATTTTAGGAATCCATTATGTATGTATGCGTATTTTAAAACTAAATGGCATATATTAAGACAATTAGATGTTTTTAATGTTAAGAATATCTGATTCTAGAAGAATTTCTCATGAAATAACAAGATATTGAGATGTAATCAAGATTGCCCAAAACGAACCATTGTAACATTGCTTATTTAAGCTAAATTATTTGTACTCTGTTTTTACGTTCATAATGTGATCACGACAAATATATATTAACGAAGATATGTGATATATTTCTCACATCATTGTATTTTTCCTGTGTAGAGAAGGTATTTTTGTTGATCAAAGATATGGAAAAACTATCAGGTATACTTTCCAAGGAAGGTTAGGTTCTAATACTCCCTTTAGTTAAGATCTTATCAGATTTCAACTCCAAATCATCACCCATTCTTAGTGTATACATCAGTAACCGGATAGTGTGAGACATTCGCTCAATAGCACCCTCACCCTCTTCTCTCCACATTAGAGCAGACTGATTTTGCGACATTGGTTTTTTGCAATGAAAAACCGTATCTTATTTTGTTTAAACTTAAAATAAGCAATCTTTACACGTGATCAAAATATTTAGATAAATCCCTATTCACGTTCTCTGCTAAGAACATAAACAGTCCCTTGAGATTGTATGTTTAAATAACGTTGTTTATCTGTTATATAATACATTGAACATGTATCATTTTTTTAATAAACTCAAAGGTAACTTAGTTTTATCTGTCGTGGTACATCAAAGTTAAGTATGTAAAACGCAAAATCAATCTCCATACGACTTACACACAAAATATTTTTGAGACGTAAATCTTCTAAATTCAAAAACTTTAATTATCATACAAATCTTTGTTGAGACAACGGAACAATAAACTGTGAAATGAGTCATTTTTTTAAACGAATTAAGGAACATTAACAATAATCTTGTGATTTTAGAACTTATTATTAATATAAAAGGATCATATTTACTCAAAATTTGAGTTAATCTCAAGAAAAATATTTATAATCTTATTTACAACTAATTAAGTTATGGGAATATTAAGTTGTAATATTTTAATATTTCAAATAAAATCAGAAATAAATGTTTAAAAAAATTGTTTTGGATTAAAATTATTAATATTCATGGTCACTTAACCTTAATTTTCAAAACAACTATACTTTGTTAAAATGAGATGTAAAAATTTTTGAAATTCTTATCAAACTCGAATTACTGTTAAAAATATGAGTTAGCGAATTATAATTTTAAAATAATTACCCGACACGTTTTATTTTCTAATAAAACAATACCTGCTTTTAACATAAGATTTTATCCCTAATGGCTTATATTCAATTATTTCAATCCATATTGAAATTTAATGCATATATAAATATGTAAATGAATTATGTTACAATTTTTACAGTTTAGGAAACTTAGATAGCATAGGCTGATGGAATTGAAAAACAATAAGTATTTTAAAGTCTATAAATCTATCGATTATGAATATTTTTGCTGTTATATAGTTATCACGCATAGTTATAAAAAACAAAAAACAGAATATTTATTGATCATTGAAATCGAAAGTTTGATCTCATCAAGAAATTTTGGTAAAAAAATCAAATAGTGCATGACATTAATCTTCGTGTAAATGTCCAGAATCCAAATATTTTTTCAGACCCTTGGCACGTTTGATAACGAATTTTGTTTTGCTTTGATGGAATGAATTGATTAAAATATCATAAAATATAAAAATTTGTCCATTATAAAATTATGGATGTAAATTTAAGAAATTCGAGGTTTGGGCAGGGAAAGCTTAATTTACCAACCACGAGAAACCCATGACGCAATGGTAAAGGTTCTAAAAAGCCGATGAGAAGTCTAAATATTTAGTGTGGGAGATTTTTAAACAAAATCTGACCTGATTCTTACATAGACGTGAAGAGAAAGGATTGGGGCTTGTGGTTGACATAGTAAACCTATAAAATAATGCTAAGTCAAAAAAAATCAATGAACGATAATTTCCTTCAAAAGACTCCTTGGTAGGTTAATCTATGACTTCCAGATAAATTATAGAACTGTTAATTTTGTTTTACTGTGATCATAATTTGGTCATGTTCAACTGATATTTTCAACCACCTCAAATCATAGTGTGGTGACGAATATGAGATGGGAAAATATATATTTCTAACTTAAAGTATTACAAAATTTGTATGTTTTTTAAATTCTACAAATTTAATGCAATTTTTACTCATAAAAGTTTGACGAAATTTTTTATTTTTTCATTATCTTTATAACATTGATTACAATAATTTCATAACTTTTTAAAGAAAGTAACACATTCTATGAATCATATTTATAATTCTGGTTTTTATCTCCAAACAATCAATGAAAATAAAATATTTTATCAATATGTTTTCAAAAAATATATTACCAGTTGGGGTTCGATTCACGCAAAACTTTTTCGTCGTATTTTTAATATTGAAAAATAATAAGTTATTTAAAGATTTATCGTTCATCAAAGTAATATTAAATTTATATCTCATTTTAACTTTTAACGATAAATTTAACTATTCCAATTCGCAAATGATAATCAGTATGAATATATATATGGAATTACACTCAAAAAAATCATCTGAAGTCTATGAAGTGTATTAAATATCGGGAGAAATTAAAATAGTTGAATTACTTCATAGTTTGAAATTATTCAATTTCTCATCTCGAATTCAACCATTTAGGACATGTAAAATTTATGTAGTAGCTCCATATTTTTGAAATCGTAAATCCGAATTTTAATCTTCTAAATATTATTTAAACAAGTATTGTTTGCTTTAGTTCGAAGAGTATGAGTCAAACATATTATAAACTGTTCGAATAATTAATTCTTAAAAAATTTTATTTTTTTGGTATGGCTTTAGCTAAATAGGTTTTGTTCTTAACTCCTAAATCCAAAAATCACACTCGTAATATTTATTAGGTTTTTAATCATGATGTGAGGGACTAGCACCTCATTATATTCTTGCCCATGTATTTGACTGTTTGAGAGAATTATCTCTGAGGTCTTATTTCTTAATGGGGCCTATAAGCAGATACGATGACTGGAGGTCTTGCTACAACCAGCAGTAATGCAAGAATTTTCCTTGATAAAGAAATGTAAAACATATAATTAGATTATTGTTGAGTTATAAATTAGTTTTTTAACATGCAAGTATTTAAACGAAAGAAGACAGATATACATTCATGACTCTCGTGAAATAACTACCTTCTCTTGTTTTGCATTCAACTCAAACTAGCTTCAAGAAAAAATCATCTACATTCAAAATTTATTTTTTTACATTTTCAATTTGAAAAAAATAATTTAAAAGGAATCATAGCATCGTCATAAAAAATCAATGATTTTGAGACGAAACATGGCTGTCACTAATTTGTGTACTTATTTGAAGGAATGAAATATTTTTTTTCAAAATAATAAATTATTAATAGATATTTTGAAACATAAATCTGGCTGATTCTTTTGGCTCTTTCATTAATTTTACCAAGAAGATCGCCGATTCGAGTTGAGTTAAATTATTTTCAACAGGTAGAATTTTTTATGTTTGAATGATAAAAAGTTCAATTAAACACGACTTTTAGGCGATCGATGTTTGAGATACAAAATCTTATTTTTAAAAATGAAGGTCTGGTTTAACCTTCAAATTCCTTTCAGCTTTGTACATTTTTAAAAATAATCATAGATTTTTTAATTTGTGTAGAATAACCTTCTTAAAAATTTCATAATTGAGAAAAAATTAATAATCTATCAATTCACTTGTATAGATAATTTATTTTTCTTAATCCAAGCTTAAAATGTTAAATCTTGACAATCCGTAATGTTAGAATATTTACATATTTATTGATATCATCAAAAATTGTTGTGCAAAATTTCTGATTAAATATATTCAGATATTTTTGCGTTATATCGAGATATATCGACCATTCTTTGTTTTTCATCGATATCATAAAAGTAATTTTGAACTCTCTTTATTTTTAATGAGGAGATATTAAAAGTTGATTTTTTGAAATCTTACATTTACTTAATTCATAATCAATTTGTTATTCTTGATTGGTAGAGCATATTCGGGGCAAAATATTGACCAACTTAAGCCATTTATTTGAAATCTTCAACATCTGGAAATTCTTGACGAATGCATGATAGTGCTTTGAAATTCCGAGGCCACCTTAAACATTCATCCACGTATATTTTATTTGCTTTCGTCAAAAAAATCTTAGGAAATCATCACATCGTTGCATTGAAAATATTTTGTTCGACCAAAAGGATACTGATCCAAATTATAACATAAAAAACCTTTTGCAAATTTAAGTGCATTTTCATTAACATGAAGATATGCAAAACGTGAAGCTATGCAAATTTAGGAGCGTTTCTATGGTCAAAAAATATGGAAAAAGTCGTTTGTTTGAATAAAAATAAAAAAACAGGTTTAAGTTACCTTCAATTAAAATGAATCTTTGAAACGCAAAAATCAAATAATTTTTGTGTATTCGTTATCCATGATAACTTAGTTTTTCGAAGGACGGGAGAATTTTGTCAGGATTAATTATTTTTATGATTGAGAATGGTTATACATTTTAAAAAGAAGTTCAACGTTGCTGTTCATGCGCCATGGGAAATGAAAAACATGAAACTTGAATGGTTTTAATTCTCACTTTTAATGATAGAAACAAATCATCGTTTGACAGTTAATCTTTGATAAATTAACACCACTACGATTGTGTCGGATGGATAATTTAGTTTTTATTAAGGTATATGATTTAATC
Organism: Neodontobutis hainanensis; assembly: GCA_024349245.1. Lineage (NCBI taxonomy): Eukaryota > Metazoa > Chordata > Actinopteri > Gobiiformes > Odontobutidae > Neodontobutis > Neodontobutis hainanensis. The sequence continues at coordinate 39,100 of JALDNG010000323.1, read as the reverse complement.
CAGAATTCTTTCCACGAAATATTTTATCAATTCCAGGTTTGTCGTCCGATATATGAAATAAGATTGTTCGAGTTTTCATAAATAATTTTTGTAAAAATTATCAAAACTGAATTTTTAAAAAAGAGGTATCTAATTTTATGAGAGAGCGCAATCACCCACATTTATATCTTTTAACTGTTATCGATGGTTAAGTAGAACAGAAAAATTAAAATACCATTAGATGTTAAGAATAAGGCGTAATATATGGGTCATCCAATTTAATCACTGTTATTTTGTGATTTATTATACAATGCCGTGTAATTTTTGAAAATGTTAGTTGTATATTTTAGTTATTTAGTGTGTGCAAAGCATCTAATCTTATTAATTTAAACGTATGAAATTATCAGGACTTTTGAGAGCCATGACATAATATTTATCAATTTACTTAAATAAATAAAAACTGTTTCAGAGTCGAAAAAGTGAAATTGTGTCACATTTTCCACTAATTCATGTTAAATATAAAATTAAATTATAAACTTTGATTTTTTGAGATAAAACTGGTGGTTCGTGTGGTTTGTATAAAACAGGTTAGAGATAACACTCCAGTTAATTATTAAATTTTGAAAAGCTTAACTTTACTTTTTCCTCAGTATGATAACTCGTGTATTAATCTTTTCTAAATTTTATAGTTTTATAATTCTCAACCTTTAAAAATTGATGTATTTAGGGTTTCATTAATTCTGAATTTTATAAAAATAGAGTTATTCGTTGTGGTGCCTTTTGAAATTTTGTATCAAATTGCATATTTAAATTTATAAACTCTGATTGAAAATTTTTATTTTTCCATTGTTTTGATGAATCAATAAATTTAAGAGTCTATCAACAAGAATCTGGGATGATTTTATCAATAAAATTTCATCTTAAATATTCTTTATATTAAGTTGTAAACTGAACACACGAATCTTACAGTTTATTATTTTCAAACATACCACAAAATGGTTAAATGTAGGTACAGATCTAAATCCAGTGCTTTATAACAAAATTTTGCAAAATTTTATCACGCATGCCAATGAAATATTTTATTATTGATGGGTAAATCTACCGTTTGATTAAATAACCAGCAAGTGTCTCTGTTAACAAATATTTCGATAAATTAAAAACTTTTTTTCGATATTTACAAAGACAAACGAATGTTGAAGTAAATTAATCTTGGATATTCATTATTTCGCAAAGCTCTTCGATTTTTTAATAAATAAACAATTTTTAGCCAATAAATTTTCCCTGAATATAGAATTTATGAAAAATTTTTCGTCTCATCTATCTTCGGTTTAAGATGTATATGTTAAAGAAAATATTTTATGAACGTGTGAAGACATTAAGAGTTATAACGAAATTTTTGGCCATTTAATATCACTAATTTGTTTAATTTATTTTACAAGATTCTTGATATCTTAAATAAGTTTTGTTTTGCTTTATTTTCAACTTTTTGATAAGTAAAATGATTTTTATGAAATATCAATTTAGCAAGCCTTTTGCTGTTTTTAATATTTCTAGAATTTTATATCAAGACCTTTTTATGTTGTTTGATGATTACCGTAATTTAGCTATTTTAACAATAAATATACCTGTGCGTGCTTATGTATGTGTATGTTAGTTGTGCATCCCTTTACCCCTTATCAAATAACAATTGAAATTTTTAAATATGTGGGTTGGTTATCCCGGAATAAATCTATATATTTACATGAAAAGTTCATTCTTCTTACATTGACAAGTGTATGTGGTCTGCTCACGTGTCCGAGAACCATCTGATTTATGAAGATACTCACCAGGTGGGAAATAAAATATTTTATCAAAGAGCGTTTCAGTGAAATTTTTTCAATTCTGTTTCTTTATTACAACTGATTTGTTGTTTTTTTCAAAATATTTTTATTTGCTATCAGCATTTTAAATTTTTTTGATAATATGAAATGACAAAATATTAAAATAAAAACTTTCTTTCTTTGAATGACATCGTGATTACATTCCGATTATCACTGTATTTAATCCACAAGTGTGTTATAATATCTCTTTGTAAACTACAAAGCGTTCAATATTTATTGTTTGGTTGAGAAAAAATCTTGTTTAAATGGTTATATTATTTTTTTCTTTTCCTATATGAAAATATTTTCCTTTTTTCATAATTTATCCCATCTGAGTTCTTTCAATTTTTCGAGAATAATTTTAAAAATTTTGATATTTAACCCATTTAAATTTTTAGAAGATAAGATTAATATTCCGTGGTTCACGAATATAAGACGTAAATTCTCAAACAGTAAAATTTTATAAATGACAATTATTTATATCTATATTAAAGGTACAATGAGAATAATTATTGATTCGAAGTACAGTTAAAAACAAGGTTCACACATAAATAGGAATATTTTACTGCCCCTCGTCGCATAAGCCAAGACAATAATTACTTAAATTTAATTTTCACATTTTTGAGCATATTTATTCACGAGATGAAACTTAAGTAGAATTAACCAATATTTCAATTCCCTAACAACGATTCTCAGAATATTTTCATATTAGAAGAGCGTTATATTGTAAAAAACTCCAGATTTCAAATTTTTGTTTTAGAATATCTTCAAATTGATGTATATTATAGTCATTTTAACAAGGTGAAATTTATTTCATTTAAAAATATTTTAATTAGAGTAATTTTATTTTAAAATATATTTCGTAATTAAAAACATAAATTGAATATTTTTGATGTGAAATGCGTCTTGTATCTGCTTCTAAATTTTTTGTGTTTAAAATTTTGATATTTTTGTCTTTGAATTCTAGAATTTACTCTTAATTTTTAAAACGAAAATCATTAAAAATTATAATTTAAAATACCATTTGTTTCATTCTATAAAGTTCACCTTTAAGATTAAGATCATCCGAAACAGAATCTTTTCATTATCATTTATTATTTTAATTCAAAATAAAAAGCTCCCACAGAAATTTTTAAATTTGTGTTTTCTAAATTTTAATAAAAATAATCTAACAAGTGATAAAATATTTAAATCATATTCTATGAATCGAGTAAATAAATCGATTTATTTTTATCAATTACTCCCTTTTTATTATTTTGCCTTTTCGATTTTTATGGCGAATCTCAGGGTTATTACATATTTTGTGATTTACGATTCTAACCCTTGCATCGATAACATCGACAAGTTTGATTGGATGTAAAATAAATTAAAATTTCAAATATTAAACTAGTTAAGGTCATTCTTAATCATTTTTATTCTTTAACTTGAAAATTATGGTTCATGCCATGAAAATCGTCTCATTCAGTCCTGTGAGATTTTTCAAAATTTATTGAATCGAATGAAAATAATTATGTTTAGATATCGCGTAATTTTTTACTTCTCTTTTCGCGAGGGAACGGAATCCAATTTTAAATTTTGTTGAATTGAAGCAGATAAAGCCAGCTATATTAAAGTTTCCTTTCAATCCAAAATATGAATAATCATGCAAAATTCCTTTTATTCGCAAAATGATGTAAAAAATCTGAACATAGTGACCTAGGTTTATGAAAATCATAATAAATTAATTTCTTCTCTCTCTATAACAGTCAGAGTCTGTGTTGTTCGGAAAACTCACCTTTTGTGAGTAAAATTATCAAAAGTGTTTGATTATATAAGATACAAAATTTTACGATAAATTTTTAACATTATTTTTGACAAGTTTTGCTTTGTCTATTCTTAAATTGTATGTCAAAAAATGGAGAGGTTTATGGCGTCGTATTGATGTTTATTGCTGTGAAGAGTTTTTTGATTCACTATAAACTGATAAAAATGACCACAATAATATTTAAAAATGTATAATGCCATAAATCTGGTTATAAAAACACTTTTTATTTTCTCATTATTTGAAATGATATCATATTTATCGAGTTACACAGAATTACAATCATATGTTAGAATGTGTACAATTGAAATTTATCGTCAACAGTTAAATTAATATGAATAGATTACCGATAAGGTTTTAAAAAATTCTGAAGTTAATCTGTAGGTGTAAAAAATAGAGGAATGAAGAAGTAATTGCTTTTGTCGGCAAATATCTCATAATTTTTCGATCATCTTTAAATGGGTGTTGAATAAAAAAAACAGAATGTAGGTTTTATTTGTTCTGAAATTTTGTGATTATATCCCTTCACCTATTTAAGCTTTATCCAGAATTATCCATTTGATAAAATATCAAAAATGACTTTCCAGCAATTTTTTGTTAAATTATAAATTTAAATCAGCATGATTTCGTAATTATCAAAAGTTTTAGTCGTTTTTGTTTTCATATATTCAATATAAAATATTTAAACCAAATTTATATTTGCAAGTAGATTTAAAATTTAAGCTCTATTATCTTTTTTTATAGTTTAATCCCTTCTAAATTATGATACATAAGCTTATCTTCGGCAGTTTTCTCAATTTATGATTCTTTGAGTTGCGAAATGTTAAATCTAAACAACAGTATAAAAATGTATTTTGTTTTGTTAGGTTCATGTGTAAACTAAGTTTTATTAACTTAATTGTGTAAACTGAACCTACAGACAGTTAACGGATTTTCTAAATCGATAAAATTTTTGTCAATTTTTCTTTATCATGAACATATAATTAATGCTTTTATTACATCAGAACATATTTAAGATTATATTGAAGTTTTCTCATCATATCTTCAATCATCTGTCAAAACTATTTACATTTTTCGCATGACTTATAAAAGCATGCACAAGTTTAGTATATTTTACAGATATGCTAAGTTGATAAATTTATAAAAGGGTAAACACTTACAATTAATCATCTATTACTCAATAAATAAATGCCAATTTATAGCTAAAATGAAAAATATCAAAAAATATTCTTCACGAATAAAGGCTGAGGATGTATTTCTGAAAAAGGACTGAGTGTAAAATGAAACTACATTATATTTTATTAAGATTATCTTAACATTTTACATTTTTTAATTTTTTTTGAGTGTAACGACATAAAGGCACTTATTTTCGAATTTTATAATTTCACTTATTTATATAAAAATAAATTAGATTGTGATAGCCTTCGAATTTATTTAATTAAATAAAATAAAGATCGATAAATAATATTTGATTCAAATTTTTGGCTTATGAAAAAGTTGTGATTCATGTTTCATCCCACGACTAAAATTATCAAAATCATAAATACTTTGAACAAGATATTTAAATTTAATTTGAATGTGTTTATTATCAAAATATGAAATCTTAACGATCTAATAATCGTTTCATAAATTTATAATATGATAGAATTATTTAAAGTTGAAATATTTTTCAATAATTACACTAAAGGTAACCGATAGAGTAATGTTGGAATCTAATATATACCACAATTTTCATTTGACAAATTTTTATTTTTTATTGTTACATAATTTTTGAACGTTAAAAGAAATTTTATTTTTATCTCCCTCAAATAATATCATCAAAAAAAATTAAGTTGTGGTAAATTGCTGATGAGTACGTTTTCAAGATTTTTATACTTAAATCAAGCCGGAATGGTTGAAGTTATTTTTTTAAACAATCATAGAATTTTACATGTGGGGAAATTATTCATGAGAATTTTGTGACTACAAGCATTGGAAAAAAATTTTTTCTTATTATCTAAATTCAAAAATATAACAATATTGTAAACTAGAATGCATCAATTCTGTGGATTGCTAAATAAATCTTAGAGCTCTATTTAAACAGTAGTTCTCAAAGTAAATCATTTATACGATTTAAATCACGTTTTCTGAAAAGAGTTTATGTTGTAAAAAGATAGAAATAGCTATTTCAAATTTTATAAGTATTTTATCATTTATATTTCCTTAATTAAAAAATCTAAATTATTTTTGTTGAGTACGATGATGTACACCCTTGCTAACATGCCTCAAAGAGTGAAAATACATTTTCTCATTTACCAGGCTGGAGCTAATCACTAAATTTGGATGTTATAATCATAAATTTTGTCGTATCCCATCGTAAACACTTCAAAGTTATGTGGTAAGTGTGTGCTATACCCAGAAAACATCTCAGCCTTCCGTTTGCTAATTGGGCATTCTTGTTTCGGCACCGTGGTTTCGTTGGAAAGAAAAAAATGCAAGAAAACCATGTGTCAAAGTTAAGGTTGAAAATTTATGAGTCTTCTTGATGTTTAGTAAAAGTTTATTAGCTCAAGCGAAAGTGTTAATCAATAACAGTGTATAAATAGAAGCCTCAACCAAAAATATTTTTTGTGAATTAACTGTTAGTTTCAATTTTTTTAAGGTTGTAATATCTCAAGTAACAAAAATACAATTCCCAAATCAGATTCGACAAATTATATTCTCTAAGTTGTCTTTGGGACTTTATCCTCGTATTATTTTGGTTTAAGTTGAATTTTATATTTTTTATCATCTTCTCACATGACTCCTCTAGGTTTAGAAATGCTTGACCTTTGTAGTTTTTGTTGAGTTTGGGAGTCGAATTCGCAGAAATTTCAAGAATAATACGTTAAGTACACAGCTTGGGCATCACATGAACATGTATTTTGGATCAAAATAAATACATGTGAGAGAAAATATGATGTTAATGCTGAAAGTTAAAGGAAATTCAAAATATCTCTAGAATGGACAAAAATCAAGGGTATTTTTTAAACACCAATGATATTGTTTTCAGATTATTTCCATTTTGGTTTTTAAAACCTCAGAGGCACAGGCGCATGTGAGCACAAAATTGTTATGTTAATGCATGTTTAACTTCACAAAGTTGCAAAAATCTAACAGAAAATTCTGATAATTTTAAAAGAATAGAATTTAAAAAAGTGTATAGTATAAATAAACTCATAATATTTTGAGATTAATTTATAAATCAATTCATAAAAATCTATCAATAATATAGATATTCTCAAATAGCAAAATGCATGTTTTAGGAAATTAAATTGAATAAATAAGAAATTGTGACACTTCCTATGACCTAGATGTTCCATTTTCAGTCTTGATAAAAAAATTACATGTTTTTAAATCGTAAAATAAGAGATCATCAGCTTCTGTTGAGCGCCTCTTCATACGAAACACATTGTTGGAATAGAGTTAAAACACCAAAGATATTTAACGATCATGCGTTCTCCATACGCTTATATGTATATATAGAAATTTTATTAAATTTACCATATAACTTCTAAATAAATTAGAAAACGAGTCAATTAAATCAGTCATATTTCATCACATTTATTTCTAACTTAATACAAAGTTTAAAACAATGATTAAATATCTTAAATGCAGATATTAATTGAAAAACTTAAATTTTAACTTCAGTTGTTGATATACAAATAATGCTCTCATATACATTTGCAACAAATTCTGTTTACTCAATTTTATCTCGAAGATAAGTTAACCATCTCTTAAAAATTCTTTGGTCGGTTTGTTTTTCATAACATAAATTCTAAATTAATCTTAAAATATATATATGATTTTTTATCTTCGATGTGATTAAATTAAGTTCATTAATAAATTTTATGAAAAATATCATTAAGAAATTTTATTTTGAACAATTTTTCAGCAAATATGATAAATTATAAATTTTCTTGGCTCAGGGTTTAAAAAAGTCAATAAATATATCTATAAAAGGCATCTCGAACATTTTTAAATTTTGTAAATTAAACAGACATTAAATATTTAGATAAAAAATCGCTAAATGTCATTTTGTTTAAACATACGGTTTCGTGTGGCAAAAATTCAACAAAGAAGATAAAATAAACCTCTATTAATCAAATCATCAAAAAGTAGTATTTTAAGTTTCAAACTTTATGTGCATTTATTAATCATAAAAATCAAAAGATTATTGTTCGACTTTGTAATTTTTTTGTTGAGGAGATTAATTTTTTAAAATTGATAAAATTAATGTTTGATATTTTAAAGAAATAATATTTAATGATGAAATTATTTTGAAAATTGTGAAAAATATAATATAAATAACTAATTTCAATTTTGAGACGCCGTTCTGTACATTTTGTAAAATTAAGTTTCATTTATAAGTTAATTTTTATCAAAATCTTCTCGAATGATGGAAACGATGATAAAAATTTTATCATTAATTTCGAAAACGTGGAAATAATTCTGACAAAAAGACTTGGCATGTTATCTTTTAAAATGATTCTGTATCAAAACTAATTTTATTTCATAAAAATATCTTTTTGACTAATTTTAATTATTTTTGAGAATTTATAAAATATCAAAACTTTTTGAATTTTTTCTCTGTAACAATTTGCATCTGATTATCTATGTGACGAGTAAGAGCGAATATCCTTTGAAAATAAATTCTTAAAAGATGTGATATTTTATAATTCGTTGAAAGAAATTTTCAAACATCAAAATATATTTGATTTCAGAAAAACCAAATTGATGAAGTTTTATCATTATGTGAGGAAGTATGGGCGGGAGCACGTGTTCTGCCAATTCCTGATTATGTAAAAGCTTCATTTCGATGTGATCTAAAAAATAAATTTATTTTGTAACGTGGAATTGTGAACAACCAAAAGCGATGCCAATAATTGAATATAATTTTATGAAAGGAAAAACATAAAAGAGATTCAAAGAGAAATCATGAAATTAATGGTTTGTTCCTTTTAAATCTTTTTTATAATGTATATATTCGAAAATTTTAACCATTTAAACGATTACGTATAATTTTTTAATGATAGATGTGCTGAGCAGCTATTTTATACGGCAGGGGTATGAACATCATTTTTTTAACATACCTCGCATGCAAATTATCTAACTTTTAAGACAAAGTTAAAAAAATATGTCATTGAAAATTTTATGAGCTCTTTATTTATCGAATATGCTCAAAGATAATTTTAATCTGCAAATAGGATTTAATTTTAAAATAAATTCATAGATCTAAATAAATAATATTTATTCTAATGTTTTCTTTTTCTTAAAAATAAATATCTTTTATTTTATCCATAAATTTATATGATCAATGAAACTTGTTTTCAAAATATTGAGACTGGGGGAAAATTATTCGAATTATCAATAATTAAAAAACAGATGCAGAGTTTAAAAAAACACATAAAAATCGTGTTTTATTCTACATCAAGAAAAATATAATAATGAATTTTTTTAATTAGAAAGAACTCAAATAAGTTATGGCCATTTTCGAATCAAGATTTTTGTAAGATAGTAGCCATCATCTGAAGATTGTTAAAACTTTAATTTAATAGCACGAGATGTAAATAGTGATATTTTTACATATCCTATTATTTGAGAGATTTAAACAGTGGAATGGTACTTCAAAGCTAAAATATCTAATTTTTGACCAATGCATGTCGTATGAATCACAGAATTGGTCAAATTTATTTTCATAACGGCTAGAAAAATAAAATCAATTTTATTTTATCTTATTCATTGAATACAAAATTCAAAAAAAGCGTTTACTATATCATTTAGTCATGAAACATATTTATAAGAAAAGGTTTATGTTATTATTACATGTTATTATAAATAGAAAATTCGCTCTTTTATTTGAAGAAAAGTGAAAATATAAAACAGTCCAGCCATAATCAAATCAATTTGGTCATGATGCATGAGAACGTGAATAAGAATAATATGTATACCGATAAAATCTTTCATAAGGTATCAGAGTCATCCTTACTTTTCTAAAACCATAACTGAATAAATCTAAATATCAAAATTCATTTTTTCAGAACGTGAACAAGCATAAAATTTTCAAATAATTTTTCTTAGTATCTAATAAAATGGGACACTGTTAAATTTTTAAAATATATCTTAAGTGTAAAATCTTCAATAAATCCACTAAGAATTCCGAACACATCATGATTTGTAAAATTTACAGAAATTTTCTGAAGCAGTAGCATCATTGTAATTTATATAAATTTTAAAATGTGGCTTTTAAGGTATTAATTGTGAAATTTTCATAGATAGTCTATCTATGGTTATTTTGTGTGTTGACAAAAATCAAAATTAACTTATAATGATGGTTGTGTAAAAATTAGATTGTAACGGAAATACCGAGCCAAAAACATCTATTTTTTGAATAAATGTATTTTTCAAAAATAACAATTTAAAATCAAAATCACGTATGTATGAAAACATTTTGAGGACTAAAAATATAAAAATATAATTTTTAGTTTTTTTGAATTTTCCTTAATTCACCAAAAATTATATAAAATAAGGAAACGAAGGTTTTAAATTAATTAGAGTCTTTCATTCAAATTTATGAAACGATACCCATAAGGATAATGAATTTGCTTTTCTATATAGCGTTAAGATCAATCTTTTATGGATTTTGATAAAATTATGTTCATCAATTCTAAATTTTGATAAATATTAGAAGTTAGAAACACACTATTTAAGGTAAAAGTATAAATCGTAACAATAACTTCATATTATTTTCGTCTTTAGTGATCTTGATTTTAAGACAAGAAGTAATGTGACATGTCATTTTAAAACACTTTCATAATAATTTCCGATATCAATTTTAATTAAATATCTGAGTAAAAGCGTCTACTTCTGTATTAACGAAGTATATCTCCCTCCATTTTCACTAAAAATAATTTTATTCTTTCATATATGTTAATGGGTAAAAATCTATATCAACTCGAAATGGCTGTGACCACAATTTGTTATGAGATTTTAAAATTAATTTGTATAATTTATTGTCAAAAATGATACATTTATGAATAAGTGGGAAATTGTCTTTAGTTTTAAGAGTATTAAAATTTTCTATGTTTTAACAAACTTTTAATTTTGAAGAAGCTTAGTTGATGAGCATTAAGTGAAAGAGGTATTTAAAAATCAAAAATTCATACATTAACTGTTAAATCATGAGTTATGAAGACACTTGGGAATTTATTAAATCATGTTACAACTTATATTTGATTTATTCGATGACATTTTATTTGTCAATTTGCGATATAAAGAAGTTAACATTTATTATGCTTATTTGAGGTATAAAATATCGCAAATAACACAAAACTAGAAAATACTTCAAAGTCTATTATTCATTCTCATCAATAGCATAAATTGAATATTTATCATTATGAGTGGGTTGAGAGAAAGAGTGATAATCAGGTCGGAGTGTAAAAATAAGAAATCAACAATTTAAGTGTCTATCTAATTCTTAAGATAACTACTTTTACGTGTAAATTTTTATTAATTTGCACTCTCATTATTGATTTATGCGAAATTTAGAGCCAGATAAAATCACATATCTTGATCATGCGCAATTGTGGGGAAATTTTCTAAACCTATTTCTTGTAAAATTGTGGTACTAAGTATGAAAATATATGTTTTATTATGCTTTTGAGACATGATTGGAAAGAATAAACTGAAAAAACGTATGAAAATATCAATGCTGTCTATGAAGTTATCATTTAAATTGGACATTATAGACTTTAATATCGAAGTATATTGATTATTTTTGTTTTATTATTTACTTTATTTTTGATACCTTTTTTATAATTGGGTGTTGTGCATTTGTTTTTCAAAGTGAATTATTTTTAAAATCTCTAAATTTTACGAAAAAGTTGTTCGATATAATAATACGAAATTACTTCAGAGTAATAAAAGAACGTTTTGTTTAAAAATTAGTGTGCCAGATAATATAGATTTATCACACCTATACTCTGATTCACAATTGAAAGCGTTTGAATAAAACTGTGTGTAAAAACTTGTAAATATATCCATACTGTTTTCTGCGTCCTTTGAGATAATAAGTTTAATGTTGATTTTTCACTGTATTATTTTGAAAAACTAACCATGTAAGTATGTTTTTCATTGTTCTTTTTCAGACTTCGTTCTCGGTGATGATGGGAAATCATCGTAAAAAAGTCGAGTTAAAATAAATTTGATTCCGTTCGATTAAATCGATTCCTAAAACTGTAAATCGTAGTCTCTTGATAATTGTGAAACCAAATCTTTATTTATACAAAGAGGATATTTTAATTTAGAGTCCAAGTGCTATTATTTTGTGAGATACAAAACTGTTAACTAAATTTTCCTTTTTTTAATTGAATTATTTTGGTGATATTTTTAAATTATATAAATATTGTGAATTTATATTTTAAGAATAATTTTTTGATGATCTTTATTTGTGTATTCATAGTTATTCCCATCAGTTATACATTTTGAGCAGTGTTTAAAGATGATATATAAAAGTCTATGATTGAAAATAACTTAAAATATCAGAGTAAAATTTTAATTATTTGAATTTCAAAGGTGTAATTTTTTCAATGTTTTATTCGAATATAGGAAATACAAATAAAAGAAAATATGTCTTTTTTTAACATTAACAATCAGAAGATATCATATTAGACTTTCATGAGATTAATAGTCATCAAACCAATCCTGAGGATGTAAGATTTCTTAAGGAAGCCCAGAAGATGGTGAGAGTCTGATACTACCTGACACCTTTTTTCTATACTGAGACTCGAGTACCTAAATGCAGTAGAGCGATTAACTGGTGAACCTAATAGGCAGGTCTTTACCGTTGGGAGTAATATTACGGTAAATTTCTTATGTTTGCCTTTATAGGTTAGACTAACTTTTTCTGTTCAAAGTAATTAGATTAACAGTTAAAATTTTTTTCAATTGAAGCTTTAAAATTAATTTTTTACAAATTCAGAAAAAATTTCTGTACGAGTCATAGAGATTAAAAAGTCTTATTATTGTGATAAAAAACTAATAACTTTTATCACATAGGATGTTGATTTAGTAACTTCTAATTTTCAAAATGTCAAAGATATACAGTTTTACTTTTTCATCCTTATAGAATTTCAAAATTAGTGCAATTGGACGTTTACGATTGGCGTATTTTAATGAAGAATACTATTTGATATTTTTATACGTTTTCAGTTTACTACCTTAAAAAGTTTAAAATTATGGATGTCTATCTTCGAAGTATTTAATTAAAAGTGAATAAATAAAAAATATTTTAAGCATCTATTTTGGGGAAATTTTCTTAAATAATCCAGATGAATAAGTTGTATTATGCATTTTTCGTAAATCCATTATTTTTTGGAATTATTTAGCTTTTTATGATATAAATGATTGGTCTTAACTGTGCAAAAACCTTTAAGATTATCTCATAAAATTTATGGTAATTTGTCTCTGAAATTAAATTTTACACAACAAATTTTATTTTAATATTTGTTTTAAATTAGATTTAATCAAAATAATATTTTGAAAGATTGAAATTGAATTAGCTTCCATTTAATAAAATATCATAATTTTGATTTTTTTAAATTTCTTCATTTTAAGATATAAGTCAAGGACGTTTTGTCATTTGGAAATTTTTTATTTAGTTTTAAGTATCTTGAAAACGACCGTTCATTTTAAAACTGACTCTATTTGTTTGATGAATTCTGTTAAAAACATAAAATAATTTTTTAAAAATTAACAGACAAAAACTTCAAAGAATCAACAAAATAAAATTTCATTCGATTTAAGTGTTTACTGTGAAATTTTAAAAAGTGCGATATTCCTACACTTAAGTGTTACGTATTCAAATTAAAAAAATAGACTATCGATTAAAAGAATCAAGAAAAAGAGTATTTTTAAATCTTTTCCTTGAGTATTAGAACTTCAAACATAGCACTAATTATTGCGCGTGCGTAATAGTTAAGAAAATGGAAGTTAACAGATTTTCATTTTTTGTAATGATTTACCTCTATGATCTTTTAAAATGTATGAAAATACTTTTTAATTAGTTTATTAAAGGGCGCTTCGGTAGAACGAGTTATTCTCTGATATATATATAAAATTTTAAGTTTTTGAAAAAGTGTTTAAGGTGTAGAAATTTTACAATAATACCAAACAGTATTAAGAAGTGGTGGTGATATATTCATTCATAGAAACTAAGAATAAATTCAATGACTTTAAAAGAGATGGCGAAAAGTATTGGTTGTGGATTATATCGATTCAAATTACAAAAGTATCGAATACATAAAATCAAGAAAAGTTAAAATAAGTTTTTATTTTGATAAAAGATATTATTTCATTAATATCCCAGAAAAATTATTTGTTGGATACTATATGCCAAATGATCCACCTATTAATGAATTAAAATAAACTACAACATTTGGATTTAAAAAATGAAAACTGAAAATTACATGTTATTTTAATAATATATCAACGGTTCGGACATCTATTAGGCCGACAACTATCTGATAATAAAATATCTTAAAATCTCATTCAACCATTATTTTGAGAAACGTCACAACCCGAAGATCAACGATAAAAATGTAAATTTAGAGAATATTGACTACAAATAAAATTTTATTTTATAAATTTAAATTATCTAAACTGTAAATTATAACATCGTCTATAAACGCGTCGTTTTTATGACAAAAAATTGATTCCAATATGATAGCCTAAAATGATAAAAATAATAAATTTTAAATATATAATAATTAAAACAAGAACGAAATCACAGATAATATCCCAATTTATAATTTGTTAAAAAATCGAAAATGTAAACAAAAATGTTTGGTTTTGTTATTTATGACAAGAATTTGATGATTCTTGTTGCGATCTATTTAAATATAATTATTGTCGCAGAAAGATTAAAATTGGATTGTAAATATTATGAAAACAATAAAAGTGTCCAAAAGTTATTCGGCAAGACCAAGAAACAATTCATATTTTATAATCTAGCATTCATTCATTTTTTCGGGGTAGAACGAAAAATTATTTCAATGCATTTTCGTTTTAATATCCAACATCTGAATCGTGGCCGTAAAAATCTTAATGTAGGTGAATATTTTATTGAGGAATCTGAATAATGATCACAAAAATCGCATCAATGACATGAAACGCACATCATTTTGAATTATCATTTTAAATCAGGTTATATTGATAAAATCCTTACTTATTCCACCCTAAAAACTACATTAAAAACTCTCAAATATCTGTTAAATTAGGCGATAATAATGGGAAAATCGAGACTTCCCTGGAGGAAAACATAACAGGAAATTAATTTACTTATTTCGTGGAAAAAATAGATCATTTAATAGCTAAATTAACGATTTTTTACCTATCTGATTACACACAAAGCATAACACTTGCAAGACGTAATGATAAATATCTAGGTAAATTTAATAAGATAAGGATAAAACGTCCTTTTATTTAATATAAATATCAGCTTTTGCAAAAAAATTAAGGGGAGTAAACGAAACAATCCGAATAGTTCCTGAGATTATTTGTAAGCTATTTATAACAATTAAAATTAAGTTCAATATTAATTTTGTTTTCATAAATTTTAACAAGAAATGGGACTTACTACTTTAAACAACGACCGTATTAACTCGTAAATAAAAATGTCTATTATTTATCAACTGTGTTATTAGGTAAATTTTATACATTACCATATTTATTAAATTACTTTTTCATAAAAATTCCATTTTTTCAATCAAATTTAGAAAGTATTTTTGAATAACGTTTAATATTGAATATTACGTTTTATTAAATGCGTAAAATATCAGATAATAAAGCCTGTTTAGAACGCCTTTCTTGTTTTAAACCAAATTAATTGAATTTAAACCAGATGAGCCTATTTATCTTCCAAATGTATAGATTTTGTTCATAGAGTAAATTAATGGTTATGATACATAATTATTGAAGTGTGTCTGCGTATTAAATTTTTTAGAATTACGCAAAATCAGGGTAGGGCATGATTATTTTTCTTCTATCAATTTCATTAAAGCTCTCAACGTCGAATAAATATTTCATTGGTTTGAGTCGGGAGAGTTATCGAACTTTTTTACATTGGTCTACCTATGTTCCACGTATTCGTGTCGATTATTCTGACGAATTAAAAAATGGGGACTATGTCACGGTTAGATGGGAGGGCGTTCACAATCCATCAACGAATGATCAGATTGGAATTTTCTGTCCCATTACTGCTGATGAACAAAAATACCTAAGACGATACACGCATGAGAATTATCCACAAATTGGAGATACAGCTGGAAATATCCGTGTTTCAGTTTTTTCCTCGAGTATCATGCGAGTTCAGATACCTTGAAAATGTCGTCCGAGAATAAAGTAAAACCTACTCTTAAAGGTAGTTGACAACCATAGCCACGAGTAACGAGTTAATTTTCGGAATGGATGCTGCTTATCCTACTCAAATTCATCTTGCTTACACTGAAGACCAATCAGCCATGAGTATCGTGGGTGTCCGGATCAGATATGGTGCCCTGTGTTTCGTATGGAAAATCAGAAAGTGACTTGAGTTTTCGAGCCTGCGGAACAACGGAAACCTACAGTGCTGACAATATGTGTGGACCTATTGCAACAACAGATGGGTTTATTGATCCTGGATTTCTCCATTCGGTTGAAGTAAAAGATTTGGACAATGATCAAATATACTATTATTCTGTTGGAAATACAAATGTTTTTACTTTTTTTAAATTTAAGGTCGTGAGTCCTGTTCTAAAATGAGAAGTCCACGTCTAACGTCTTCTCAAGAACTAAGACCAATTAGCTTTTTGGCGTTCGGCGATGTTGATGTTACACCTGCCCCTGGAGCATATGGAACGATTAATTCAATTTTAGATGAAATTAATAATCATTCGCCTGTCCAATTTGTCATACATGTTGGAGATATCTCATATGCGATGGGAAAAGTTGATTTTATCATTAATATTAGTTATATGAATGGGAAGACTTTGGAACTATGATACAACCTGTTGCATCACAGATTCCATATCAGATGGTCATTGGAAATCACGAAGATGGACATGTAATGAATCATGAACGCGACCCATCTCACGATCCAACAAATTTCCAACCGACGTTTGGGGAATACCAAAACGATTCTGGAGGAGAATGCAGTGTGCCTATGTATCACAGATATAAAATGCCAAGGAACGGAAACAGTTTGTTTTGGTTTTATGTTACATCTAATATTAGGTACAGTTTTAATTATGGAATGGCTCACATAATAGCCTTATCCTCTGAAAATAATTTTACTCGAGGAAGTATTCAACATAGTTGGTTTGAAAAGGATCTGTCAAAGTCGATAGATCTCTTACTCCGTGGGTTATCGTAACAATACACCGGCCTTTTTACGTGTCGACGCCACGAAAACGTGACAACGAGGCATCAGATATGCTAAGGTTCGAATTGGAGTATTTGCTGCTGAAATACCGAGTTAATTTTGTGATTGCCGGTCACCATCACTTTTATGAGCGTGCGTGCCCTTTGAATTCGTAAAATTGTCTATAACATAGGGATCAATGTATATCTGGCAATATAAATAGGGATAACTGGGGAACTGTGCATTTTGTGGTCGGTACAGGTGGAAGAAAATTAGATGAACCGATTTCAGAATTTCCTGAATGGTCGTTAGCTCATCAATTCATATTTGGAATCGGTCGTTTAAACCTTCTCAATAAAAATCAAGCGTCATGGATATTTAAAGAGAATTCAAACCTTATGACTCTTGATAAGGCTGATTATTATTTTGACAATTGATAAATTATTTTTCTTAAATTTGTTGTTGCATCAAATATTACTTGAACCAAAACAACATAATTTGAAGTTCGAGGATTTTTAATTAAATTAACATCGATATAATCATACTTTAAAATTTGAATCTTTCAAATCATGTTAGCAGATATAAGTTAATCTATTGAGATAATTATTCATTAAAATGTGTCTGTATGTTTTTAAACGCGATTTCCTTAATTCTTGGCTAGTCTAGTTTTCTTGAGTTATTTGAACATCCAAACAAACTTTAAGGTGAAACATCAAAATTTTGTTGCTAATTACCTCTTAAATAATTTTCAACGCAATTGAAGTTTACCTATCTTTTCTACTCTTTCAAAAGCCTGCGTCAGTTATCACCCTTAAAGCGAAGAGTACTAAGAGGAGTTTTATGCTCATTGTCGCCTATCTTTGAAAGGTCTCTAAGTAGTTATAACGAAGCGAAAAAATGCTGAAACTGTAAGGTTACCATAATGGACTGGGAATTGGATGTGAGGTTTTTGTCAATGAATGTTCGACACTATCCGACAACTGACGATGTTAATAATCGTCTGAACAGGGCTACTAAAGGCAAAACCCAGTAATGAGAGCCTTATTTAAAAACATGCTAATAGGAGCACTTCTTTCGCAACACACCCATATATTTTTGACTTACCTTTGCTTCACAAATTAGCATTTTTAATAGTGGATCAAAATTTTAGAAAGACACCTGAATTTTTTCAAATAAATTTTTGTTTATTCAATAATTTTAATCGTATCTTTCAACGATAACCCGTGTTTTGAATTGGAATCCCTAAATTAAAGTATTTTTAAGATACATGTTTCACCAAGCAAAAACCTTCCATCGTTAACTACCTGCTTGAATTTTATGGTTATTTATTATCCCTCAAAAGGGATGTCCCCATTTAGCATTTATAAAATCAACTTTTATCTTCTTTAGATGCTTTTAACGTAACATAAATGTGAAATTAAAAATTAGAATATTTGAAATATTTATGACTAATTTAAAGAATTTGTTTACACTACTTTTAAATCCTTCAAAAAAGTGTTGGTTATTTTACTTTTATGATTTAAAATTTATTTGATAAATTTTTTCACTTTTTCAAATTTCAGCTGATTATGAGAATGATCGTTATTATCATGATCTCGTGATGCGAAAAGCGGTTTGTTTTGTTGATTTATAAAAAAATTTTGATCTTAACATTTTGATTCAAAATGTTATTAAAATAAACTAATTCTGAATTATTTTAGGTTTTTTGAGTACGCAGAGTTAAGTTTCATCATTTTTTATTTAAGAATAAGAGATTATTTTTGAATCCTAAAAGTATTTGAACAACCTCATCAAGTTTAAAATATCATAAATGACTTTTTTTATGATTATTCTGAAAAAATTACATTAGACAATTTTATGGATTTTAATGTCTTATTTATTTGATAGAGGAACAAACTCATTAAAATAATGATACTAGAATCCCTAAAATATTACGTATGGTTTACGCAGGCTTGTTTTTATCAAATCAAATTTATTTAAATGAAAATATGGTCGAAATGAATAAGATTTAAATTTTTATAATCGCGAAATTTATGATCAAAAACATGAATATGAAGTCTCCTCTCGAGATTCGCCAGCCCTTAAAAAATTGTTAATAATTCTATTTTTGTACATAAAATATGATAAACGTAAACAAAAGGTCAAAAATTCAAAGGAAAGTGCGACTATGCTAAAAATTAAAGTACATTGTAACTTTCAAATCAAGACCATGAGATATGTTGACTATGAAATGGTAATGATAAATTCCATTGAAAAAAAAAATCTTTTGGATGAACTTATAAACTATAAGTTTTCTTGATCAAGGTTAATAATATATATAATGATCCTTATTAGTCTATAATGTCCTTTTATTAAGGCGAAAAATATTTTGAAAGAACTTAACTGTCAGTTGATGAAGATTCTCATTTTTTGAAAATAAAATTTTATAACAGATTTATCTTAAAAAACTTCTTTATATGTCATTGAAAATAATGTTTAATGGGTATCTTTTAGCAAAAGAATAGCAGTCTTCAGGATAGATCATTAGAAATAGCATTGAAAATCTATATGTGATGAATTTTTGTGAGTACTCAATTCGGAAAATTAAAACACGCAAAAATTAGAATAAATTTCTGACTATGAAGGTTTATAGTTTTTATAAACAGCCGTTGAACAAAAGATTACGTCTAGGGGTCGATGAGAGAGTCGGCTATTTATTTTTTGTGTGTTCAGCACTCCTCGGTGACAGACCCTCTCAATAATTAAATATTACAGTGGGTGTAAAAGCCAAAAACATTTGAGGATAGTCACATTGAAAGGCGTACATAAACTTGAACTTTATTCGGAAGGGTCCCATATGGGTTTTCTTCATTGCTACTCGATAAAAATAATTTTTAAAACAGATTGGAAATTTTTAAAATTATGTGAATATTGAATCATAAAAAAAGCTTTCATTACTTTTCACGCCTAAAAATAGACTAAAAACTTGATAAATTTTATCATTCCATATTCTTAATTTGTTTGATTATTGATTTAAAAGTATTCAAAGCATAAGAATTAACTTCCAACTGCGTTTCGAATATCTATATCATTTTTATGGAGGACAGTTCAAAAATATTTATTTTATAAGTAACCAATTTGAGATATCAGTACGTTCAAGATCATCATTTTAAATTTCACAATTTGGTGAGCTAAACATTGAAAGTCGAGATGTGAAACAAGTTTTAAATCGACCCATTTTAAAAAATTGTTTGTAATCAAATTAAAAATTTTCTCTGAGCTATTAAACGAACTATTTTTGAAGGTAGATTTAAGTTCATGTATAAATTATAAATAAGATTAAAAATTGAAAAATCTTGGGAGATACCTTCTTTCGTAAATTCACTCTTTCAAAATTTTTTTTATGTAGAAAATATTTTTTTATGTTATGTTGTTATTCTAGTTGATTTTAAAAAAATTAAAACCTATAATTTATTTTAAAGGTAAAATGCATAAAAATTAAACCAATATTAAACTTCCTTGTATTATTTTTTTTATGTTTTGAATGACGATTTCAAACAATTACAGACAACATATGAAAAAGGTATCTTATTTAACTATAAATGGACAATGATGGATTCGTTGTCATTTATTGTGAAATACAAATTATTATTTCATCAGCATATATTTTTGAAATTTTCTGGCAGAATTTTTTTTCCATTTTCCTTATAAATTAAAATTGAGACTAATAAAAATATTATTTGGTTTTATTTTTTCGTCTTTAAAAAGATTAAACCTGAAAATAAGTACTATTAAGATGATATAGGGATATCGATCATTTAAAATAACTCAATCAAATAGCTAATGGAACCTGTTGTTGTTTAGCGTGAGCAATAAAAAAATGTCACAAATAATCAGTACTATCCTTGTTATTTCACTATTCTCGTTCTGTGTGCAAAAACGCCGCGTAAGGTCTGTCTGTGAAAGTGTGCGGCTTTGAGCTGAGCTGCCATAGCAACAAATACATTTCTACATCGTCAAACTTTGACCTCGTGAAAACATAACATCAACGATCAAAATATCTTTCAATTTTTATACATCAGCAATCCATTGAAAGATTTTTTACTCAACCCTCATTTTTTTGTAGATTTTTCTCTTTATGAATAATTTTGCCATTTATAAATGAATATTTTGTGGTCATATATTTTTTATATCTATCTACCTGGAAGAATGACCAAAAAAATTTTTTTATTTTTAGATTCATTTTAAAAACCGTGTCATATCTAACAAAATATATTATTTAGATCTCTTCTTCAAGAAACTAAATTGAAATACGTGTTAAAATGTTCATTGTGTTTAAAATCTTAGTTAGATAGATTGAGTAGTTTGGATGGACAATTTTCCCGAAATAACTGTTTCAATTTATAAAAATTAACTACAATAACAATTTGAGAATTTAAATTAAATTTTCAAAGAATCTTCACTTATATTTAATTATAAACTCGTGAAAATAGTTTGGTTCATCCATTAAAATCACAACGATAATTAAGTTGAATTGTCGTAAACCTTCTTCATTTTATGGTAAAATTACTTCAAAAATAATCGTCTTCTTATTATTTTATAGTTTACCTTTTGAGAAGAAGACAGCTATTTTTGTGAGATTATCTCACGACAGGCTATCAAAGCGATCTGGACAAAGATGAATAGTTGAATTGTCGAAATAAAGTTTAATTGTGTTTTAAGGTCTTAATTACACATCAATTTATTTTGAAATAATTCGCATGATTTCATGTTACTTATTTCTTCAAATAACATATTTAAAATATTTCTAAATCTTGTTATTTGCACAACTTTAAATAATTAAAAAGTATAATTCTCTTCAAAGTTAGCTGAATTAGAAATTTAAATAAATTCATCATATTATTTTTAAACTTTTGAATTTTATAAATAATAAACAATCGTAGGTTAATGGATAAAATATTGTCGACGTTAAAGGTTAATAACAGTTTTTTTCTGTACGATTTTTCTGGGAATAAAATATGTGAGACAAAAATTCGCGAGAAAGTTAGGACGAAATAACTTATATAATGTGTTTAATAATTCCTATTTTTTCTATTTTGACGAAAATATTCATCTTAGTCACGACGGGAGAATCTTTTGAGTAGGCATCGCAAAGAGAGTTTTATGGTTTCATCATTATGAAATCTGTTTTTTTTAATATTTTGATGACAAAGTTTTCAATTTAAGTGACTTTGTTTTCAATATTTAAAAATAAATATATTTATGGGGTTTTACAAAATTCAAAAGTTTTTTTAAAGTTAAGTTTTCTTGGATTATTATCTCACTTTAAAAAAATTATCTTCTCAAATTATAAATTAAAGTTAAACACAATAAAATTCAAATAAACTACCAAAAATTTTAAGATAATGTCACAGACAACAAGAAATACACCAACACCTTAATTTCAAAATAAACATACGTAGACTCTCTTTTTTGAGCATGGATACATTCCAATTTGTCATAAATATTTCGAAGACACAAAATAGTTACAAATTATAATTTTTTCCTTTTTTTAATTCTTTTTCTAGATCAAATCATATTTTTTAAAATATCAAATTCAAGGAAGAGTTCAATAACATTTTATTAACCATTTCTCAACATGACTCCATTCATCTTAAAAAAGGTTTCGCAGTCGACTTTTTGTTGCATAGAATATACAAATATATCCATCGTTTTAACTTTTAAATCCATATCTTATTTATCAGAAAAAAACAATGATAATTTGATTTTCTTTTTTCGTAATAGCGCATGTTTTTTTAATCCTTAAATAGTTTAGAAATTTTTAGTCACATGATATAAAACATCCAGATTTAAATTTTTGAAATAACATTGAGAGATAGTTTAATTGTCAGTTATCGATAATATTTTTGTTCAAGCCTACATTTTATAAATAAAAAGACAAGAGGCTTGAAAAACTTACTTTGGTCATTAGTGACCTCATTAGCAGTTCCGATCGTGTGATCTATTCATTACTTAAAACTCTCTGGTTTATATGGCCTATTAAACATTTTTAATCTGGATTATTTTTAATCAGCAGAGTAAATTAAGCAGATTGTTTTACCTAAATGATGATTATCAAATAATCATATGATTCGAAAGAAAACTTTCATAATTTATCCTGATTTTATTGTTAGAGTATGTCTTCACACAGTATGTGATAAAAATGTTAAATAAACAGTGTGCACACTTCTATTCTGAGCACGGTTTATTTCAACTTCACCAACTAAAATACAATCAAAGTAACGAAGATAGTTCTTTCATGTAAAATAAAACTACATAGCGTATAATTAACTGTTGTCTCTGGAAAAATGCGAGCCAATTTTTAAGAAGATATCATAAAGTAAAACAACTTTTATCAAGTCGAAATTCCGTCTTTCAAATATTTTCACTTTAATTATAATTACCAAAAACTTTTAAAGCTCTATGACCAGATTTTATATTTTCAATTTGATGTTTAAATTAAAAGAATTATTCGTTTCTATTTTATGATAAACATTCAAATTTTCACATATAATTTTCATCCAAAATTATCGAATTTTTATATTTTTCGTGTTAATTTTTATCTAGAGAAAATACTTGAAAGACTGTTTTGATGAAATTTTAATTTTAAAATTGCATTTTTATAACAAAATAAATGTTGAATATTTTGAAAATCTTTTTCCTAAAAAATTTTATTTCGTAATTTTTAGATTATTTTTAAAATTGATTTATCTTCAAAAACAAGGGTAATTCGTTCTGTTTTATTTTTGTGAATTCTAAACCTCAGAAAAAATAAGATAACAACAAAGTTTTTTTCATTCATTTGAAGATTAAATGTGCATGGATTGTAAAAATTGTTTGATAATCTTGGCAAAACGTAAAACATAGGACTAATGAAGAACTAAAGCGGGATCTCAAATAGTTTTTTGAATTAAGCTTCAATACTGTAATATCATAATCCAAACTAAAAATAAATCCTCTGAGATCTTTGTTCAGATGTTTTAAAAATGTGATTTATCAGGACAACTAAAATTAAAATTTACTTGATAAAGCACTCCTTAGGTGAAAAAGAAAGAAAATAATATTTTATTTATTATTTTTCGAACTTTATAATTGTAGAATACACATGAAGAAAATGTAATAATCAATAAAAATTATAAAATTTCAAATTTATAATATTCTAATTTCGTGGTTCAATTTAGATGATAACTACATTTAACAGATAATAAGAAAAATATATCAAGTTTGTCAATCTATATCTGATTATATCAAATAAAGAATTTACCAACTTTAAATTAAAGGTGTGCCAAATTTATGAATTTAAACTTATTTGGAAAATGTTGAAACCAAGTAAATATTTTCAATCAAATGAATATTTGAAATTTATCGTATTATATCATTTGATACAGCGAATTTTTATACGTCTCAACTCGGAATGATTCGAGTTTTTATATCGATGTCTTTATAACAGTAAAGATTTTTCAATTTTTTCAAAATAAAATTGAATTAAACAAATGAATTCGAGGTTAAGAATAAATTTTACTTTTGAGAGAAAGGAACTCACTTTTGGCTCGTGACGATAAACGACAATTTCGAGATGTTTAGTTGAAATATTAGCTTTTTATAAATTTTTAATTTTGCTAAATCAGAGAATTATGAAGGTAGTAAACTCTAAATGTAAAATTGAATCAAATTTAGGTATATTATAAGAGAGATTATAATCTGTTTTCATTAGACAATATTTATTTACGTACGTAATTCATGTTATTTTTACAAATTTTCATCTCATATTAATTTTTTTGTTTGAGAAAGAAAAAATTATCATGGTTAATAAATTAAGCATTTCAAAGCTATTCATTCAAAAAAATATACAATGAATGTGAATCTCGAAATTGGATTACAACTCATTTATTTAACTGTTGTTTTATTACAGGTATTTAGACCGTTAATTTTAACAAAGAATAAAATTTGAATTAATTTAGACGAATTTTTCAGGTTTATTGAAACATCTTGTTAAATATTATTAAAAGAGATGATCAAAATTATTATTTTAAAAATTTTTGATTTTTTCTGACTCTAAGCGTAGGGTGGGCGTACACATTTCTGTTTCTAATTTTAAAATTATGCTTGCATACACAACAGAGGTATCCAAGGGTCCCATGGCAAAGGCAGACATGGAAAACTTTCAAAAATATCCTCTTGAAGCATATCTAAATATTCCTGGAAGATCAAGATTAAGAATTTTTCAAATATATACAATACAAGGATCACGGTCAATCTCCTTTTCAGCATATATTAAAGCTCGTACGGTAAACGTTTGAGTAAAAAAAAGATGAGTTTGAGTTCTTGTTGCTTTTCGTTTTATTTTACTTCAAAATTACCTGAAAGAGTAAATACAATAACAGTGGGTCAAAATGTCGTAGACATAATTTTTTTTTACAATTATGTGGATTTGTGGCGCCGAAAATGTGATGCATGTTATGGAGTTAGAAACATAATACAATTTTGGGCTTATATAAAGTAATAATTAATTTTTAATCAGAACCAATATAATGGATGTTAATTTTGGGGTATATCAATCTCTTGTCGTTAAACACTTCAAGCATCGCTATACCTATTCGAGATTAGATTGTAAGTATTTTAACGGATTATATTTATTTTATTTGAAAAATTACTCAATTCCAAGAACAGCTTGTTATATAACATTTGGAATTACATATGGAGGCAGTGAAAGGGTATACGACAATATAGGTTTATCTGTTAAACTAAACGATTTCACATTTCCAATGCATATGAACTTTAGAAATAAATTTGCATATACAATGTCTGAAAAAATGGAAAATGGTAAAATTCCTTCTTTCTTTTTTATCCACAAGAAACAGGGTTTTCCCAAAAATACATTCTTTTATAGTCAACCATTTTACGTCGATATTTATAATCCCTTTGAATCACAATCTGTAACTGGTTTGAAACAAATATCATGGATTAAAAATATTCACATTGAAATCTAGTATTTTGGCATTTTTTAAAAAGTTTTAAAACCTACTATTATAGACAGTTGGATCCAAATTCTAGAAAAGTATTAAATCCTACGTTCGTATACCAGCCAACAAATAGAAAAGGTAAAACAATTTTTTTCATTTTCTATTTTTATAGATTATTAATTATTTTCATGTTACGTTAGATATCATAAGAAAATCTCCAGTCACAGGCCTCTCAACGTGCCAGGTAATAAGAAGAAAATATTAGAAAATACAAACCTTTATGAAATGCATTAAGGACAACAGTTATCACAATAGATATGATGAATCTTTCATTAATCGTTCATTTAAACAGCCTGACAGATATAGTTGTTTTAAAGAATTCACAAATGAGTGCAATCCTGGCTGGGATGGTAATGATTGTACAGTACCGCTATGTACGCCAAGATTCTGCAAAAATGGTCATGGTCAAGCTTATACTTTTACGAATAGAATGTAAATTGATAAAAAACACTTTAACTTGTATTTGTGATACGCAAAGTACATATGGAGAATTCTGTCAGAATACATGTTATGAAAAGTGCATTCATGGTCTTTGTTTATTCACATATGTTAAGATCGTTCTTTTAATAGGGACGTCTAAGATGTCGTTGTTTCAATGGTTATTTTGGAACATCATGTGAGAAACCACTCAAATCATCTGTTATATCCTCGTAAGACCTTGATTAATTTTCAAGAACTCGAAAGAGTTTCTCAACTAAACTTATTCTTGTGCTTTCTGTTTGGGTTATTTTGGTTATTATATTATGTTTATTCTTTCTAAAATATTTCGGCATTCCTAAATTAGTTTGAAAGTATGTTTTTAATTACTAACCTGAAAATTTCTAAAGTTCACAGTTGTAAAGTTTGAAAAAATTCACTTTTGCACTTAGAGCGTTGAAAATCATAAGTGCCGCTATCGATTAAAGATTTTAAAAAATTAACATTTCCTAAATTATAAAAACTTTTTTTTTCATCAAATTCTCATGTGTATAACTTTATAAAGCAAATATGAAAAATTTTAATTTTAAAAAGATCAAGAAGTATTATATTTTTATCATCAGATGAAACATTCATGTAAGGTTCTAAGTTCATTTTCAGCATCAAAATTTTAAATAAAATAATAAATCTCTATGTTATTCCTTCTTCGCCTCAGTAAGAATAAACTATATCATTCATGTTTTCTCAGTTTAAATGTTTACTTGTGTTTTATGTACGATCTTGGATGATTTTCGACGTTTATTTCAGTGAAAATTTTGTTGGGGTTTTCTCCATTTTCAACTAAAATTAAGTTCAAATTAAAATTAATGTTTTTAAGAATCTTTCCAAAAGAGGTCTCATAATTTTTCTTGATAGTTTACTTGGAGTAACAAAGATCATTAATTTATCTGAAAGAATTAATTTCAGTGATATTATTCTTATCTCAGTATGATAGAAAGGAAAAACTTATTGATTTCTTATTGCTCAATTTTTTATAAAATATTACACTCGTGACACATCGTTCAAGAGATCTTACTAAATTTTTCAAAAAAAGCCATTTTTGAAAAAATTTATCTCAAACAGAAAACTTTGATTATTGATAGATTTTTCATCGATAATGACCTTTAATGTCAATACAATGATATTTTAACCATCTCTATTTAAGAATGGTAGTATTTTCAAAAAAATTAAAAATTTGATAATAGACGACTCAAAATGGAAAGATTGTTTTGATCGAGTTTTGCTCAGACTAAATAGATTTTAAAACTTATTTCAATACATTTACATCATAATCATAACCATAGAGTATTATCCGGTAAGAAAATGTGGCAATTTTAGTTTATACAATAACCATAATTACTTATTTTTTGCATAAGTGGAGAAAAGAGAATGAAAATAGTGACACATATAACGAATCTATTGTGTAGATAAAAATTTATTTAATCTATTTTGGTAGTTCTCCCACCGAGTATGGGAATACTCGCCATATTTGGAAAATTGATTTTTTCCTAACGTATGCTATTCCCCAAATTAGTGTTCATTCAGAGACAAATCAAGATATTTTAACATAGGTTTAAAAAATATATTTATTTAATCTTTTTAATCACAACGAAGATTCCTTTGTTTTGATACCAGATTTTTAATTGCCATTAAAATCTCACTCTGTAAAATTTGACCCAAGATTAGAGTATTGGCTTTCTTAATTTATGTAAACCTTAAATTTAACTTTAAAAAGATATTAGCTTGTCGTTTTTAGTTTTGTGAATGATATTGGGGGTAGTTTAAGTTTGGCTCATTCTTCTGATCATGAAAATGTCGTTATTCTACTTTCAAAATAATATAAATTTAAATAAATTCTAACATATATTTTAAATTTTAGACAAACCTTCTTTCATTAATAGTGTCAAATTTATGCTTGATCATCGAAAATAGGGGTTTTTTATTTGTGTTAATATCATGTTGACCCAATAATCAAAGGCTAACTCTTTTATCCAGAAATTATGAACTATAAGAACCATTAATTTTAAAAATTAGTTTGGTAAATATCATAAAAATGATAAGTTCAAAGTGTGATCTATGCGATATGAGTTGATTATAAATTCCTGCCAAGAGATGATCGATTCTAAATTTTTCAACAGATATTCTAAAGTTTTAAATTAAACATAAATTTCTCAATCATATCGGATGAAGAAAATTATAGGATACTTGCTTCAAAATTGAAACATTCAAATCATATTTTTTAATACAGTTTTAACACAATATCTATGGGGTTTATTTGACGGTTAATCAGGACGAAATTTGAAATATTCCCATTAAGGTTCATTAACTTTGGAGAATAATATATTTTATCATTCCATCTATTAAACCAATGTCAAAAATATTTCAAGGTTTATCTTATGTAAAACTGTCATGGTAAACATAATTTTATTCGTAATCTTAACATAAATCCAAAATATGCTTTTGAAAATAGAGTTTATATTTTTGAAGAAAAAGATAAATCTAAGGTGCCTTTGTGTATCGACCGATCATATAAAATAACTATACGACAAATTTTCATCTAGATAAAGGAGATAAATGGAGCTGCAACATTTTTAAAGCTTTTTAGGTCATGCTACAAGCATAGCAAACTTAAATGAGAAGATCAATCAAAAATATTATGTGAAAATTTTTATGTTAAAAATAACAAATAATTACGGAATATAAAGATACCAGACGATTATTTAAGTTAAATTCCTCCTATTTTAAAATTATTTGTTTCTTGTTTGCATGTACTAATTCTGATCACAAAATAAAGCATGAATAAATGAATCTTTACTTTTTGTTTCACAAATAATTTTTATTGAATCACTGTTGTGAAAAATTTAAAATTTATAAATTGTCATGCAAATCTATAAATTTATTGAATAAATTTAATAAAATTGAAATAACTGCTTAACTAATATTTAAGTATTATTCTGTGAAGCTCTAATTGATATCCTATTTAATTACCAATGTAACTTTCCATAGGTCATATTTTAGAGATTTTGGTGACATAATCTTTTACTCGAATAAAAATTATTTATAGACATTCGTATCGGCCACTGGAAAATGAGAAGGATGATGCAGCAGGTTTAATTAAAATGATAATAAAAAAAATTATTTTTCCTCAGTTTTGATGAAAAATGTTTAATTTTATTAAAATATTCGTTTTGCATTTTTAAAAAATCGCAAAACTCAGCATGACATTTAATTTACTTTTCCTGATGTAGAAGGTAATTTTGAAATTTTCAGAGCCTTGATATATCGAGTTATTTCTCCTCCTTATGTTTTCTACTTAAATTTTGAAGAGAGTTATTTTAAACTCTAGAACTTTTCAGAAGATTGATCATACATTCTCACAAGAAGACATTGCAAAAGGAGATAATTAGCCCTGGTTCAAAGTTTACTTTCAGCATCATAAAACAATATTACATTAATACATGGAATGATCCTTACCTACTTATGAAAAACTGTCTTTTAGAAGCTTAAAATATTTTTAATTGCTCGAATTTCTGTTCATCTTCAAGGTTTATCTATACATAATACGAGATTGAAAGAAAATCAAGAGGTAAAAATTTAATTTAATTTCAAAAATTTTTTTATTGAAAGATAATAATCTTTGACAATTTTAGACATTTTTTAAAACTCCCAGAACATAACTGTATATAGTAATAATAATATCGAATCTTGGGAAATATTTTTACCTTTTTAAAGCCATCCGTGACTTTAATCCATAAAAATCAATGGAAACGACTTAAATTTCAATTCTTACAACATAAAGCCAGTGATATATTTCGATCCTTGCTAATACTCTTCAAAATAACAGCCTTTTAAAAATATTTTTTTTGTAGTCGCTGAGTCAAACTTAGTTACTTAAACTCAATGAAAACATGAATGAAATTTAAGGTTCAAAATCAAAACCCATAAAAAAAATAAAAAAGAATAAGATTTCCTTCTAATTTCAATTTATATACAAATAAACATATTTTCATATCATCAACATGTTTACTTTATTATTTATTGTAGAATGATCTAAAACTAAATATATTCTCATTTAAACCCAAGAATTAAATATTCTGAATAAACACTGATGTAACTTCTGAAAGTAAAGGTGTTTGCATAATAGATTTATTAATATAAAGCCATTAGTTTATGAGTCTGAACAATATATATAGCCAATTCAATTCGATCGATATCTGTTAAATCATCAATATATTGGTTTTACAAATTAATGAAGAGGGATTTATACCAGATAGAGTGCATTTAAATATATTTTAGATAAAATATCTCGGGATAAGGTGGATTTTATCAATATCATCATCGTTCCTAACCATTC
Organism: Neodontobutis hainanensis; assembly: GCA_024349245.1. NCBI lineage: Eukaryota > Metazoa > Chordata > Actinopteri > Gobiiformes > Odontobutidae > Neodontobutis > Neodontobutis hainanensis. The sequence continues at coordinate 8,196 of JALDNG010000323.1, read as the reverse complement.
AGATTTTTGAAATCTTGCTATTAGTAGCATTGGAATGGCATATATAATAATGGTAACTCTCCAGAATAAGTTTACCCTTTTTATGAATCATAAAGAAAGTATTCCTTTTTGTGACACTTAATAATATCCATTGAATTAAAGTGAATCTTTTCAAAATTTGATGAGAATAAATATGTTTTTTATTTGCCTCACTTTGAAAATTTATAAATTATTCAGCATTAGCACACTTTTTTTGATGTTCGTCATATTTATATCAGATAGTTAAAAATATTTTTGTATGTATTACGGTTTTGCAGCTGTTGATGAAATTTAGACTCTTTCGCTCTTAAAACTTTTTGATAAGTTAATTTTCATCAAAGTCAAAGTAATTAAAGGAGTTTTTCATGAATATATATTTGTATTTCCACTCAAAAAATATTTATCAGATGAAATCTTTGATGTTTCTAAAATATCTAAGAATGTAAACTTATAGAATGGAATGATAGTCATACATTTCTAATTTTAATGTTGGATTTCAAAATTTACAAGCCATTTGAATATTTAAATAAAATTATTATGTATTTCCTTTTAAAATCGGTCAATATTTTCAAATTAGTTGGCATTTTAAAAGTTTATTCTCGAATTGTAAAGGAGAATTTTTATCTTTGAGTTCAAACGTAATTTCTTCAGGTTTTTTTTACTTTGAAAATAATTGTGTTTGTCTAGATGAAGATGCATACATACCAGGAACTCAAACGAAAATATGTTTTGACTTTTTCAAAAATCGTTTAAATATTATTTAAAACGTACAAAATTCTCATAATACTTTTATTTTCACAGGTGATTGTTATTTTATCATAGATGGTGTTAAATCTCATGTATTATAAATTGACCAAAATAATTTAGTGACAAAATTACTTCAATTTTGGACATAGAATAAAAATCGACATTTTAGGTTTAAATATCACATTGAAAAAAACAGTTTTGGTGAAAATTTAAAGTTTTATTTTTATCAACTGAATAGAGTTATGTTGAAATGTCCAGATACGTATAAAACATCCTAAAAATATATTTTGATCTTTATACATGATTAAGAGGTATTTAAATTTATTTCTCAATAAATTTTTCAAAATGTTTAGTTTAACTGTTTTTGTCTTAATTTTTTGATCGGAAGGAATGCTCGAAGAATAGATCATTCCGAATTTCTCAAAATAATCCCTTTATTTGTAATATTGAGGTTTTTAGTCAATAGGAATCCATTTGTCTCATAGTGGAAACAGAACATTTAACATAAAGGGTTTAAAAATTAAATTTTATGTTTTGCTTGCAAAATTCATTATTATTCATCAAAGCACAGATAATTTTTCAGTCTTGTGTTATAAACGTGTTATTTCTTTTTTTAAAAAATTTTTTTGAACAAATTGGTGAACTGGGAATAGGTTGGGGCTTGTGTACATGAATTCAACTTCAATATATGCAGGGGTATGATATGGATAGATTAAATAAGATTTAAACCCTTAACTTGTAAATTATGTTTTGGTTATTATAGTTTCTATTATAAGAAGTTAAATGGAATTTAAATGTACACATTTTAGTGTATCAAACTGCTGTTAGCCCAGATAACCTAATTTTCATGAGACGAGTATCGAATTAAATTGGATTCATGAAGTACAGAAACACAACTAGGTTTTACTGGTCGGTCTCAGAGATTAAATTAACATATAATTGGAGATGAATGAATAATAGAATGATAATGTTAACAATATTCTTGGACCTAAATAATTATAATTTATGTTGCGTTTCGTCTCTGTGATCAATAATCAGTGCTCATCAATTACCGGTGACATAAATATATTCTGGCAGACTTTAAGAATAGACTGTTGAGAATATTGACAATGATAAAGGTATTGCGTATCTGAACCCAACATATGAGGTATCGGATGCATTATCCCATTACGTATTTAATATTTAAAGTATATTTGGATAAATTTTCCAATTTTTCCCATTTATAATATGATATAATTATGAAGAAAGTTTGTTTTTGTCCTCAATTCAAATATCCTGAAGTGCGATTTTAATGAAGGGGGTAGACTTTCAAAAGGTTAATTAATGTCAGCAAATTACGAATTTATATCTTCATAAGACGATATAGATCATAAAAAGCAGTCATATATCTTGCTTTTTAGAGAGGAAAATATTTTTTCGTTATCTATCTAGATTTTAAATTCAAATAGATCATTGGAGACACCACGAAAGTTGTGTCAAAAATTTATTGAGGCCTTAAATAAGATATTTTTAAATTCTTCACTCTTATAAGAGCTCTGAACTCCCAAATTTTGAAAATACGTTTTCATGAAATTTCAGATTAAAATTATAAGTATCAATGATAATATGTGGTTATTAAGTGTGGCGCATGTCTTCTAATATATTTGATAGCCTAACAGATGAATTTAACGATATTTTTCTTGCATTATGTCAGTATGACATTTGATAAATAATTTGGGTTTCGAAAATTTATTTATCTGAGTATTATGAGTAATTATTAAGGTGTAGATAGATTAAATGGTGATAAAACTGTTATTTCTGGATGTAGCATTATTTTTTCTCATTAAATAATTATTTTTACTCTGAACAATATCTTTATAGTCTTGATAAAATATTAAAATTGATACGTCATTAAGTCGTTTAGAAACAATATATGTGTTATCAATTAAAATGAATTGACCCTAATTAGATAGAACAGTACTCACCTTTCCACACTCAACGTTAAAATGAAGAAAAAGAGAAATATGTGCAACATTACGTGAGGGCGATGCAACTGAACCTTAATTATATCAGTTATTAAGAACATACCAATTTTAGTTTCAGTGGACAAATTTTACAAATGTAAGTATTTAAACAATGATTAGTGATTACAACTAAATAGAACCACCATTGATTTTTGGATCTAAATTCTGGAAAGCAGAATACTGTGGGGCATTATATAAAGTGACAACTAGTTTTGAAAGTAGTCTAATTTTGGTTTAAAATAAAAGAAACATATAATTATGATTCATTTATGCACAAATGCACTAGTTTTTAGCTTTTATTATCTGAAAACTTTTTGAAGGCGTGCTGAGATTTAAAAATCTGTATCTTTCTTGAAAAATGAAAATAAGATAAATATGAGTTTGTAAGCAGATCAACTCATATTTATTGTAAGGATTTTATTAAATGAATGGTTTTCTACCATTATAACATTTAATATCATTTTAACTGATTTCATTTTTATTCTTGAAATTAGTATCTATTGATTTCTATATAAACGAAATTAAGCTATATAGTTAAGTTCTTAAATTTGCAAGGGTATTATAAAGGGCATTTCTATATTATGATAACGCAATCACGAAAAATTTCAATATATTTCAAAATTCTAATTTTACTTTGAGCTAATCTCTATCGTGAGTTAATTTTTATAATTATGAAGTATATTGGAGAATGATAGAAAATTACCTGAGTTTTTCAAGTTTGAAATTTTTTATGATGTAACCAATGTCTGTTAGGATATATCAAATCTCTATAAGAAGCATGATAGCACATATTTGTAAGGGCTAGTCTCAAAGAGAAATTCAACAGACAGTCATCATTGTAAATTTACTTCCTCAGCAAGGTTCCACCATACATATATAATTGTCATGGAGTAGTTATATTGTTAATAAATTTTACAGATTAAAACCATATGTGATGACATGCGTGTCGAAATTTACCTTAAATATGAGAACATTTAAATGCATTCAGATATCTATACATATCTACCCAAACATTCCTTTCGGTTAGTGCCTGTAACTATAACTCTAGTTAAGTACGTTACAAAAATGAAATTCCAATTTAAAATGATTTATAAACACTACTTACAAAATGGTCGCATCTTAGTTAATTAGAAAATATAATATGTTTCTTTAAGGTATTATCTGGTTGATATTTATGATGATAAAATAATTCCATGAAAGTAAAGGTCCAGTGTTGATACAGTCTCATTATTACATAATAAAGTATTCAAATGTATTTTATGCTTTTAAAAAGAAGGAAAATGATACATTCGTTCTTATAGGTATGTTTCAAGTGATAAATTAAAATTAGATGTTTCGATTTAAGTCGATTAAAAATTCGGCCAAAACATGAGTATCACGCCATAAAAATTTTCCAAAAATATGTTCAAATTCATAAAAACATTAAGAAAATTTTATATGCATAACAAGATCATTTAAATCTTAAAATCATCAGATTTTGACAACGTATATTTTAATTTTGATAGATGATATATTTGTTAGAGGAAAATAAAAGGTTGGCTGGAATATATTTGTAATGTAACTGAGTTGAAGTTTAGCTCTCCTGATGAATTCTATGCACCTCTTTATGTTTCGAAAATAATTTTAACAATTAACCGCTTAAATTCGCCTTTGTCTCAATCATCAGTCAGTTTTCTTAAAATGTAATATTTGGAGAAATCAAATATATTTTTCTCTAAGAAAAAAGCTATCTCATATAAATTTCAAGGAAATAAACAGATCCATGAGAAAATTAACTGACAGGAGAGGCGTTAACTGAAAATTGAATAAAATCACCCAAATCGATAAAAGAATAAGGTTCCAAATTCAGCAGAGATAAGCTAAAAATATCAAAATAAACAATGATATTTGTGAACATAACAGGATTAGATGTATATTAGGTGATTAAGGATATTTTTAAACAAATCTTATTATGTTTCAATTAAATAGTTGGAAATGATTTGATCACTGTGAAGCAATACAACTATGTTTTTGAAGAGAAATATCATTTTAACTTATGAATTCTGTCTCAAAATGTAAAATTATTTCACTTTTTTAAAGCTGAATATTAATTCAGTATTTTGAATACATTTACTTTTAATCTCGGATTTTTTAAAACATAATAAAAGAATTTTTTTAAATTTATTTAAAATGTGCTCGTTAATCTCGGTTATTATTTAGTTTCCATCCATCTTCGTAACAACAGTCTGAATATAAAAAATTATGGAAGTTTATTCAAAAAGAGCTGAAAGTTATCAATTAACAGTTTTATCAAAAGTTTAACGATATTCATCCAAGAAACTTTTATCAGAAAATGTTTTGAATCACATCATGAAAAACAACTTTTATTTTCAATGGATTGCTTATAAAAATAAAGGATATATGTGGTATATATCTATCAACAAAATTCTAATTTGAGTCAACTTTAACGATATAGGTGTTTATTAATTAGATTTTGGTTTAAATTTCGATTATATAAATTTTTTAAGAAAATGATATTTTAATTTTTAGAATGTTGTTAAAAAATATATTTATCAATGTTTCTCAAAAAAATTTTTTAATTGTATTAAACTGTAAAATTAAGACAATATTAAAATAATTTAAATGATTTTTGAATATTATTCAATAAATTTTTTGAAATATGATTCACAATTATAAAATCATCATCAAAAATAGGAATTTAAATAAGTTTCATATTCAAAAATCAGTTTGTTTTCTGATATAATAAGGCATGTGGTAGGATTAATATAATAATGTTTCATTTTTACATTTTAAAAGTTAAATAGGAAGCGATTCCAGATTGACGACTGAACATATTGTGAGAAATCAGATTTTTTATCTCGTGAATCATCGTATTTCAAGCCTTTAAATGCAAATAACATCACACGAAAATAATCATCTTCACTTAGATGGTTTTAATTCTATTACTTGTATCACTAATTGTTTCATTTGGTACCGTTTTGTCACAAGTATTTATTTTCATGAATTTTAATTATGATCAATAAAATCATTGAAAGATGAACATTTTTAAATTTTAATAAAAATCTCGATCTAAAGTCATGGTTTATAGATTTGTTACAATTTATTAACGACTTTTGATTTTTAGAGAAGAGTGGGTGTGCGAATATTAATATCCAAATTATGTTTGAAAACGGCATACACAAATCCCTGGCTGAAAGTAGTGGTGAATATTCATGAGTTACGAGTTTTAAGTAATTACCCAATACAAGCATTTTTGAACCTACCAGACAAAGCGTTCATCAAACTCGCTGATCTGGATACCGATGGGTGGCCAAAATCACTACACTTTACAACATCTGTTAAAACTTTAAATGTATTCTTTTTCATGTCTTTAGACGGCAAGTGGAGACTTTAGCTTTTATTTTACTTCAAAGATGTATAGCAATATCAACCAAGAGAATGTGGATGATAATATAGTTGACATAATTTTTTATTATAAAACTGTTGAACTTTGGCGCCGAAAATGTGATGGATGTTCTGGTGTGAGAAACGTAATCCAATTCTGGGGTTATATTCAGTTAATTATATTTTATTATAAGAACATACATTATGGATGTTAATTTCCAACCGTATCGAGCATTTGTACTGAAAATATTTGAACAAAAATATAGTTTTAGTTTATCAGGTTGTAGATATGGATTCAAGAAACATATTTTTAATTATGAAAGAGTCAGGATTTTGGAGTACTTCTGTGCATTTTCTTTTGGAATAAATTACTATCATACTGGTGCCACACATAGATACAAAACATTTATTTCCTCAAAATTTAAAGATTTTACATTTCCCATGCATATACACTTTGGAGGGTTTGACCCATTTCGATATTTATTTTATGGAAAGAATAATAGCAAACCCTTTATCAACGTTTTTCATAGCCATATTGGACGTTCGGGCAAAAATCTAAAATTAACTCTCTTTTACAATTTCAATTTTTACAACCCTTTCGAATCTCAAAGTTTCATAAATTCTTCGAATATGAGAAACACAGTCACGAATTTCGAGCTTTTGTATTTTGAACCGTCTATTTTAAGCTTCAAAACGTACTATTATAATGGATTTCGAGCAAGATTCAGAAATGACAAAATAAATCGAACGTACACAAATCAAAGAACTTTAAATAAAAGTAAAAATGAAAAACAAACAAAAATTAATTTTAAATTTTATACATTTCCTCTTATTGGCTGACTCATAGGGGTGTGTAGGATATCCCAGACCGTAAAATGATTGTTTTTTGTCAGGTAAATCTATCAACATAATCAGGCGATCGTAGACATTGGAAAGTGTAAAACGAAACAGACATCCAGTTTTTATTCATGTTTATCAGACATTACTTCTTCGACTTGGAATAAACGGTGCAAGTCGCCCTGATAACTGTTCTGATGAGTGCAATCCCGGCTGGACAGGTCATGCCTGTAATACGCCCGTGTGTGGTGATGAATTTTGCAAAAATGAAAATCGTTCATTATTTCAAATTATATTGAGTGTGTAAAGTAACCGAGAATATCCGAACATGTATCTGTGATCCTCAAACTTCAACTGGAGAATTCTGCCAATATGAATGTGATCAAAAATGCATAAACGGACGGTGCACATTTTCTTACGTAGTTCTACTCTTGTAAAAAAAGGGAAGAACAAAATGTCACTGCTTCTATGGGTACTATGGAAGCACGTGCAATAAAACTAGTAACCCATTTTATGTATTCAGACCAATTTTCAGCTCATCGATTTCGAAATCAAATTACTTTCTCAACAAAAGTGTTTGTTGTGTTTTCAATCTGGTTTACGTTGGCAGTAATCATGTCCTTCACCGTCTTATATCAACGAAAATAGACAAAAATGTTTAAATCGTTATTTTTAAATCACTTACATTTATCATTCATAAAATTACCAAACTGGATGCATTTCGAAGTGTTATGAATTTCAAAATGTTGCTGTTTGTTATCAAGAGTACCGCGAGTTATTTTATTGATCTGAATTAACCAAACAGTGAGGACGTTTTTAAAGGGAGTTTGCCTTCGTTCTACGCCCTCAAGAATTTTAAGTCTGAATGACTTTTTTAACCTTTCTCGTCAAGCAGGTCTGGTTTACCAGTGGCACGAAATTATCTCTTAACTATAACCTTGTTATCAGTCAATAAACCTGACAATATTTTCGAGGTATGACCTATTTGTATCTTTTTGAAAAAGCTACCAAAAATTGAGCCTTAAACCATACATAAGCTGCATAATGTCCCTTTTAATTTACTTCCTCGATATTTATTAAAAGGTGATTTCTTTTTTGATAGATTCTGCGTGGTTCAGCGTCATATCTTTGTCCGACCTGAAATCTTGTTTTAGGTTTAAGATAATAAATTTAACTGAGTTTACAGCCTGAATCTTGCATGAGACAC